>CAWUFW010000966.1:2837500-3332236 GCA_963921515.1 Calotriton arnoldi | reverse complement strand
CTGAAGCACACTTTGAACATTGTGGCAATGGGGTCCAAACCCCCATCATCACAGTGACCAAAATGTAAGTGTGGGGTCCATAGCTGAAGCACACTTTGAACATTGTGGCAATGGGGTCCAAACCCCCATCATCACAGTGACCAAAATGTAAGTGTGGGGTCCATAGCTGAAGCACACTTTGAACATTGTGGCAATGGGGTCCAAACCCCCATCATCACAGTGACCAAAATGTAAGTGTGGGGTCCATAGCTGAAGCACACTTTGAACATTGTGGCAATGGGGTCCAAACCCCCATCATCACAGTGACCAAAAGGTAAGTGTTGACAAAGAAAGAGGTGCAACTGCCAAACTGCATGGATGATTCCTGGTCACAGAACAACAAACACATCAGTGGCAAAGTAGTGTATGTGTCCCATTGCAACATAAATTGGGGGAGCCAAATACTGCAGTGCAAATAAGACATACCTTTGGCCATGTGCAGACAAACAACACCCATGGGGGCTGACACCGTCAACAATCATCAATGACACAATGACAGAAGTGACCATCAGAATGCAGACCCACATATTTGCACCAATGGGCACACACATGCAGATACCCTGTGGAGACTGCAGATGTGAGGTGAACAGATACCATACCATGGCAGCAATGGGACACACAAACCATGATCATTGTGCTGACCGATGACCTAGGAGTCCCAGGGACAGCAGGGGAAACCCACCAAACTACATACAGCCAATGGCACACCCAAGATATGCCAATGCAGTGGTGCAGATGCACAAACACAAACAGGCAGACCCACACTGCACATCATACACAACAGGTGAGGGGGGGTGCCAGTGTCCCCAGGCAACCACACAACACATGAGGAGACCTGAATACCAATCATACAGATGTGCATACAGTGCCACACAAAGGTAACTCATGGATCCAAATCCCCTATGTGGGCAAGCAGGCATTGTCAGATGAGAGGGAGCACAAATCACACATGTCACACAGGCACGTAGGGACAGCAACTGACACAGCAAGACACAGACACACCACAGCACCACCCCCAGGGCCCCCACAATGTGGTGACCCTGGGCTGCATTACAATCCCACTGTGATGACAAAGCTAAATGTGGTTCACACTGTGAACCACAGTCATGTGTCCTGAGCAACTAACTACCATCACACCTACACAAGCACAAATCAAACAGCATGGCCAGTAAGCCAAGGCCAACATGGAGGCAGGGGCCTAGCCGGGCAACAACTCTCATCTGCACACACTCAACACCACACCCCTCGACCTCCAACAATGTGCAGCAGTGAAGCACACATGCACTGGTGACATTGCACATGCACCCATGACTATTCCAGGGTGGTGGGTGGGAACCAAGGTGCAGAAACACATCACACATGGACACTCAACAAGACTCCTGAATGTCTGACACACTGCACACTACGCTGTACATGGACATGACGGCAATACCACACCAACCAATGGGATCCCAGCCACAGTCACACACCAATGAAGAAGCCAAGGTCACCCACAAAGAACACACATAGACAACAACCAACATTGCAGCCCGGACCCTGAGGAGTGCCAGCAGTCACACACACAACGTGTCACAATCACTGAAAGATAACACAAACTGGAAATCACATGACAGGGGCAAACAACAAGTGCCAAGGGGAAACCTGACTGTGACCCATCTGCGTCTGCACACAAACTCAGCCCTGACAGCAAACACACCTATGGGTGACACCCTGATGACCAGTAATGTGCCATGCACCCACATCACAGAGAACCCAGGGCGAAGACTTTGGGGGAACATAGGTCAACTCAGCTAGCATCACAAACAGGTACAACACTAGGGATCACAGCATGCACAGCTAAACGGAAGTGAACACACAGACATGCACATACAACACACACCTTGGGCGCAGGCAATGTCACAGGAGTACACACTGCCATGAGGGGACTCCACTCCTGTGTGAGGAAAGCTGTGCCATATGTTGCCTCAGTAGGGCCCCATCATGTCAGCTGAGCACTTGGTCACACAATCAACAATTAGCACCAAATGAGGGCTCCCGTAACATCAGCCTGGTCATGGAAGTGCCAACGGAATCATCAGCACAGATCCAACACACTTGTATAGCAATGTTGCACTGACAACACAGATGAGTCCTTCCCCATTGATGCCCAAACCTGCATGTCCACTGGAGATGGCCACACGGTCAGGGAAGTAGACGAATTGAACAATGGCAGGCACAACAGATGTGCAGGGGTGGAAGCCACAGATGTGAAATAGGCAATCTAAGTAGGAAATCCCATTGCCAAATACTGAACACATGACACCCTCAGATGCTGCTATGGATGACATGGATACACCACAGGATAGGACACATTCCCCCTGGACCACATGGGTTCCTGCACAGTAACACTTCATTATCATGAGACCAAATATCACCATCACTGCAGCAAGGGCATGGTTAGCATCATCAACATCATGTACATCAGAAGCAAAAGCACTAGAGAACAGAAAGTTGCTTTATTCAGCATATGTGGCATTAAAAGTAGAAGTCCGGTAGAAAATAAACAAAGGCCAATGGCCAGTCCATCAACAAAGTCACAAGTGGGTGACAGTGGCAGATGCCACCCTACACATGCCTGCACAAAACCAGGGACAATCCACTAGGAGGGGCAACCGGGGGGTAGGCCAGGCACCGCAGGGACAGGATCAGGGCTCACCAGGAGGAAGCAGGGAAGGGGTGGTGGGTGCTGGAGAGCCACTGACAACTGCAGTGGAGGTGTCTGACATGGTGTGTGCCGGCACAACTGGGGGGCATGGCTCAGATGTTGTGGGTGCCGGCACGACTGCAGTGGACCCTGCAGATGGAGTGGACAGGTCCGCCACTGCAGTGCCCAAGTCAGACAGGGTGGTAGTGGACTCCACTGCAGTGCCTACCACCAGGGGAGGAGAATGGGGAACAGGCAAGGTGGGCTGGACAGAGGGGGAGGACACCCTCACCACATCAGTGGCACAGACAAGCGCAGCGGGGGGTGTGGTGCCGGGAGAGCAAGTGGCAGGGGGAGAAGGCCGGAGCCTCTTGGGGATGGTATATCTGTGGGTGGGGGAACCTGGGGCAGGGTGTGGTGGGGGCACCTGTGGAGTGGGGGCCTGAGGGATGGAGGAAGGAGACCTGGTGCTTGAGCTGCAGGGCGGCGGCGGGGTCTTGCTCTTACCACTCCGGGGGACTTGCGGGTGGGGGCCTCAGTCTGTCTGCGCCTGGGGGAGGGTGTCCGGGGGCGAGGGGCACTCTGCTCCGTGTGGGGGGCTTCCTCTTCCCCCTGGATGCTGGAGCAGCTGGATCGGAGGGGAAGAGGCCGAGGTCACTGAGGAAGAGGCGCTGGGTCTTTGGGGTTGCAGGTGAGGCAAGGGAGGGTGCTTTGGAGGGAGAGGCAACTGAGGACTGCGCAGTGCCCGTGGATGCGTGTGTGTGTACCAGGGCCCCATCCCCTGTGAGTCTGGTTTCAGTCCCCTGACTGTGCGTGCGTGTGCGTTTTGTTTGTGGCGTGTGTGTCTGTGTGCTGGACGTGTGTGTGCTGGTGTGTGCCTGTGCCGGTGTGTGTGTGCTTGGGACGGGTAAGGTGCTGGGGAGTGTGGATGGAGCAGAGGCAGGAGGGGTGAGGGACTGTCTGAGGAGGGACACTGCTGCCGTCAGGGAGGAGTCCATGGACCTATTGCCCCTCTGTAGGTCAGACATGCCCGATGAGATGCCCTCCATGAACGACACCAGCTGAGTCAACAGAGCGGTGTGCGCATGGAGGACACTCAGCATGGCTGTCTGCCCTACATGGAGCTGGCGAAGGAGGTACACAGACTCCTCACTCAGGGCAGCAGGGGACACAGGGGCAGGGGGTGCGGTGCCTGGCCCAAAGGAGACACGCTCCCGAACATGGGAGCCTCCACGGACCTGGGGAATGGGAGCCGATGGGAGGGCGGTGGTGGTGCTGGTGGTGGCGGGGACAGCAACACTAGCTGGGGTGTGGTGGCTGCTGACACCCGCCTCCATAAGGGAGTCATCCTCCGAGTTGCTCTGGTCCTCAGCTGAGGTGGATGGTGCTGAGGACTCCTCGGTGTGGCTCCCCTCGCCCTCCGTGCCACTGGGTCCCTCCGACCACTCCTCGGCTGCTGACCCAGTCTGGCTCTCTGGCTCCTCCTGGTCCGTGGAGCTGTCCCCTTCCGTGGCCGTGGATGTATCTGCAAACAATGGGGAAACAGACAGACATCAGTCACCTGCACCAAACGCACACACCACTGTGAGCACAGCACATTACAGAGCAAGCCCTGGCATCATTAGTTGTACATTGCTAAAAGTGCCCTAACTGAACAGGAGAAGCCAATTGTCAGTCTGATGCCAAGCATGGCACTCACATCCCACATGGCCTTGCACCCATCTGTCTGGTGTCTGTTGGATTGCAACACCCCAGTGTGGACACATGCACCAAGTACACAGTAGTTGGACAGTGCAGAGGACACGGTGTGGCATGTGGACATGCACACATCACAGCTCTTGCCACTGAGTCAGTACAGGTTTCCGGATGAAAGGGATGCCCAGAGTCAAATAGGAAATGCATGTGATGCATACCAGCGACAGACACCATGATGCACCCATGTCCTGATAGCCATCGCCACAATGGTGTGCATGTAGCACATGTCACTCCCCTGCAGGACCACCAATAAGTTGACACATGCCATGGCAGAGGCATGACTGCTAAGTCATACATCACTGTCTCAGTGATGTATGACTTGGCAGCCAGACAACAACACTATGCACTGTGTCACAATAGTAGGTCATGGGGAATGCAAGTCCTGGAGCTGCACAAGTGCACATGTACATCCCCCACACAACACATCATCTTAACCCTCATCTGTCCAGGTCATACCTATTGGACATATGGGAGACCTGTGACACTACCCTCTGAACCTGAGCCCCTCACAATCTGCTGTGAATGGGGAACAGCTGCCTGAACTTCACATTCGCATACCCCAGTCTGCACGGGCAGCTGATCAAACACCTATGTGACACACAAGTATCGTCTCCTATGGTCACATCTCCAGGGGCATGCTGAGCCCCTACCAAGAAACACCCCAGCAGTCCTGGCAACTAATCCACAGCACACTGACACAGAGGCAGACACCTGAGGGGTCAAATCACTGCGCACAATGTGTCAGCTGATACACGGGAGTGGGAGTACAGAGTGCATTGCATGGCCTGGAGTAGGCATGACTGTCCTGCTCCACATGAATGAGGGATGAGCCCTGGACAGTGGATAGCTGGCTATGTATGTGTGACACACGTAATCTGCACACTCCTGGGGCCCAAACATTGTTCCCACCCGCTGCATGGGCGTGTGCCACATACCCCAGGCACATGTGGTGGCTCAGCTCAGCAAGTGGACCGCATATCAAAGCAACACGCAGATTACATGTCCGAACACAGGCGTTGTGTGAACAATGGACCCACCCATGATGCCCACAACAGAGTTAGGGAAACAGATGCTGTCCCCCACCTTTAGTGAAGCAAACTGCAAGGACACAGTCCCAAGTGACACAATTCCCTGAATGTAAGGGCCACACCTGGGTATCAGATGAGCAGTGGGCAGTGCACAATAGAGGGACATGGCTCCTGGACAACATGACTGCTGCACTGTGGCAGTTGAACCAGGCCAGAGGAGGGCACAAAGCATGTAATACAGAGTTCACAGTGCAGTCTTTGACTCACCCCTCCTTGCTGCTGTCTGGCCTTCAGCTGCCCATCCAGGTCTGGAAACACCACCGCCAGGATCTGGAGCATGTGGGGGTCAGGGTCCGTGTTCCGCCCCTCCTGCGAGGAGGCGACAGCTTCAGCTGGACCCGTGCAATCCTCCGGGTCCAGCCCCGAAGGTCCTGCCACCTCTTCTGGCAGTTGCGGATCCGGCGCTTGTAGACCCCCACGGACCGGACGGCCCGGACGATGTCCTTCCAGATCTCCTGCTTCCGATGGGCATTAACCTGTCAGGATGACAAAGTGAAAAGGCCATTACTACACATGCAACATATCCGTGCATGACACAGTTGTATATACATGTCTCAATCACAGGGGCACATGATGTACACAGGCAGTGCAAAGCTGCCCATGGACAGTTTGCCAGACGTCACTACATGGTATCATTGCATGGGAAGTAAAACCTTGTTCAAATGCACTGTCACTGCACCATACCTGTCCAGTGCATGTCACTACACACTATGGGGGGTGACAACTACTCAGTGAGCCTGCTAGCCAGTGGCGTGCAGACTTTCAGCCTTGCTAGTCAGACAATATGCACATTCAGAAAGGCAGTGCACAGAACACTCACCTGCTCCCCTGGTGTCCCATACAGCTTGCTGTACTGTGGAAGTAGGCTGTCCAGCAGGGCCTGGTTCTCCTCAAGGCTGAAGGCTGGGGCTCTCTCCACAGTACGTGCCATTGCAGGGTCCAGAGGGGCAGAGACAGCAGCAGTGCAGTGGCAGATGTCGTCCTGGAGCATGTAGTGCAGGCAAGTGAGCTCTCAGGGGAACAGCCAGCAATATATATGTGCTGGAGAGGCAGATACTGTCCCTTGTGTCCAAAGTGATAGGTCCAAGTCGTTTGCATCTTCTGAATCTGGCCAATCCATGGAATAGCAGCACCAAAACACGCCCACAGCATCCTTCAAATCTTCAACTTCATGACATACATGATTTTGCAACATTGTTGTGGGTGACCAACTGATTTTCCAGCAACCGACTCGTTCGAAATTCGAAAACGCGTCCGTTGCCAGGCAAGCCCATTGTCAATGGGTGCGCACCGATCGGTCCATTGCGGTACAACACGTACAGGGGTACAACGCGTACCCGCACACATTGAATGCAATGGGCCGGCCGGGGGCACCGATCGGTCCATTGCAGTACAACGCGTACAGGGGTACAACGCGTACCCGCACACATTGAATGCAATGGGCCGGCCGGGGGCACCGACCGGTCCATTGCAGTACAACGCGTACAGGGGTACAACGCGTATAGGCACATTGAACGCAATGGACCGGCGCAGCACCGATTGAATGCAATGCGGCACGGCACGGGGACAACGCGACCGGTCACATTGAATGCAATGCGCCGGTGCACGACGGTCCATTGCAGTACAACGCGTACAGGGGTACAACGCGTACCCGCACACATTGAATGCAATGGGCCGGCCGGGGGCACCGACCGGTCCATTGCAGTACAACGCGTACAGGGGTACAAGCGTACAGGGGTACAACGCGTACCCGCACACATTGAATGCAATGGGCCGGCCGGGGGCACCGACCGGTCCATTGCAGTACAACGCGATACAGGGGTACAACGCGTACCCGCACACATTGAATGCAATGGGCCGGCCGGGGGCACCGATCGGTCCATTGCTGTTCAACGCATCACTGTACATGTGACTGGCATATGTCAGCATGCCTGTCTCAGATGGACATATGCCAGCCACAGATAGCTCCCAGGGAGTGAGGGGCACACCTACATCACGACAGCCTGTCCAAACTTTATCATAAGGCATGTAAGGCTGCATTTCCTATTGTGTGTATGTTGGTGTACATGTTGTCCTGTGGGTGTCACCTGTGGGCAGCCACCCCCAGGCTGTGCACGTGTTCATGGGGACAGGATCCTGGGTGTTACGTGTACATGACCACTGTGATGTGCAACTGTTCATATCTGTGCATGTGCCATGGTCACATTTCACGGTGGTGTATGTGTATGTCATGTCACATACCCCGTGAGTCCCATGTGGGACGGTATGTTTGAGCCAGGGTGTCCCAGTGGCACAATAGTGATGGTCCTCCACAGTCTTTGTGCATGTAGTGTTTACAATGTCTCTGATTTCATGTGCACAATGGGAGACAGTCTCCACATCCAGGTTGTGTGTGCATGGACTTTGATGTTGTGCGTGTGTGTGTCACAGACGTCCATGTCTGTCCTGCCGTGGCAAGTGGGGCCACTACCTGTGGGGGTCATGGTTGTTTTGCTGTGGTGTATACATGATACTCCATGTAATGCCAGTGTCCATGTGGCAATACAGGGTCCCTGGGAATGTACCTGTCGTTGAGCTGTGGTGCCTGGGGCACATCTGTCCTCACATGTCACTGTGGGGGGTGATTGTGACACGGCAGCAGGAGATGGGAACTGTGACACGGCCTCATGATATCCAATGGGCCAACCTGGGACTAATTGATGCCACCTGTTGGACCGTGTTGACAGATGTTGGCCATGTATGTACCATACATGTCCTTACGGAACTGCACACTTCATGTAGTTGTGCCTCATAATGATGTATGTTGGGATATTGAGTGTGTTCAATGCCGCATATGTGGGGTGACTGACAATCTTGCTTACTTCTCCTCTGCACTGCAGGGCTCCTGCTGTCCATCGACCATTCCCAGACCTGGCAACGATGGTGGAACGGGACAGCATCCGACGGTACCGCTTCACCAGGCAGCTGATTGAGGATTTGGCAGTGCAGTTGTCCCCACATTTGCAGCCTGGCCGGCCGTATCCTACAGCGCTGACCCCCAAGGTGAAGGTGATGGCAGCCCTACACTTCTTTGCCACCGGTACCTTCCAACATACTGTGGCGACTGCTGGTGGGATGTCACAGACCATGTTGAGCCGTGTGCTCCGCGATGTTTTGGCGGCAATGTTGCTATTCCTGAACCGGTACATCTATTTCCCTAGACTGCGACGACTCACTGACGTGAAGAGTGACTTTTATGCCCTGGGGAGGATGCCGCATGTCATTGGCTCCATTGATGGGACACATGTGGCTTTGGTACCACCACAGGCCCAGGAGCAGGCCTACAGGAACCGCAAGCACTACCACTCGGTCAATGCACTGGTGGTGTGTCTTGCAGACATGACCATCACACACGTGTGTGCCCGTTTCCCTGGTTCAGCACACGATGCCTTTGTGATGAGGAGTAGTCGCATCCCCAGGATGATGGCACAGATGCAGAACCAGCGTGCCTGGCTTGTCGGTGTGTACTGACTTTGTGCCATTGTGTGTGATCTGATCTGTAGTATTCCGCCCACTTTTCCAAGTCAGCTAATGTGCACTTGTCTGTCCGTAGGTGACTCGGGATACCCCAACATGCCGTGGTTGCTGACACCCCTCAGGAACCCTGTGACACCAGCCCAGATGCGCTACAATGAGGCACATGGTCGGACCAGGAGAGTGATTGAGCGGACATTTGGTCTCCTGAAGAGCCGCTTCCGCTGCCTGGACAAGACCGGAGGGTCCCTCCCATATGCCCCTGCGAAAGTGTGCAAGATTATCATCGTCTGCTGCATGCTCCACAACCTGGCAGTGCGGAAGGAGTTGCCTCTCATCCAGGATGACAATGACCAACATCCGCCACCTGTGGAGGATCCTGGCCTGGACCACGATGCCAGTGACGATGATGATGATGATGATGGTGATGTCCGCACACAGCTCATCACCAACTTCTTTAGCTGAATGTGAGTATCCTGAGGTGTCATGTCAATGATGTGAGTTGGCATGATGTGTAGGTGGTGCTCTGGTGCTGTTGGAGTGTGTCCATGGGCTACTTGACTGGATGTGTGTTGCGATGTGTGCTTACAGGTGGGCTGTACTCCCCAACAGTGTTGACATGCTAACTTGGTTCTGGGTGGGTATCTTGTAACATGTATTGTGCATGAGTTTTGCTGTTCTGTCCTGTACTCCATTGCTTTTGACTGTGTGTCATTTCTGTCCTTCACAGGGTACTTTCAGATTCGTTTGGTCAACTGTGTCCACCGACGACGTGATTGCACTTCCAGGCTGGTAGCTGTTGTGTCCCTACAGGTGATGTGCGCCACACCCATGGACTTCCTTCCGTCTACAGTTGTTGACTGTGTGCCCGCTGCCAGGTGGGATTACCTTGCATCTGTAGTGGTTACGACATGTTGCAACTGTGTAATAAACCTGTGCTTCACTTTGTGATGTGCGTTGTCTGTGGTCACACATTTGACTGCCATTTGCTTACTGCACCTGTGGGCTACTTGACTACAACTGGGAATGGGTGTGGTGTCTGTGCATTGCACCGTCTTCCCTGGCAACATCAGTGTAGGCAATGAGTCAGATGGCCTAGGTGTGTATGTGTTGTGTAGCCCTGGTGGTGTGTCTCCCTCATATGTGTCACGTTGCCTTTACTCACATGCCTGTGTTGTCCTTGCTGTTGCAGTTCGCATACACAGTGTAATTTTGCAGTTCATCATCCCCATAACAGCACCCACGTTGGAATCACAACAGAGGCAAGTATGGTGTATTAGTGTGTTTATTGTGATACATTTGTGTGAATAGTGCATAGGATGGGTAGTGCTGTACATAAATCTTGCAATCCGAAGTTCCTAGGTGAATTGAAAGTCCTGGTAGACAGAATCCCCAGTATCGGGGCCACAGTTGTCTGACACATTGGTCCAACTTGTACTCCCCATGCAATGTGTGGGAGTAGTGTTGCCGTCAACAGGGTGAACAGTCTGTGCACAAAGGTGAACATCCAGAACAGGTTCAGGCTTCCTGGGAGTTGCGCTTGGCCATCGGCCTCTCACTTGCCCCTCCTCGGACGACCCCTCTTCTTGGGGGGGGCCCTCAAGTACAGGCTGCTGCGGTGCAGGGGACTCTCCGCCAGAGTCATCCTCCCTCCCTGTGGCAGTTGCAGTTTGTTCGGCACCAGATGTTGTTGGCACACAGGGAGGTGTGGACTGGTTGCTGTTCATCTGGCGGAGGCATTGTAAAATGTCCCTGTGCACCGCCGTCATCTCATGCAGTGCATCCCACTTGGACTCCACGCGGGACATGTGTGAGTCCACGCGGGACATGTGTGACTCCACGTGGGACATGTGGGAGTCCAAGCGGGCATGATGGGCAGCCTGCTGCTGTTTCATGTCTCTGAGGAGCCCCACTACCTGGCTGAGGTCTCCGGTGCTGGACTGGTACGCATCAGCTATGCGTACCAGTTGTGGGTCATCATGCACACCAGCAACGCTCTGCAAGCAGCGACCTCTGTCTCCCACCCCTCCCACCACCCCTGCTGACATGTGCAGTGTGTGCAGTGGCACGCACAGATGACCCTGGTCCACCTTGGGGGTTGGTGGTGGTGGTGGTGTCCATGGCCCCAGGTTGGTCCAGGGTCCCTGTGCTGGTGTTGCTCCTTGTTCTGTCCATGTCGGCAGGGATGGTATTTGTGGTGACAGTCGTTGGAGGGGTGGGTGCAGGGGGTGCAGCTGGTGGTCCTGCTGGTGCTGCAGCTGGTGGTCCTGCTGGTGCTGCATGTAGACTTGCACCGGATGTGCCAGGTTGGTCTTCATCGTCCGAGGAGGACAGAGGCTGTACGACGCCAGTGAGCTCCGCATCCTCTTGAGCCTGGGACTGGGACTCCTCAGCGTCTGCTGCTGTGTCCCCATCATCACCTGTTTTTGGGAGACACACACAATGTATGTTATGTTTCTGCAGGCATCAATGGTTGACACACATGACAGTTGTGACTGTGCCTCTGGGTGCGGGCCTGTACATTGCATTGTCCTAAGTCGTCACAGTCAGGGGTTGATATTGGTGTGGCACATTGTCCTGCATTATTTGGGCATTTCTATGTATTTTTTGGGGTGTGAACATGGTCTGCATTGGTTGTGTTTGGTTGACAGCCGGCCCTCCTTCCCACCCACCCAGCCAGTCAGTTATCCCACCATGGAACGTGCTTGCATTGCAGGGAGTGGAAGTTGTCTCTCAGGATGTCAGTCAGTGGTGTCCTGCTGTTTGTTGGTGCACAGTTGCCAGCAGGGCCTTGTGCTCCCCACAGCAGTAGCCAGTGTCAGCCATCTTGTGAGTCCTTCTCCACTCCCTGTGATGTGAGCATGGTTCAGGGTGGTGTTGATGGGACAGTTGTGGGGGTGAGCTATGTCTGTGACTACGACTCCCATCATGCTATTGCCTCCACCCCACTTCCCAGCATTCCCATACTTACTTGCTTTTGTGGGGAGTTCAGTGTGTGTGGGTGTGAGAGCAATGGCAAGATGGCTGACAGTGGTGTCCTGCTGTTGGTTGGTGTGCAGTACCCAGCATGCCCTTGTGCTCCCCACGACACAGCAACAGTGTCAGACATCTTTGATGGGCCTTTCCACTCTCTGTGGGATGTGCATGCGTGAGTGTGAGCTTGCTGGGCCATGTGGTGGGGGATGTAGAGCTGTGACTACGACTCCCATCATGCTATTGCCTCCACCCCCTTCCCAGCATGCCCATGCTTCCTTCCTTTTGACTCTGCTTCCCTGTGGGGTGGGCTGGCTGTGCTGACAGGATGGCTGGGAGTGTTGTCCTGGCAGTTGTTTGGCTAAAAGTCCCAAGAGTGTCCCTGTGCTTCACACAACATAACCCAGGGTGGTGGTTCTTTGTGGGATCTTGTGTTAGGATGGGGGGCATTGCATTCTACCAGGTGGGTTCTGTGGAGTTTGTGTTGGGGGGTGTGTGAGGGGAGGTGCTTGTGACTATGGTTAGTGCTGCAAGTCCTCCTTCCCACCCACCCAGCCAGCCAGTTATCCCACCATGGAACGTGCTTGCATTGCAGGGAGTGGAAGTTGTCTCTCAGGATGTCAGTCAGTGGTGTCCTGCTGTTTGTTGGTGCACAGTTGCCAGCAGGGCCTTGTGCTCCCCACAGCAGTAGCCAGTGTCAGCCATCTTGTGAGTCCTTCTCCACTCCCTGTGATGTGAGCATGGTTCAGGGTGGTGTTGATGGGACAGTTGTGGGGGTGACCAATATCAGTGACTACGACTCCCATCATGCTATTGCCTCCACCCCCTTCCCAGCATGCCCATGCTTCCTTCCTTTTGACTCTGCTTCCCTGTGGGGTGGGCTGGCTGTGCTGACAGGATGGCTGGGAGTGTTGTCCTGGCAGTTGTTTGGCTAAAAGTCCCAAGAGTGGCCCTGTGCTTCACACAACATAACCCAGGGTGGTGGTTCTTTGTGGGATCTTGTGTTAGGATGGGGGGCATTGCATTCTACCAGGTGGGTTCTGTGGAGTTTGTGTTGGGGGGTGTGTGAGGGGAGGTGCTTGTGACTATGGTTAGTGCTGCAAGTCCTCCTTCCCACCCACCTAGCCAGCCAGTTATCCCACCATGGAACGTGCTTGCATTGCAGGGAGTGGAAGTTGTCTCTCAGGATGTCAGTCAGTGGTGTCCTGCTGTTTGTTGGTGCACAGTTGCCAGCAGGGCCTTGTGCTCCCCACAGCAGTAGCCAGTGTCAGCCATCTTGTGAGTCCTTCTCCACTCCCTGTGATGTGAGCATGGTTCAGGGTGGTGTTGATGGGACAGTTGTGGGGGTGACCAATATCAGTGACTACGACTCCCATCATGCTATTGCCTCCACCCCCTTCCCAGCATGCCCATGCTTCCTTCCTTTGACTCTGCTTCCCTGTGGGGTGGGCTGGCTGTGCTGACAGGATGGCTGGGAGTGTTGTCCTGGCAGTTGTTTGGCTAAAAGTCCCAAGAGTGGCCCTGTGCTTCACACAACATAACCCAGGGTGGTGGTTCTTTGTGGGATCTTGTGTTAGGATGGGGGGCATTGCATTCTACCAGGTGGGTTCTGTGGAGTTTGTGTTGGGGGGTGTGTGAGGGGAGGTGCTTGTGACTATGGTCAGTGCTGCAAGTCCTCCTTCCCACCCAGCTAGCCAGATATCCCACCATGGAACGTGCTTGCATTGCAGGGAGTGGAAGTTGTCTCTCAGGATGTCAGTCAGTGGTGTCCTGCTGTTTGTTGGTGCACAGTTGCCAGCAGGGCCTTGTGCTCCCCACAGCAGTTGCCAGTGTCAGCCATCTTGTGAGTCCTTCTCCACTCCCTGTGATGTGCGCATGGTTCATGGTGGTGTTGATGGGACAGTTGTGGGGGGGCAATATGTGTGACTGCGACTCCCATGATGCTATTGGCTACACTGACTTGGCCAGCATACACAGAATTCCTTCCTTTGAGTGGTCTTCACTGTGTGTTGGTGTTGTTGTGGTGGCTACATGTCTGGATGTGTTTGTTAGTTCTATTTGTGCCACTGCCTAGCTGTAGTTGTAGTTGTGTTTGTACATGTGATGGCACAGTTGGATGTGACTTTTTTGATGGCATGTGTTGTGTTTATCTGACTGACATACACATTTTGGGATGATTCTGTTCTGGTTGCTGTGTAATTGCTATGAGTGCATGGTTTGACTCTCCCTTGACAGTGATGTGTGTGTGTTTTGTGGCAGTATATTGTGTACATTTGTTGTGTACTCACCAGGCTCTGGGATGTCCTCTAGTCCATATACGCTCACTGGCGGAAGGATGGCCCGCACCTTCTCCTCCCAGGGCCTGAGGTATATTGGCTTGGCAGGAGGGCCACTGCCGGTGTGTTGGCTGTTGATGTAGTCTTTTTTGAGCAGGTCCCGTACCCTCCTGCGCACGTCATACCGCCTGTTCTGGATGTCGCTCTTTGTGCGCCGACATGGTGATTGTGCGTTCACCCTGTTGATGATCCTCTCCCACATCTTGGTTTTCTGGGAGATGGGGGTCTGTTGGACCAGTGTGCCAAACAGCTGTGGCTCTACCCTGAGGATCTCGTCTACCATGACTTCCAATTCACAATCTAGGAACTTGGGATTCTTCTTGGGGGGCATGGTGATGGGTGGTGATGGTGAGTGATGTGTGTGTTGGTGTGCAGGTGAGGGTGTGTGGGTGGGTGTTTTGCTGGGTGTATGTGAGGTAGGTATTTGTTGGTGTGCTGATGGTGTGTGACTTGTGTGAGGGATGAGCTGTGGGTGTGTGGTTGCTTTCTCTTGGGTGCTGGCAGTGGAATGGCATTTGCAAAGGCTCATGGTTGTGATTTGTGTCCTTTATATGGGTGGAGTTGTGGGTGTGTCTTTGTTCTCTGTCCCCACCCCCCAGTATTTATTGGCTTGGTAATTGCTTGTTTGGCCTTTTTTTGGGTGAATTTTCCTTTGTACTGTCTGTGTATGTTGGAAACGTTCTTGTGACCGAGTCGGACCCTGCATTTGTCTCGTACGGTCTTCTCCGTTTCGTTCACGCTGTGTATGTGCAGTTTTCTATGCTGCGTACGCGTCGGTCGCGGTGTTTTGTGTTGCTTCGGCTCGGTTTTGTATGCGTGTCGGTCGTACGGCTTGTCCTCCGTCCGACTCGCTCGTGGTTTTCGCGCCTTGCATCGTACTTTGCGGTTTGGAGTTCGCGTGTACGGTTCGGTCGGATTTGTTCCGGGTGCGTGTCGGTCGGTTGGATTCGCGTGTTTTTCCGACCGGATTGCTGTTTTCCGTGTGGCTCGGTCGGTCGACTTGGGTTCGGTACGTGTCGGTCGGATTTTGCACGCCTTGCATCGTACTTGGCGTGTCGGGCGCCACAGGTACGTGTCGGTCGGTATTATTTCCGGATCCGAGTTGGTCGGTGCTTTTTCCGGCCCGAATCGGAATCGACCCCTATATATCTTATTCAATATTGCCATTTGTAATGCTTTAATTTGATATTTATCTGATTTTTCTGTCTCATATTTCTATTCAACTTATGAGAATATTTTGGTCCTTTTTGAATTATGACGTCAATTTTGGTTGGGTTTAACTAGCATTTCTTCATATTGATTGAATTTTATTAGTATAACACACATTAACTTATATATATTTGTTCCGTTGCTTAGTGAATATTATTATTGAGCGGTCCGCATTGTGTTTGCTGGCCTCTGTGGTTGCTCCCCACGTTATTTCCCCCATGCAAATTGTCTATTATAGACTTCCCCTGGTGGGGCTTCTCTTTTTGTATGCTCCTTTTTTCTTTGGAGTTCTTTTGCTCTTTCTTTTTTTTTCTTCTTTCTAGTCTTTTCTTTCCCTGTTCTTGTCTTTCCTTCTCTGGGGACTTCTGCTTCGATATATTTTTTACAATTTTTTTGTCCTTCCTTCACCCCTTTTTTTGATGACATATTGAATATTCCTCTTTTCTTTATTTATCAGTTATCTTTATCGATGGTGTTTTCTGTGTCTCTATGAGTGGCTTAAATGTAGTTTCTCTCAATGTTCGTGGGTTTAATCATCCTGTTAAGAGGGCCAAGATCCTTGATTATTGCAAAAGTCTGTCTGGTGATATTGTTCTACTTCAGGAAACTAAGATAGCCTTTAAGGAAGCTTTACTTTTGCGGAAGGGTTGGGTTCTTGATGTCACTTGTTCTGAAGCCTCTGGTAAAAAGAATGGGGTTGTGACTTTGATTTCCAAAAACTCTGGTCTGTCCATCATTACTGCTGAACATGATACTAATGGTAGATGGTTACTTTCTCGGTTGTCCAATGGTTCAGATGATTTATATGTCATGAATATATATGCCCCTAATATTGATGATACTCTCTTCTGGAGTTCCATAAATAAAAAGCTTTCTGAACTTCCGCAGAATGGTAGAACTATTGTCGGCGGTGATTTTAATTTGCCCCTAGACCCTATTCTAGATAGACAATCTGCTTTTAAGTTTTGTCCCCATAGATCGCATAAACACTTGCTTAGTATGTGTTCTGCTCACCAGCTTGTTGACACATGGAGACTGCACAATCCTACAGGTAGCGATTTCACATTTTTCTCCTCTCCACATTCTAGTTTTTCTCGTATCGATTATCTCCTAGTTGATGCTGCCCTTTTAAAACATACTATTAATGTCATGATTCATCCAATAGTTGTTTCTGATCATGCTGCGGTTTCATTGACTATTCTGAATTTTACTGATACGAGAGGCCTTCGTACTTGGCGCCTTAATACTGAGATTTTGGATGATGGGGATGAAGTTAAAGAACTTGTTGAGGAAATTGATAACTTCTTCCAAGATAATATGGCTTCGGTGAATTCTCCAATAGTTTTATGGGATGCATTTAAATGTACTATTCGGGGTCATATTATCAAAAAAATGTCAAAAAGAAATAGCGATATTAGAAAGTCGTTGCAATCTTTGAGGGATGAGATCAAACGTAAAGAGGTGCTATATAGAAATTCTAATGATAAGTCTTCCTACAGGATATCAAGAATCTGAAATACACTTTCAATTCTATAGTCACTAAAAGAGCTTATATCGGTGAACATGCTCAGAAATCTAGACATTTGTTACTACGGAATAGAGCTGGGAAGCTGTTGGCTACCACTTTAAAATATCAGAATACTAATGTTAGAGCTGTCCAAATTTCTTATATTAATGATAGAATGGTTCTAGGAAATTTCATACTCCAGAAATACTTGAAGTTTTTCGGGACTATTATGAGAAGCTTTACACTCCCACAGATCAATGCAACATATCTGAGTGTCAGCACTTCCTCAAATTGATTCCTACAAATACTATTTCACATCCTGATATGATTGATTTGGGGAAACCGATTGATTCTGAAGAGATCATTCAAGCTATTAAGGCTATTCGGTCGGGGAGTGCTCCGGGGCCTGATGACTTCCCTATTGCTTTTTATAAAACTTTTTCCTCCTCAATAATTAAATATCTTAAAGAGGTTTTTGATAATTTTGTCCTCTCTGGCAAGGTTTCTGGATCTGCAGCCGAGGCCACTATTGTCGTGATCCCAAAAGAGGGCAAGGATCATTATGATCCTAAAAATTTTCGTCCAATTTCCTTATTAAATATGGAAGCTAAAACTTTTGCCAAAATCCTGGCTAAAAGATTAGAGGGTCATATTCCTAAGCTTATTCATGATTCCCAGACTGGTTTTGTGAAGGGGAGACTTGCTAGAGATAATATCCGAACCTTCTGTCATATTTTGGAGAAAGCAAAACTCTCTAATTTACCATCGGCTGCGATTGCCCTTGACGCCGAAAAGGCTTTCGACAAGGTCTCCTGGCCTTTTTTACAAGCTGTGCTTCAATCACAGAACCTTGGGGATTCTTTTATCAATATGGTAATGTCTCTATATGCGCAACCTAAAGCTAACATCAGAGTCAACGGGGCTACGTCTTCTTTTTTTTAATCTCCGTCAGGGCACTAGACAAGGATGCCCGCTCTCACCCCTTCTTTTCCTATTATCAATAGACCCACTCCTTCGTTTACTCAACTTGAATCAAGATATCAAAGGCTTCCAATTCGGTTCACATACGCTTAAAACTGCTGCTTATACGGATGATGTTCTTATTTTTTCAGATGATATTGCTGCTGCGCTTCCTGCTATTTCCAATATCATTAAAGAGTTTTCGTATGTTTCAGGTTATACCCTGAATAGAGAAAAGACGGAAATGTTTCCTCTTAATTCGTTGTGTTTCCCTTCTCACATGGGCGATTCGGGTTTTAAGTGGCAATCGACTCGTTTTAAATACTTAGGAATTTGGTTTTGTAAAGACCTTTCAGATACTATTTCCTATAATGAATCTCACATCATAACTAAAGTAAAAGATCTTTTGTCCACCTGGTCTCCGAAATATATATCCTGGTGGGGAAGATTTCAAACTCTTAAGATGATGATAACCCCGATTATTAATTTTTTATCCTCCATGTTACCTATAAAGCTCTCCTCGTCATTCTTCCATGAAATTGATATTCTCACTTCAAAATTTTTGTGGAATGATAAACGCGCTAGAATTGCGTATAAACATCTTAGAAAACCCTATGTTCTAGGTGGTTGTAATCTTCCAGATTGGAACTTGTATCAAATTGCCTTTTTAACTTCTCAGGGTACGCTTTGGTTTTTGCCGGATTCTCATCATACACCCCCATGGATGTATATCGAACGGGAGCTGTGTACTCCCCTTTCTACTCCTTCCTTTCTTACTGCTTCTAAACTCGTTCTGGTTCATTCCCAGCGAATAATCTTAGATACGATTAATGCTTTAAAATATATTGACAAAAAAGTATCCAAACCCATTCATAAATCGAGATGGTCCTCGTTATGGTATAACCCTAAAATTATGGTTGATATTGACTCTGCTACGATTTCTTCCTGGGCTTACGTTGGTTAAAGATCTCTATGACTTTAATCATGACCCTCTTCCCTTTTCTTCTTTGGCTAGAAAATATAATCTTAATAATATGGATTTTTATTCCTTTTTGAAATTGAAAGAGGCTCTTTCTAAAGTATCCCTTTTTACAGATTCGGGTACTGTCTCACTTCTTTCTATGTGGTCTCGTTTAGGTCATACTGCTTCGAGGATATATAAGTATTTATCTGCTCCACTTCCTTCACAAGCAACAATTACACAAGTTAAGTGGTCTCATCATTTTGAAAAGGATATTTTTGAACATATTTCACAAGAGACTTGGCAGTTGATTGGGAAGTTTTCTCTACGTAATGAAATTGCTCCTTCTCTTATACAATCTAAATTTTTTACATTGAATCTCCTGCGTTGGACCCCTGCTCGCTTTTAAAAATTGAAGCTTAGAGATAATGATTTCTGTTGGAATTGTAATTTGGCTTCAGGCACTCACCAACATATGTTTTTGGAGTGTACGTTATTGCAACCCTTTTGGGGTTTAGTACGGAGACATTTGTCAATAATTTTTAATTTTTCGTTGGAGTTTTCTCTTCCTATGATTTTATTAGGTCATGGGCTACAACAACTCCTTTAATCCTTGATACTATAGATATGCAGTTACTGGATTTGCTTATTTCCATCGCTGTTAAAGTCATATTGGCTGAGTGGAAATCCTTTAATCTTTTGTCTTATCATACTTGGTGGGCATGGGTATCATATCTTCGTGGGGCTCATACTTTTGTTGATGAGAAGCATTATACTCCTTCTATTTCTAGTAATGTTTGGAGGTCACTGGATAAATATATGACCTTGTCCTATCAGGGGTTGGTGGCTCAATATCCCTTTGATTCTACTACTTAATGTATTTTCTCCATCGAAGCAGTTGTCCCCATCTTCCTCTCTTTTCCTCTACTTCCTCTTTCTTTCCTTTTCTTTTCTATCTTTTCTTCTGTCCCTCTTTTCTCTTTCATTATATAATTTCATTTATTTGAGCAATACAACTAGGTCTTGGTAAAAGTGATATGAGCAGTTGATCTTTCACTTTCCTTTTACCCGAGCTCTGAAATATTTTGATTTAATTCAATTTATAACATATAACATATGTAACTTATGTATTCTGCTTGTACGTCATTATTCTTTGATATGAATTCTGTTCTCGATCCTGTATTTATTCGACTTTAACTTATTGTATATCTCATAAACTATGTTGTTTTGCATTATATTATATATGTATTAATTCTTCTTAAATGATAATATAGATATTGGAACACAAAAAAAAGGAAAATTAGAAGTGAAATGAAACAGATTTGTATTTACATGTAACCACTTCACAAGAGTTTTCACAAAGTAGCATTCCTACTTACCATAAAATAGTAATATCGTTAAATTAATCACAATTTTATTAAAAACTTTAAATACAATTGTTTTACACACAAACGTTTTTTTAAAGAGACTACTTCAGAGCCAGTTCATCAACCTGTACTAGTCAGAGTAAATGTCAGTGTCTCTCAAGAAAACACGATTCAATGTTTTTGGTATCACTTTAAACAATATTTCCACATACCCAGAATACACAAATGAAACCCAGATCACGAATGTATGTCATTACCACTAACAATAAGTATATTTAAGGTAAGTAAAACCTGTAAACACACACACACACACACACACACACATATATATATATATATATATTTCTTTATTTAAAAAACAGGGGTTGCAGATGGCATTGATGGAATTGGATGGGACATTGAAGGATAAGCCCTTGGTAGTGAATATATCATCAACTACATGAAATAGTAATCAGGAAAGACTACTTAATTTGTGCTTAACATTCTGTCCATCGGCGCGTCCGGATTTTACAGACTCAAGAATTGAGATCTATAAGTATATAAGAAATAAAAGCTTCACAAATACCTAAGAAATCTAATGCTATAGCTACAACACAATCTGTACCTTCCTTGTTCAAAATTTCAGACGTTCCTGACCTCATTAACGTTCAGGAATTAGCAATGAAAGACTCAATGCATATCCCTAATAACAGCGGGGGGATAGCTACCAGTATGATTGACAGATGAGAAGTATACGAATTGGGATATGTAGTGTATGAGAATATTCTGAAAGACATGGGACTTAAAACGGATCACCATGTGGAGAGTGGTCGAAGTAAATTTTGCAGGAGTACGTAGTCAATATTCCGTCGTACTTAAAGGACAGTACGGATTTCTTAAGAAAGTTAAACCATATACCATGGAAATATGAATATATAATGGTGACGCTAGATGTAATTTAATTATATACATCCATTGACCACAATAATGGAATTCAGGCTTGTGAAAATTTTTTAAAAGATCATCCATTAGAATGGCTTGATCATACTAAAATGATGCTGGAAATGTTAAAATACTACCTTACCCTTAATGTTTTTATCTTTGATGGTAAATATTACCTGCAACAGCAAGGTGCGGCAATGAGCACCTCCTTCACCCCACCTATGCAAATTTATTCATGCGGTGGTGGGAGAAGGAGGTAGCCTGGGCCGAAGAGAATGAGAGATTTACCCAGAGGATTGCACAATAGCCTCGGTTGATAGATGATTTATTCATTTTGTGGGAAGGAACTGAATCTGAATTGAACATCTTCTTGGAAAAGCTTAATTGCAATGATTTCAATTTACAATTTACGAACACGCAGAGTCGTTCACACTGTGAATTTCTGTATGTAGAAATGGGGTTAATTGGGGACTCAGTAACAACTAGGATTCATAGAAAGCCAACTGCCACCAATTCCTTATTACATGAAAATAGTGGTCACCCAGGTGCCGTTAGATGGAGCATTCCATATAGCCAAAAGAATATGCTCCACAGAGGAATTATAAAATAAAGAAGTATGTGACATGGTTGAGAGCTTCCATAGAAGGGGTTACCCTAGAAGTGTGTTGGAGGATGCTAAAAAGAGAGCCAATGAAAAAACAAGGGAGCAGCTATTGTATGTACAAGGCAATGACAAATTAAAAGGATCATGAGGTGAAACGACTGTTCTTAGAATTCAATATGGCACAATCAAGTATTAAAAAAATTCTATAAAAAAATTGGAATGTTCTGAAAAAATACGAACATCTTGAAAATGTTGTGCAGATGGGTCCGCGGACAACTTAAAAAAAAAAGTGAGATCTTTGGGAGACATATTGACATCCGTCATTATGACCCTAAGAAGGGTGAAAATAATTGTCTCTCTATGAACATGGCAGGTGTCTCAAAATTCAGCTCTTGCAAGGCATGCAAGTATGGATCAAATTGCAAGAATTACCAGACTCTTGAAGGCCATGTGGCAACAATCAATTACAGAATCACTTGTAATACAGACCATGTTGTTTATGTTCTCAGATGCGGTTGTGACAAATTATATGTGGGCAGCACCATTAACAAGTTGAAACTGAGAATTTTACAGCATATACAGCAATAAAGAATGGTGATAGGAATTATTCCATGGCCTCTCACTTTGAACAATGTCATAGTCGATCCTTGGAAACATTCAGTTATTGTGTAATCAAACATGTTCGGTCTCTCCCAAGAGGGGGAGACCGAGAAAATAACTCAGAAAACAAGAATCACGTTTGATGATATCATTAGGAACGGAGATGCATTGGGGCCACTATGCTGATGCTGAACTATATGTCCATTTATGATCTTCATTTTTAATATAAGGACATTCTAAAGCACCTAATTCCTTTTTAGGTCTTTCTCCTTGTACTCGATCTCCCTATATCTATGTACTGTATATTTCAACAAATTTCATTAGGGTTTTGAGGTGTGCCATGAAAGATATTTGAAGAAAAGTTATGCTGCTATTATTTATATGCACAATTGATGGACGGAATGCAGAACAAATCAAAACATTCACCCCCAGTCAAGAGATCTGGGTTAAATCCATCAATCTTTTGCTCACCATGCCACCCCAGTTTAGGCTTGGCCATATGCAAATCAGTCTTGACCCTATGCCTCATGGGAACAGTCCAGCCCGAACTGCCAAGCCAGGTCCTCCCTGGACCGGAACCAAGCATCCTAGGACCGGGTTCGGGGTTTCACCCCTCATCAGCCAATATAGCTTGATTCCAGTGGCTCATGGGAACAGTCCAGCCCAAACTGCCAAGCCAGGTCTTCCCTGGACTGGAAACAAGCATCCTGGGACCGGTTTGGGGTAACACCCCTCATCAGCCAGGCTATCTTGAATCCAGTGGCAAAGTGAGCAAGGGACCCACATCTGGGCATACCCTGCCAACTTACGGCAAACATTGCATATACAAGAAGATGATGGACGAAGCACTGAAACTTTTCAGACACTCCCCTCCAGTCACTGGAATCAAGCTAGCCTGGCTGATGAGGGGTGTTACCCCGAAACCGGACCCAGGATGCTTGATTCGTAAAAGAAAAAAAAAAAAAAAATTCAAACAACATATCCTAGTGGCCATTTTTTTTTACATTTTAGCATCAATATACACTAAAAAAACACTAGGTCCCAAATTTCCAAAGTTGTGTTTTTTTAGATCCCAATGTGTTACTTATTGGTATGAAATGCTGGATTTTCACATCTAACTAGGAAAATTTGGTCCACATAATCAGGATTTCCAACTCGCCTAGATGAGAAAGCCAAAGCCTGCTTACTTGGTGGATATCGCCATATTAGGGAGTCCATTTTCTGAGCAGGAAAGAGGGGGAATGGTGGGTGGTGGCAGTGTATAAACATGCATATGGACATGGGGTAGGCATGTATTTTTATGGTTACACCTGGAAAGAACCTTCTGCAAAAGGCAGGATAAGTGTGTACACAGGGGGGTCAAAGGAAAAGGGCAACCCCGTGTTGTTTTGGTATTATAAGGCACCGAGCTGTTCCGCAGGGAAGATTATTTCTCTTCTGAGGAAAAACAAAAAGAAGATTTAAAATAATACAGAGGACACATTACACAAATGAACAGGCAGAAATAAGTGGAATACTAGCCAGGAAACAACCCGCCTGAGTTATAGATGTGTTTGCATAACTATTCAGCACAGTGTGACAATCAAAGTAATAGCGTCTACCGCATGGCTGTGCTACTATGTCCTGAGTTAATTGGGCCCTATTTACTAATACGGAGGATTGCTTTTGGAATTTGATAAGAATATACAATAAACAGAATAAGACCAGTAATGGAGACCAATCAAGTGCCACAGAAAACAAATCAATGAATGCCAATGCATAACTTTGAGGTTATTGATGTACACGTTCTATTGGTTTCATTACAGTTACAAAGACACTTATGGTAGAGCACTCGTGTAATTAATATAATTGGTGACAAGTCATTAAAATATGTTATGGATCGAATTAATGCACAGGAAATTTGACACCAAGTGTTCCAACAATGTTGATAAATAATGTTATCGTTACAGTATTGAGTTTTGCAAAAATAAAAGGACTCTGCAATCATATGATGCAAATCATTTGGGAGTATAGTGAACCAGGTCATCATGTGTAATAAGCACTGACAAAGCAAGCAGGTCTGGCTTTAATGAGCCAACGCATATACAAATGTTAATTACATGTAATGGATGCACAAATGCTGTTCATCACGTTTGTAATGTTGTGGGCACCAGGGCGAGACCATCTCTTCCCTCCTTGCGGGGAAAACTCCTGTTATGTTTCCCCCTCCCTTACGTAAGCGTAATGAGCGGGACTGGCATACGCCAGTCCAGCGTGCAGAGAATTAATAAATAGCCCGGAGCCCCGGGCGTGGTTAGTTCACTGGCCACTACCAGACTCAGCGGGTGTGCCCTGTGTGTGTTCCTGTCCGGCACTAGGCCGTCCACCACAAGGCCTTCCCCTCCTTTTGCCAACGCCACACTGGCGACGAGGTGGCTACGTCCCACGGTCACCCCGGCAAGCCCCTCACCGGTACCTCAGGAACCACCCAGCCGCCCCCCTGCGGCACCGCGACCGCCCGAAGTGCTGACCACACCTCGCGGTGTTTCCGCTGTTCGCTGCGCAGCTGCAGCTGAGCCAGGCGCTCACCTGCCACTCCCAGTCGGTGGCAGCTCCACTCCGCGGCCGCCTGAAGCCTCCTTGCGGTGAGTGCCCGCCCCTGCTGCCGCTCCTGCACAGTGCGTGTACGGCCTACTGATGGCACCACGTGGTGCCGACCACCCGCCGCGGCGCCCCTACCGGTGTTGTAGGGTACTGCAGGGCCACATGTGCGCTTTCCCCACAACACCCTCCACGCGTCCACCTTGTACTCCGCACCGCATGGCCTGCGGCCTACCCGGCCATTTCGGCACCACACTGCCAGCTGCTTCCAGGGCTCCAGATAGCCCCGTGCCATCCCGCCTCCCAGCTCCTGTCCTGGGACAGCGCTACAACTGGGGCCCAGCAAGCAGCCCGGCTTCATCACGGCCTAACTGGACCTGTGACACTCGCGGCTCAGACAGGCTCCTACCTACCCTGTCTGCAGGTGCACCAGTGAACTCCCACCCCTAGGCACCCCGCCAGTGCCTTCACATGACCGGACAAAAGCTCCGCCCGGTGCTGTACACCCAGGCCAGCACCACAATACCTCTCCGAGCGCTACACGCGCAGGCCCACCTCAACACGGCGAGCAGTCCTACGCCCGCCGCTGCAACTGTACACAATGACGACCGTCCCGCCGCTGGAACCTTTCACCGTCACGGGCCCTCCCCCGTCCCAGGCAGCGCGCTGGAAGGCGTAGGTAGAGCACCTGGAAACCTATTTCGAGGCAGCGGAAATCCCGGCACCGCGAAGACGACCCATGCTCCTTCACCTGGGAGGGGCAGACATCCACAAGATCTCCAAGAAAGTGCGGGAAGCTGGACCCCCAAGAAACTACGCCCCCATGCATGATGCCATCACTGCACACTTCGAGCCTTATGCCAACCCGGACTATGAACGGTTCCTCCTTCGCCAAGCTCGGCAGGTGCCGGACGAGTCCGTCGATGTATTCTACGAGCGTCTCCGAGACCTGGTGAGCACGTGCACCCTCCCAGATGAAGATGACGAGATCCGGGCACAGTTCATCCAAGGATGCGCCTCGTCCAAGCTTCGCGAGCGCATCCTGCAGGAGCACAATATGCCCATGAGGGACATCCTAACGCTAGGGCGCTCCAAGGAACTGTCCAAAGCAAGGGCCGCCCACATTGACCCTACCTCGTCAACAACTGTCAAAGAAGAACCAGTGAACGCGCTACGCACTGATACGCGTGAGACCCGACAAACTCCCCAAGCCGGCGCCACGACTCACCAGGCAAAACCCGCAGAGTCACACGTGTGGATGGTGCGGAGGCCCATACCCGCATAACGGGACCTGCCCAGCTAACGGGAAAACCTGCAGTGCGTGTGGGAAACAGAATCCCTTCTCAACAGTCTGCAGCTCCTCACAAAGAAGGCGGCCCAGAGGCCCGCAGAAGCAGGTGCGTGCAGTCGAACCGCAACCGGGTGACACTTTTGGCAACCGATCACCGCTAAGGCTGTGCGGCGTCTTCCAGGCGGATCTCTCTCATGACGACACCCGTCAACGAGCAAAAGTCTATGTGTCACAGGAAGGGTCAGGATTCCTCCTCAGCTGCCGCACCGCTCAAGATCTCAACTTAATCCAGTTCGCCTTCGTGGTACATGCCAATGACCTGGACCATCTACTCCAAGACATCACGTCATTGTTTGAAGGAATCGGATGCTTGAAAGGACCAGCCATCCAGTTACACATCGACAAGTCTGTAGCCCCAATTGCCCTTAGGCACAGAAGAGTTGCCTTCCATCTCCGGCCGAAGGTAGAGGCCGAGCTTCGGGTTCTAGAAAGAACAGGCATCATCGAGCGAGTGAGTGGACCAACACCATGGGTATCACCCATCGTCGTGGCGAAGAAACCTAAACAACCGGACGCAGTGCGCATCTGCGTAGACATGCGAATTCCAAACCTAGCCATAAAGAGGGAACGCCACCTCACACCGACTGTAGATGACATCATCGGTGAGCTGGCGGGATCCAAGTGGTTCTCTAAGATGAACCTACGATCTGGCTACCACCAGATACCTCTACACCCAGACTCCCGCCCCATCACTACATTTTCAACTCATGCAGGGCTCTGGAGGTACACTCGGCTCAATTTTGGCATCTCCAGCGCGGCCGAAGTGTTCCAGAACATAATCAAGAATGTTCTCCACTGACTAAAAGGAGTGCTCAACGTGAGCGACGATATCCTGGTGCACGCTCCCATGGTGGAAGAACACCTCCTCCGCCTCCAAGCCGTCTTCTGCCCTATTGGCTTCGCTGGTACTAAGGGGAAAATAGCAAAAAAAGGATTGCTTTCTCAACAAAATGCTTATACGAGATAAAGAATTAAAAGTGACACACAGTGTGATGCTTGGGTGTACTTTTCAGATGTAAAATAGTCCCTCATGCATTCCAATGGAAACACTTCCTGGAAGGCAGAATGAAACCCCAACTAGCCAACAGCATCAGGTGAAAAGGCCATAGTACTCGGGGTGGAGTCAAAGCCCTACTCTATGTATATATTAAATAATATGTACAAGAACATCACTCAGACAGCTTCGCTGTCATGCCAGACCTAAAAATAGTGTATAGTCAGTGGAGAACCGAGGACCAAAAATATCCTACTCTCAGGTTCTTTGGCAGGTAGAATCTTCAATGGCTAGTATTCAGAAGCTTACAGGTGGACACATATACTTTATAAGAAAGGGTAACAATAGTCTCCATAGTAATATGCTCGCATGACGTCACCCAAGGGATCTTATATAGATGAACACAGTGCCATGTAAAGGGGTCTATTGGTCGGAGTATGTAAAGTAGTACTCCTGTACTATGCTTTTATGTACTCTTACAAGGCTTTGAGAATTGGGCCCAAATCATCTAAAATGGGAATAAAATGGAAATATTGAGAGAATATTTAAATTCAGTAAGTACACATAGAAAGGAGGGTGCACTCTTTGCACTTTTGCTAATAGAGAGTTTGAGTTTTAGGGCCAATTCACAAGGGCATGTAAGGGTCCTAAGAGTACTCCTGTAGTATTACTTCCTGTGCTCCTAAATAGTTTCGTGAATCAGCTCCAAAGTGAATGCCACATCCATTTACAATATAAATGGCAGATGATTTGAATCCAGATCTTCTGGTTCATTGGGACGCTCTTCATAATTGTGATCATAAGAATGCCAAACAGAGAGACAAGGTTGGACAAGAATTGGCAGGCAATCGCACCTACTTTGAAGATAATGGAAACCACACATTGTTCTACGTACATGCTAAAACCCAAACTATGAATGTTCCCAGACTGTAGACCAGAAATTATTAAACTAAGGTATTCAAATATGATGGGAGGGTCACACTGTGTCACTGGAACCAAGCTATAACTGGCTTTTTGTAATAATCCATTTTTGATTTGGTTGTGAATCCGTTCAGTCTTTGTCAGTGTTTTAGAATTGAATTGGTCACTTTCCAATCAATCATGTGCTCAGGATACTATATGTGGGTAATCTTTGTCACCTGCTGCTATTGGACCTTTCAACTTCTTTTGATATGCTGAGCACGCAGATCCCCTAAACACTGTGAAAATATAGATAAACCATACTGGAGTGTGGCTATGCAGGTTAGCCTTATTTTTTGCAATTATAATGCAAATATCCAGGACTCAAGATGGTATCTTAGTGTCTACCCCATGTTCATTTTCATGTGCTCAATGCTCCAGCCTTCCCCACAGGCCTTGTTCAATATGTATATGGAACTGTTTTGAGTGCAACATTACACTGACAATAGTCAGCTATGCTTAAAAGGTATCAGCATTGAATTAAATGTGTAAATTAAGGACCTGTCTAGCTGATAATAAAAACTGAATGCTGGAACACAGTTTGAAATGAAATGTTCAAAAAACTGAGTGCATACTATTCACCTCATATCAGCCTAAAATTCGTGGGCAGATTTCACTTTAGTGCCTCTCGATGGGATTATCCCCCAGGTAGTTCATTATGTAAAATATTTAGGATGTTTTGTATGGTTTTAGGTTTAGCATGTAGATTCACAGTTATACATTTTTTTCAATCTGCACAATATCTTCTAAATCTGTTAAAGAGAATCAGAAAATAGGCTCCAATAGTTGATTTGCAAAATATAGTCCAGATATAATACAAGCTAAGGTGGATGTCACAAAAGTATTGTTTTCTCCTGTTACAGTCACCTTACACTGTTTCTGTAGGTTTTGAAGGAGAAGCATGCAAGTATGACCATGTGGTACTTTTTCTCTGCATTGTACAGTGATTAGCTTTAGATGTCAGGATGCATTTCAAGACTAGATGTCTAGACCATATGGCAATCCATCTGAAAGATCACAAATCATTGGCTTCTAAGTGGCAAGTTTAAGGGAGGGGGAATTAGGCTTTCACATAGTCAGTTTGCATGAAGACTTGAAGTGCTATGGTTGCACCATGAAAAGATTGTTTTGTAGTTCTTAGCAAATAATGTTAGTGATGAAAGGTAGAGGAAATTAAATTAGAAGACAATGTCTTTATCCCTCACCATAAATCAATCAATAAGGACTTCTAAAGCACAGCTAATCATCCATGAGGGTATCCAAGTGCTAAGAACCCTACAGCGGGGGGGGGTTCAATTGAACAGCAAGGTTTGGGGTCCTTTTCTGAATGCCAGCAGAGAGGATGAGGTCCGGAGGTGAAGGGGGAGGCTGTTCCAGGATTTCGCAGCGAGGTAAGAGAAGGAGTGTCCTCCGCTATTGGTTTGGCAGATGCAGGGTGTGAGCAAGGGAGGCAGAGCACAGGTGTCTGGAGGGTTGGTGGAAGTTCAGGCAAGGATTGATGTATGCTGGTCCTTGGTTGTGTAGGGCTTTTTAGGTGTGGATCAGCATTTTGAATTGACATCTCTTCAGAACAGGGAGCCAGTGGAGCTTCTTGATGTGGGTCCACTTTGGGTGGTTGAGGATGAGTCTGACTGCAGAATTCTGTACGGTCTGCAGTCTCTTCAGGAGGTGTGAGGTGATTCCTATGTAGAGTGCGTTACCATAGTCCAGCTGGCTGGTGACTAGGGTTTGAGTGACAATATGTCTGGTGTTGATGGGGAGTAATTTGAAGATCTTGCAGAGCATGCAGAGAGTGAAGAACAGGAGGAGGAGACTGCATTAACCTGGCTTCTCATGGTGAGTTTGCTGTCAAGGATGATGCTGAAGTTGCGGGCATGATCTGTCGAAGTGGGTGAGGATCCTAGTTTGGGTGGCCACCAGGCGTCATTCCAAGGGGAGGTGTTGTTCTCGAAGATGAATACCTTTGTTTTGTCCATGTTGCGCTTTAGGCAGTTGTCTTTCATCCAATCGGCGATGCTCGTCATGCACCCGTGGAAGGTGGCCTATCGTGGTGGAGGGGTCTTCAGATAGCAAGAGGATGAGCTGGGTGTCAGCGTAGGATATGATGTGTAGTCCATGGGTTCTGATGACGTTGGCCAGGGGGTCATGGAGGTATTGAACAGTGCGGGGTAGACGGACGAGCCTTAAGGGACATTGCAGATGATTTTCTTAGGTTCCGAGGTGAAAGGTGGTAGGCGGATTCTCTGGGTCCTTCTGGTGAGGAAGAAGGCAATCCATTTGAGGGCGACTCCTTGGATTCCAATATGGTGAATCCTCTTGATAAAGGTGTGGTGGGGTTCGGTGTCAAGCACTGCTGAGAGGTCAAGGAGGATCAGGGCTGCCGTTTCTCCCCGGTCGAGGAGGGTTCTGATGTCTTCGGTGGCAGCGATCACTGCAGTTTCGGAATCCGGATTGGGAAGTGTCGAGAAGATTGTTGTTCTCCAGGTGTTCCATGAGTTGGCATTTCATAGCCTTTTCGAGGACTTTGATTGGAAATGGCAGACCCTATTTTGCGAGTCAGTAATAGGTTATCAACTCGCAAAATAGGGTTATAGGGTTAGTACACGTCAAACGACTCCTTAGCGGTCACAAACGGCCCGATTCTCCATTTGCCACCGCTAAAACGTGTCATACATGTGGCCCTTAGCCTCTTTAGAATTCAGTGTGAGATTGTGGTGAGCCATTCAGGACTGTAAGCCTTTCAAGATGTGTGACAGCTTAAGGATATTAGATTCAGATTAAACTTTTGGGTAACGTTATATGTCATCAGCACACTGGTGGTAGTAAATTTGTGAATTGTGCATCAAATTACCAATGGTTTCCACTTGAATGTTGAAAATAGTAGAGGGGCAGATGGATCCTTGGGGGGACTCTATGAACTATAGTAAGGATGTCATTAATATTCATCTGTGGGGTTGTTCCTTTGATTGGATGATGGGCAGTTTATAACTTGATCTTCGAGTTCTATGCAATGTTTCATGGTGTCCATCAAGACCCTGTGGTCTACTTTGTCAAAAACAGCAGATAGATGAGGAGGATCAGCATATAAGATCGTCCTTCGTCAAGAAGCACTCAGCATTGTCTAAGATTTTCAGCATGGCGGTTTCAGTCCCGAGAGGAGATCTGATGCTTCACTGGAAAAATATCCAGAAAATTCTTCTCCAACATTTATTTTTTTCAAAAAATATCATTAAAATAAATGTTTTTTTTATAAAGCAGTGCACAATAATTATATATATCACACATAAATGATAATAAAAACATCCAGAGCATGGAGAACGCCCCCATTCTATATGCCTGTGTATTAATAAAGAATTGGTAAATGATTTATGCCAGATTATTATATTCAGAACCGTCTGTGGCACCCAATCGACCCTTTGCCTATTGCCAAAAGGATGCAGTCATTGACCTTGACCAAACATTCCAATCTGAATGACCCTTTTTGTACTTTATGACAATTGTTGATAAATTTCTACACCTTTGGAATTTCGCTTATCCTTCTTTCAACTCCAAAACACCCTCAAAGCAGGGGATTGGTAATGATTGACGGGTTTTAGGATATTTGGTTCTGCTATTCCAAACGCCAATGTGCTTGGTATACTACAAGTACTTTTCTTTTACATTTGTGGAGAGGCAAATATGGTCTTTAAAACATAGATGTAGCGCAAACTGTTGTATGCCCAGTCTTTGGTGTTGCAGTGGTAACCCAATTCTTTACAATTCCTAGTACTAAAGGGTTTGTCACTTCTAAGCACTGACTGTAATAGGAGTTATTATTACCCAATGTAATGCTCTGCAGTGTATCCATCTAGGAAGGATGAAAGAGGGAAGAATTGGCCTAATCTATGTTTTAATATTCATGGACAACCCCTGCTTATTTATGAGTTGTACATGGTTAACCATGCATGAGCACAGTTCAGCGTTATTCTTGAGCACACATTTATATAGATGCATTAACAGGACTCAAACACATGACCTGAAGGTATCGATACCAGGTGACGGACTACTAGGTTAGCACTTTGCTATCTTTCTGCTGCCGTATCAGGTTGGTCGTGCACAACACTTCGGCACCTGTCACCTTTTGGTGCCTCTGGTTACAGATTCCAACAGCAAATTGAGCAAACGGAGGTGCACTGAACACAATACAGGAAGTCCAATTATATTTTCTTTATTTTCGTCTTTTATTTCAAAATCGACAATAGTTCATAAAAACAGCCAACGCGTTTCGTTCCCCAAAACCAAAAGTTTTCGGAACTTCATCAGGGTTGTGGTAGGAGTTGGGGGTGCTGTACTGAGGCAACGACTAACCCCCCTAGAGGGATGGGTTTGGAACCCTTGTGAGTCAGGAGTAAACTCTCCCTCAGCAAAACATAAGTAAAAAAAACACAGCCCTGATGAAGTTCCGAAAACTTTTGGTTTTGGGGAACGAAACGCGTTGGCTGTTTTTATGAACTATTATCGATTTTGAAATAAAAGACGAAAATAAAGAAAATATAATTGGACTTCCTGTATTGTGTTCAGTGCACCTCCGTTTGCTCAACATGACCTGAAGGTCACAACAGATCACAACAACCATTTCTTCACTTGTAGAGACACCATGTCAGGTCTAATGAGGTCTGAAATGAACAGAAGCTGACAACAAACTCTGAACTACAGTTGACAGCATTCACAATACCGTCTTAGAATTCATTAAGGATATAATTTCACATAATTCCTTAAATTTCAATCCTGATAAAAATGAGATTCGAGCACAGCAGCCAGAGAGCTGAAACTAGGATGTCTTTCCCAGAATTTCAAGATTTTGAGATTTAAATAAACTGAAAGCAAAGTAAATTATCGCCTCCAGATCCAACTCTTCAAGAGAGGCTCATCCGTTTCTAAGGCCATGAACCAAAGTAATGGAACTGTTTGCTTGTATTCTTGAGATGAATCAACTCTTTCAACAATTTTAAGATTCGCCTGAAATACTACCTTCTTGAAAAATACCTCCATCCCTCAAATAATAGAGCGTGCTCCTCCAATGTTACACGAGTATCTGAAACGATATTTGATTTGTCAGATAACTAATCCTTTTACGTTGTCAGATTGTTGCTTAATTGGAAAAACTTGAGGTCTGAAAATTGAGTTTGTTAAAGAAGAACAAGGAGAATGTGTTCTTGGCTTGAACAGATGTTCACCCTTGCTTCTTTCCCTTTGTAACTACTCTTGTAAACTAATATCCTAATGAGTATTTGTAGCTCCCAAACATACATTTATTTTATTGGAAACATCAGTGATTCATTTGAGCTGCTGTGATACTCTTAAGGCCTCGTTCATGACGATGTAAAACTTCTAAATATATATACATCCCATGACCATCCATTTTTATCAAAATCCCCCTTTAATCAGGCTTAGACTTCCACTGACAACAGCTCCACGTCCTCACTTCTTGTACCCCCCTCAATTACCATCAAATTGTGAACAGCCTCGATTATTGTTAAATTCTTATTATGATTATGACAGTGATGTTCTAAGGACCCTCCCACTGTGCTTCAATTTGTAATGCAAGTAAAGTGATGTGATGCCTCATGACCTAGTTTCCTCTTTACAACAACAGTAGAAAATGCTCAGATTTATGCACTTGCGTGAGACCTTATACAGTTCAATTCTGGATGGAAGGGGGTTCCTTATTAGCGACCATAGTGGGATGAGACTGCTACAACACGATTGAAAACTGTATTATGGGACTGATCCCCTACCTCAAAATAGGCAAGAGGGAAACAAGTTTTGCAGATCTGTGGTTAATGCCAGATAAAAGAACTATTACTATGAATAGGCAGGCGAGCACAGGCCCCTCTATGATACAATGTATCGGTGCACTCACACATTGGACACTAAGTGAAAGTCAGGCCCTACACAGAATGGCATGGTGAGCAAAAGAACGATGGATTTAACCCAGATCCTTGTGACTGGGGGTGAATGTTTGCATTGTCCAGCATTCCGTCCATCAATTGTGTCTTTTGCATATGTCGCCCTAAGTGGGCAGGGTATGCCCAGACGTGGGTCCCGTGCTCACTTCACCACTGGAATCAAGCTAGCCTGGCTGATGAAGGATGATGCCCTGAAACCGGTCCCAGGATGCTTGTTTCCGGTCCAGGGAGGACCTGACTTGGCAGTTCGGGCTGGACTGTTCCCATGAGGCACAGGGTCAAGACTGATTTGCATATGGCTGGGTCTAAACTGGGGTGGCATGGTGAGCAAAAGAACAATGGATTTAACCCAGATCTCTTGACTGTGAGTGAATGTATGATTCATTCAGCATTCCGTCCAACACTTGTTTGCGCTACACAGAAAGGAAGCCTGTGGCATCAGGGTATACTCGATTGCGCAAAGTTTCCACGAGTTGATGCTATTGTTCACAGTCAGGCAAAAGTGATATCAGTCTCCTCTGAGCATTGGACCCCACTGCAATACATTTTTTTTTTTTTTGTCCTCATTCGCTATTAATCTCGCTTCGAGTACATACTCAAGCAGTCCATACCCCCAATCAGCAAGCTGAGAGGCGTAAGCGGCTAAGGATTGAGAAAGCCCGCCTACCGGCACCTAGACTTGCCTATATGTACACAAAGACAACACCTGAGATAACTCTATTTACAAGCTCCAAGAGCTAGATGGCCTTTATCTTAAGAATTCCAGCTCTATACTGGGAATCCCCGACCTGGCCCATAGAGTGTTAAGGCAGCATAATCATAGGACCCGGCAAAAAAAAAAAAAAAAAAAGGGGGGAGAAAAATCCCCACACAATAAACTCCGGGTCCCATCTTGCTTAAGTATATTCCAAAATATTCTCTTCTTTTTGCTGCCTGTTCTCAATAAATCCAACTTGGAAGTCGCCAGAAGGGAAGATTGCCAATCAAAAAAGGAGGTAGGGATAGATTCTGTCCATTTCATGCATATTTGTCTCCTAGCTAGGAGCATAACATAAAAAAGTAACGACCTTGCAGGGCCTTTGATACTATCCTGTAACCCAAAAATAACCAAGGGCAGATCAATAATAACAGGGCATCCCATTATGTCCGACAAAAATTTCTCAATGCTGTCCCAAAAAGAAGACAGAGCTGGACATTCTTGAAACATGTGAATGTCGGAAGCCGAGGCCAGTCCACATTTCTTACAGCATACAGGCGACTCTTTATTGATTTTGGAAAGCCTCAGTGGGGTGAAATAAGCCCTATGAATTGTGAAGAGATGCTTCCTTTTTAACCACGCTGGTTTTACAATTTCATATAAGAGTTTACACGAATCCTGCCACAATGTGTCACAATCTAAAGCTGGTAAAATGCTTCCCCACAATTCCTTGGCCAGTTTGAAATCACCATCCACTTGCTCCAAAATTGCCTGATACCAAAAGGAAACTTCCTTCTTTCCTCGGGGTCTAGTCACAAGATTATATTCCAAATCATTGCCTCCCCCTAATAAGCTTCCATAAGTTGTTTGTAAGTGCGACTGAGCCCAACTAGCCAACTGGCGATATTTAAATTTAGAAAGGCCGGCCCCAACCCTTTCCCTAAGTTGTTCCCATGTTACTAGGGTACCATCTAAGATCAAATCCCCCCAAACTGCCAAACCGGCTTCCCTCAGAGGAGCCGCCAAGCTATCCCTCAGACACTCTGGACCCCCGGGAGAATCCCATAAGGGCGCCATGCTGGAGAAGTATCCAAGAGCGACCGACCTCCTCAAATCTGTCCATGTTTTACCCAGGCCCTGCAAAACCTTAAGCCTAACTTTTTTAAAGAACTTAGCATCTCCAAATTTAAACAAAAAACCCTCCACCGGTAAGTGTGCCCCCTTAAGCATGGCTAAAAACATCCCTCCTGCTCCGATGTTGACCGGCATTTTCAATAACATACGTGCGTGAGAGAATTGGAAGGCCCAAGCATAAAGCTGGATATCTGGCAAGGCAAGGCCTCCCTTCTCCCTCCTACGTCTTAGCTTTTTCCAAGCTATCCTCGAGAATTTGTATCCCCAAACAAAAGAGTTAATATCCCTCTGAATTTTATCAATTTGTAATTTCTCAAAGTGAAGAGGAATACAGTTAAAGAAAAAGGTAATCTTCGGGAGGATTGACATTTTGACCAAATTGGCTCTACCAATGACAGAGAGGGGGATTGAAGCCCAGGTTTTCATTAACTTCCTACATTCTTTCGCCACCATAGTCAAATTTGTTTCGGCTATCTTAGCTATATCTTGCACAATGTTTACCCCCAGGTATCTTATTCTGGAGCTTATCTGGTGCTGATACTGATTTGCCACCTGATTCCAAACCATTATCTCAGTTTTAGCAGCATTAATTTCGTAACCCGAGACAAGTCCAAACTCCTGGGCTTGGCTGATCACAGCTGGAAATGCCTTATCTAAATCAGCAGTAAAAATTAAAATATCGTCGGCATATAGGGCTACCTTCCTCTCCCACTCTCCATACTTGAAAGACTGAATGTTGGAATCCTCTCTAAGCCGTTGAGCAATACATTAGAAGGCATCCATTTGGTGAATTCCCTCATACATATGCCCACACCATGTGCTCCTTACCCAAAATAGGTAGACACAACGAGGTCTGACAAGTAACCGGCCCCTGAAGCTATCACCCCATAAGGAGAACAAACGGAAACACATATGAACCAGAATCAAACCCTTTGGTCATTGCCCTTTTTCAATTGTTTGCCCAAGTCCTCTTCCCTTTCCCTGCCTGGGGACCTCCCTACAACAGCACCTGCATGGCACAGATAGATCAAAGACAAGAATGATTCCATGCGACCCGTCTGCCATTGTAGTTTTTTGTTCACAATCAAGCATAATATAGTGTACATATGTTGGTCAATATTCCAGGAAGACTGTGATGATTATTTTGTATGCTAATGTTTCGGGTTGGTGGGAGTCAGGGATTGTTTACCTACATATAGATTGAACTGGAAACAACTGCTTTACACTGTACATTCCACAGCTAATTCTGCTATATTAAAACATCTGTAAACCTGGGTGTACCTACTGTGTGCTCACTGCTGAAAAGGCCAATTAAGATACATAAGGTTGGTATTCAGAACATCTTTCTAGTATTCGAAAGGAAAGATAATGGTAAATATGGATATACTTGAATGCAGGACCTGTCCTGCCTATACATCAGTTTATCTTTGGTTGAGAATGTTGCCACATTCCTTCTGTTACAAACCAGGCCCACCGTGGTGAAGTAGTGCCACGGTGCCTACACCTTCAGACTTGTGCTCTACTGTGCCAAGGTGGAAACAAGCACTCTGAAATGTGTTTGCCGCACTAGTTGTCAAGAAGCGTCAACCTATACAAACAGTTGACTTAATTTTTTAATTGTAGATTTTTTTTTTGTTCCAGTTTCTCTTGTGGGCAGATCTTTAACAAACAAATCCAGGAACATTCTCTTGGGAGTATGAGCCCAACGTTCAAGAAGAGGAATTGTATAAATGATTTGTTTCTTCTGCACATATTTTCAGTCAAAACTTTCACATACACCATATTCCTTGGTAGGTTTAAAAAAAAAAGCAAAGAAGGAAAATTGCCAAAAAAATGATTGCACTGTCCAAGCATGGGAAAGTCTATAAAATGGAGGAGAAAAAATAGTCAGAAGTAAACGCTGTTAATTTGTTTTTGGGCATTAAGCTACAAAACGATGTCAGCGCAGGGGACGGGGCTGCATTACTCACCCATTGGAAGTGAGTGAAACTGATTGAGTCTTACCCAGGTTCAAAGTCTCGAAGCACCAGCGCGGGTGCGCCTGAAACTAACCAGATGTGGTAACCTGCATGCAATTGCAAATGCAAATTAAAACCTTCTAGATACAAATGTATTAAAACATCGCTTTTCACAAATGATAACGAGTTGTGAAAAGGAGACACGCTTATCACTTGCTGTCAGTTGTTCGCGTCTAGTTAAGAAATAATGTGCGAAAACTGCTCTTTTGTTTTGCGCAAGAATTTTGGCAACAGAAGAAATGAACACTGGTTTAATAAAAAAAATAAGACTGCTTTTTGCTTTGATGGAGGAAGCAGCTGCCTGTTTTCATTTTCTGCAGAGCAGGAAAAGCCATCAATATAATAAGCAGCTTAGAAGCACCCATCCACGGCGTCTGTAAGGATACGGGCTATTCGCTCAAAACCAATCCTTGGTTTAATTTTAACAAAGATGTGCCTGACATAAACTGCGCTGTAAACTCAATACAATGGGCTTCAGAAACACTGACGATTTCGCTCTGCCCACCGCCTTTTAAAATACTTTCCCTCGGTCTGAAAAGGCAAGTGTACATATCAGATTGGCGGCAGGCACTTCTAACGCAATTCCACCAACACAAACAGCGAGCCCATCATAAAAAATGGAAAGATTAGGTATAAGCGGGGGTCTCCTATTTTATCTTCTCGCCCGGAAACATGAAAAGGAATTATCTCCGATTTCCGCCGCCGAGTACACGGCTGCTGAGACCGAGCCCAGCACTATTTTCCTCTGCAACTATTCAGAAACAGCAAATGGAATGATTTGCATTTATACAACTCAACTTCGTCAGGCGCACTTTGCATATACTCAAAAAAATGCAATGTATAATTTTTAACGCACTTCACGCGAAAGTATTTGTCAAACTGTTACCTAATATGGCGACAAACCCGCGAATTCTCGTCAGAGGGGAGGGACGCGGTCTATTCAACGACGCAAGATTGATATTAAAGGCGCCCGAGACTGATATTAAAGGCGCCCGAGACTGATATTAAAGGCGCCCGAGACTGATATTAAAGGCATCCGGAGCATTTTGAGATCTCGCCTTCAGCAGCACTCGGCAATTGTAATGTAATTCAGAATTACAGCACAACACGCCTAAAAGCAATCATTAAACACTTCACTGTAAATCACACATTGGTAGGTTTGAAAGGAGGACAACAACACTTTTGACTTTAAGATGTGATATTATTTTGGGCTATTAAAAAGTCTAGCACGCTATTATTATTTGGATGGAACGCAGCGTTGGCGGGCCTTTCCAAGGCGCGCGCGCTTCTGAGATGATTTATTTGCACATTAACGAAGAAGTCCGATATTCCTTAATCCCCCTCTTTTTCTGATCCAATAACGGATAAGCGAGCATTTTAGCGTGATCAAGCGGCAATCTCCCGCGCCAGAGTCCAAGTGTACCTGAATTCGGGATTAGCGGCTGGGTTTTTGTAATATCTGATTGAAATAAGCACTTGCTTCTGAAGTGTCGGTGAAATGCAATATGTGACAGCTGTACTGATAGCCATCACGCATAAGCATATAGTAATGAACTTTGCATTAGATATCTCCTGGCGCGTGGCCTGCCTGGGCATTAGAGGAAAGTCCCCCGAAACAAAGTGTCCAATAAGGGAAATATGATGGATATGTACTAGTAATATATACTCACCAGTTCCGTCACTAACACCAAAATATGCGTGTTCATCATTTCGGATGATACTGAAGTCTTAATAACATTCAGTAATGACAGTAAGGGATGCTCTTGACTAGGCCTTTGAGCAGGATACACGACATGCATGAGACCAGGCATACAGCCATAACCTAGGTTCATGCACTGCTTCTATCGCTTGTAGTCTAGACCCCCGTGTACCTTTTAAAATAAATGTGACAATTGTCTTGATAAATTTGGGTCACAAATTGTAACAATGGAATCAAGAGGTGTAGAAGGCAACCTGCCTCTGAAAATCTCTCGCCCCGTTCCTGACAATGGCATGTCCTCTACCCTTGGTCTCATTAAGACGACTGCACAAATGGAGCCTGCCATAGTGCACATGCCTACTGTTTCCCCAGATTTGGACTAAAGCATCAATACTGTGGTAGTGCGTTTAAGGAAGAAAATACCATGACAGGTTTCCACCAACAAAAGGTGAGTTGCTCCTCGCTTAGCAGGCAACAACCCAAATCCATGGGTAATGTGGGTAAAGGGCCTCAAGACCTGACTCTTCGAATGATCCTCCACACCCAGGAGGACCAGCACCCTCCCCCCCCCCCCCCCAGCACCTTGAGACCCTCATGGGTGAGTAGTTGCGCTTTATAAACCCCTGATTAATTGAATCTGGCTGCAGTACCATCACTACTGCTTCAAGACTTCATATGTGGGTTTACTGCTGCATTCTAAATGAGATTACTTGCATCTCGAACTGATACAGCAACTGGGCGATATCTGGAAGATAGAACATAGCTCCTTCTCAGTCCTACTGTAGTTCCTCTAAACTCTCCCCCAGCTTGGAGCCGGGTGCTCCACACAAGAGAAGACTGCAGCTATGTGTATAGTTCAAAGCAGGAATAACTCTCTTTGGAATGATCATGTGTGAAAGAAAGGTGCCACACTCTTACAAACAGGGCCCAGCTTTGGCATTGGCGAGCTAGGCCCAGGGCGTTGAAGTACAAAGGGGTGCTGAGCTCCCTGCATACAGGTCGAGCAGCAGTCTCCCTCCGGCCTGGTTCCAAATAAAAGTGTGTTTAAATGCTTTTTCTGCAGCCTTCCGGTACATGTTAACTCTGCAGATCTGCACTAAATTCTCTAGGAGTAAGGGAGTTGTATAACAGTCTCACCCTCAATAACACCAGTAGGGGAAATAGTTTTAGTGAAATGTAGGTGGAGAAGGGGGGGCAACAAATTGGGTTCCACTAGGCACACAAGTGGGACAAATGCCAGCCCTGCTTACAAAATTGAATTTTGAAGATGTATGTGCATAATTAGGAATTATCCGAATGCTTTCAGTCCACAGAGGAAGGACTATGCTTTTGGCTATTCTTTTTGGTATTGTTTCCATGATGCAACGCTTCAGCAATCACAGGAGAGTACCGGCATTGTTTAACTGCAGGCAGAGGCACTAAAAACGGATACTCCGCTTTTCACTTGCTTATAGTGAACTGCTGACTCCACGGATTTCTGGTGCACAATAACATAAGGAAGATCTACTAAATAATTTTGAGTCACAAACGCACTTAATCCTTTTTTAGGTCTGCGCTACAGACAGCTTTCACAGTCTATTGGCAAGACCTGTTGTTTCCAATATACATAGAGAGAGCTGCACTGAATGGATCTGTTATCTATCTCACTCCTCTATTCTTGATTCAGTGGCTTTTCTCGCTATTCTTGTGTTTGTTCCACCCAGGTGCATTCTGATCTCAAATTGTTCTGGTTACATGAGTTGTACCCTTCCACTGCTTAGTTGAGGGAACTCTCTTTTTTTGTACTTTTTGTTTTAAATTGTACTTTCAGCACTCCACGAGATTGTAGGTATTTTCTTGCTCTCGTCCATGTCTACCGCTTCCCACATCACATTCCTCACAGCTCATAAATTGTTTCACCTATCCCTATTGTCTTTTGGAATAAATATCATCAACCCAGTTCATTTATTGTCTCCACCCCCTGGATTTTACCACTCAGAAGTATTTACTTCCCCCGCTCTACCATTGCTCCTCAGCCCTCTCTTTTGTTTTAATAATTTGTTTATTTTTGAAGTGCCCAGCAGCAGCAGCAATTTGCTGCAGGGCCACTCTTTTTTACGCCAGATTATTGTTTTTAAGAAAAATAACACATAAAACTTACATTTAGGGCCTTTTGTCCACCCTCTTCACCCATTGGTCAGTTCAGTTGTCATTCATTCTTTACTTCCACCCACCACAGCATTCTGCATGGGCTACCCTGCTTTAGCCATTGACGCCCCTCACTATGAGTGATGGCATTTTGCTTGTGCACGTCACATCCTCCCCCAAAAAGTTAATTTCAACTCATCGGCAGCCGAGTTAAGAAAACGTTACGTTTGTCTGTCTTCTTTTGCTGTCCCATTTTTGGGGAAAGGATGTGGCGTTAGGGCCAGAGCTGCTTAGCTTACCTTGGAAATGTGTTTTTTTTTTTTTACAATGTCAACTCCTCCCCTGCCTCAAAAAATAAATTATATTGCATGTTTCTTGTTGACAATAATATATAGATTTTTTTTAAGGTGCGGCTGCTAGGTCCATTTTTACCGGTTCGGAAGATATGAGGCGGTTTGATTTACCCCGAGGAAATGTTCATGTATTTGAAATCGGAAAGGATGAAGCATCCATGCTTGTGCATAATTATTTAAATCCCAATCTGTTTTCAAAGAAATTTTGGAATCCGTTTAAGTGATAACGTGTTTGTAAAAAGGGAAGTAAGCTCCCTGTTTTCATAGCTTACAATAGTTACAGTGCTTAACTAAATGCTTACAAATGATAATTGCAGGTTCATCTTAGATCCTGCGCTTCCTAATCACCACATATCTCACTGCAAGAGGATAACAGGTGGACAAAAAGTTTGCTTTAAGTGTTGGACAGCACCACAAAGCTGGTTCAGATCTACCTATTTTTTCTATGCACTATGTATGTCTAATACTCACTCTCCAGGTCTTTATTCCGTTTTTGTTGGTAGTTGAGCCTAGTTCTTAATGTGTCCAACCCAAAAACTGGTTTACAGTCCAGCAAAATGTTGGACATAGCCTATTGCAAGTTGTCATATTTTACCGTAAAGATCAAGGAAGGGTTTTGTGTCAAACTCCTGTTTGCTTTTGTCTTGTCTCTCAATGCACTTAAAGCGACTGCTTTGTACTTCTTTTCTTCTTTCTAAACTGTGGGAATGCCTGTACCATCCTTACCTTTTCACTCCCCTCAGTCAGTCAAGGCAATGTTTATTTTGACCTTAGTATCTAAACATCATAAAAACCCATAAAAAATCATCCCATTACAGATAAAAAATAGTTAAAAGCACATTACACCAATAGCATAAAATCTATACATTTCATGAAATGATTTAAAAAAACACTCTTAAAAGTCAGATAAAATACTTTTAATGGCAACCGCAAATCTTCATAGGGCGCATTTCACGTCCAAAAAACGCATTTCAGTTAATAGTGCTGCTTCTTGCCTCCGCCCATGAACCCCATATTTAAGAAAGAGTGGCACTCCCCTCAATATCCTCTTGCTCTTCTTGTCCCCTCTGTGTGTGATTTACCCTCTCCCCTTCATAGTCTCCACGGCCGGACTGGGAACAGAAACCAGTCCTGGCAATTCCGCTAAACCGGCCCGAGGGGTGCTATTGAGAAGCACAGGCCTGGGTGGGGGCGGGGGGGAAAGGGGTGCTAGTGTCAAGCACCTCTGCCGCTTTTGTACAGGGGGCGAATATTGCATCACTGCTGCAAAACCGGCCCCCAGTAACAAAACTGTCCCCCAGGGGTAAAAAAACAGTCCTCGCCCTTCCGACCCATTGGGAAAATGCCAGGTGCCCGCTACAGCCAGTCTGCCCCTGATGGTCTCACACTTTTATTTGTTTCATTTCTCAGCAACTCCCTATTTATTGCTCTGCCCAGTTCCCCTACTTGTCCTCCATGCTGCTTCTGGCTGGGTCAGCTTGTCTTCAATGCCATTCTAGGCTGCTGCTGTATTTTCTTGCATAGCTTTCTTCTACTTTTCTTCAATCGGTCACCCCTGCTCTTCCTTTTGAAAGTTTTCTTCTATGGTCCGGACAGTGAGATTTTGCATCAGCTCACCACGGCATAAGCATGGGGCAGCGAGTCCAGAAAGTGGCTTTTTGTACTGAGTGAAGGTATTTTGGCTGCTGATTTGTGCACATTCAACTCAAGAGATACACTTCATTGCCAAGGTGAGGATTACTGGTTTGCAATTATTCCTTTTATGACTAGGATGGGGCTGCCACATTTTAAGTGTCTTATTGCTTTTTGTTTAGGTCTGGCCTAGAAGCAGCCTCACGTTTTCCCCAAAATTAATAATAATATAGGCTGTTTGTTATCCCTTTTTATCCATTGGTGTGTTCAGGTGTCATTAACATTTTGCTTCCACCACCACATCTTTCAACAAGGGTCAAAATTCAGCCATTTGTTCTCTTCCGTATTATTGATGGCAAAAGGCTTGTGCACCTCTGCCTAAAAAATAGTTCACTTAAGTGCCAGGGATAGTAGGTCAATCAATTTAATTTCTGCTTTTTTTCCGGTCTTTTTCTTTATTTTTGTTATGGGTCATTTTTAGGTCGAGCATTCGAGACCTATTGAAATTTCTTAAGTTGGGTTAAAGCCATCCCCCAGCTTTTGATTTGTTTGTTTCAGTTTCCCTCAAAAATCCTTGCTTGCCAGTGGTCATTCCTGCCTCTTTGTCCCTCCTTTCTCTCTTCCGTTCCTCCCATGCAGCAGGGACTAAGTACTATCTCATCACACTACAGTTCTTTGTCTGTTCTCTGGGGGACTACTTTATTTCTTTGTTTCCTGCTCTGTTTCTGTTTGCCTGGTTTTCCTCCCTCCCACCTCCTCCTAATTCCACAGTTTTATTGGGGGTACTTTTTTCGCCATGCCCCCCTCTTCGTGGTTATATTTTTTAGGCTTTTAAGCAATTTTCGCTTTTGACCGTCATTTGGGCTTCTTTTTAGTAGGATGTTAGTTTGAGTTTGGGCTTTGTTTTTACAGAGGATTGGGCTTGTTTTTGGTAGAAAAGCAGAACAAGCCTTGGCAGCGCAAAAAGCTGGCAGTGAATGTCCGACTTTTTGGCTTTGCCAGTGCTTGTTCAATTGAGGGACAACAAGCCTTTGTGCGGAGGCCGAGCTGAGCAGTCTCATGGGTCACAGAAGTCTTGTCAACCCACAATGTGTGCGTGTGGGACAGAAACAGTGGCAGTATGGAGGGCATTGGGGCTTCCAGCCAGAACATGGCGTCCGTGCTCCTTTAAAGACCCGAACGCTCTAGTAAATCGACTACTGAAGGCAGCAGTCCGCCAGAGGTTAAACGCATCCGATTAAAAGGGCTCATGTGACTGGCAGCTAGTTCCAAGTTGGAGATTATCCTGTGAGCGTCGCTTTTCGCTCTGGAGTGTGCAAGATGGCAGGCGGCGGGCAGAGAACTGTCCTGGTCACGGGATGTTCCTCTGGCATCGGCCTCCGGATCGCTGTCCAGCTAGCCCAGGACCCCAACAGACGCTGCTGTGGTAAGAGCGAGTCGAGGTGGACTATACACGCCAGACACCCGAGACCATTCCTGGGGCCTCTCGAAGCGTCTGAAACCCTTATGGCCCGGTTCCTTCGTGTGCAGAATGCCTTGGATGAGGGCGGGGGGATTCTATGGCGAATTATGTCAGTGGGATTTCTTTCTTTCTTTCTATAGCGCAAAGTCTGCCATTAATATTCCTCGAAGCACTGTCAGTTGTAATCGGGTCCCGCTTCAAGTGCTTGCGGGGGTTCCTACGAAGATATTTTTCAGGTGTTGTGTTCTGGTCTGCCCTGCCTGCAGGCTGCGTGGCAGTGTTTCATAGCGTGAAGTGTTTCATAGCGTGAACTGGTTCTGTGTGGGTTCTTATCGGAGAGGGTTGGCTGGAATGCTTTTACCCATTCCGGGTAGCAAGTAACACGCTGGATTTTAAGCAACAAGAGATAGTCTACGTCTTGTGTTGCTGCCTAGAGCCCTGGACACAGATATTTACCATTCTTCTAGGCTAATATTTTTTTAATTCAAAGCGTCGTGACAATGGATGCTGGGCCTGTTAGCTACAGCTCGGCCAGCGTGCTGACTGACTGCGCTGGACAGTGCGTGCTACAGGCCGCAAGCTCAGCTGGGCAACACTTTTACCAGATTAGTAGCATTAGCCTCCACTCATTAATGGGGTCCAACTGACGAGCAACCGGGACACACAAGGAAGTAAAGCTGAATCTGCAAGGTGGCGGGAAGCAACCAGTGCAGAAATTAAAAGCCTCTGTGTGAGCAGGAGGTACAAGGCCAAGAAAATCAACTGCAGGCCTGCCGAGGCCAGCGCTTTAGACCCCTATCACCACACTGTAACTGCAGCCCCGTGGCCCCCTATCCAGTACGGCCAAAAACACTTTCTATCTCAGCCTGGCTGCAATTACCGGGAAGCACATATATGGCACAGTAACAAGTGAGTCCAGTACAGCTATGCTCAGCCTGGCTGGTGACTCGAAAAGCACATCTATCATGCGATCCGTTTTGTTTACTTGTGAAACTTCTGTCGCACACTGCACCTGGAGCTCACTCGACGGATGGAGGGTGCTTCTTTAAATAACATGAGGAGCTGAATTCTTTGTGCGCCCAGGAGTGTTTATGCAACAATACAAATGTCAAGATAAATCTGGTGAATGATGGAGTGCTGGGGCAAGATCAGCTTTTGTTGAGTGACAGTTTTCACAAAAGAACATAAATCATGCATATTCACAAAACTGTATTTTTTGAGGATTATCTGTGAGTTACTGCTTTTTACTAACTTTGTGCCCTTCAATTTCTGGCGCTTTAAAGCAGTTTTAACATTTTCTTACAGTTACTTGTTGCTCAAATGGGTGTAATTTCTGATACTTATATGTTTCCCTCCTCGTCATTGCTTGATTTTGCTCCTGAGAAAGTGTCACTCATACTCATTCAATGTCACTCATATTTACAGTGAAAATATGAAAATGTCACACATAAGCAATCTGAAACCTTGACAGCTATGCACAATGGGGTAGAATAGATGACATGAAGTGTTTACTCGACTCGGTAAACGCCTCAACACGTGATCAGGCGTTTACTGGCAGCAGTCTAGCAAGGATGTCATGGGCCCGGCCTCGTGCAAGTAAGGGACATGGGCCCCTATCCATTGGTTAGAAAATTGAAGAATTTGGGTGCACTGAGTTCCTAACATCACTGGGCCATGGTGTGACTGCACCTGCTGCACTATTGATAGGTATTCCCTTTCTTAGTGGTCCAGGTCATTAGTATCTCCTATTTCAAGTTCAGACTAGTTAAAGGGTCATAGCATTGAATTCCTCTTGTCAGATTCGCATGACTTGCCGAAATCGGCCAGGCAAAAAGTGCGATGGAGTCGAGTTTTCGCACCCAATAATTTACCAGATGGAGAAAATTCTGATTACATTCCCTCCATGTTAAAGAACACTAGATGTTTCAGCACCCAGGCTAATGTGCTGCATAGCTAAATACATATAAGGTCCCAAAGGCGAGACCGATTGCATTGCAAATGCTTGTTACCTTCTGTTTGCAAACACATGTACTGCATGTTTAAACCACAGTTTTTTATTTAACTATTACTTTTACACGTTTATTGCTTATTGCATATTATATAAAAAGTAAAACATTGGTTGGCCACACCTATTTGCTTTGGCAATGCTTGCTTACTGTGCTTTCACACACATTTCCTTTTTTTCTTCACTCCCAGATGGGTACACGTCATATTGGAATGATAAATTAAAAAAAATGTTAGTTGCATCATGATGCATAGCAGCCCTCTTGGAACCTGTTTCCTTTAATAGGAAACTCATTCCAAGGCTGGCGAACATGCGTGTGTATGCATTTGATGCATGATTTCACATGCTAGTGCAAACAAGCACTGGTAAAGCCAATACATTGGCCATTTAAAGGTAAGACTTGTTGGTTTTGCCAATGCATGTCTATTAAGGTCTGGTCACAACCGACAATTATTATGGGTGATTTGGTAATGCACCCTTCCATTTTAGAAAAACTGCTCTTGGCAAGTTTTGTGCCAACTGCATTCCACGTTGTGAAAGGCCAGTGCATGACTGCACGCTAGCGATAATATATACATATTCATAATTGGCAAATGGTTCCGCTGGTAAGTCATGAGTGAGGACTCTCTCTTTTGTCTCGGTCTCACTCTGAGACAGCCACTGTGATGACGAAGTCTTGGATAAATGGCTTCTGCAACTGTTATGGCCTTGTGTTAGACGGGACACTCCTCGTCTTTGCAGTGAAATTAAGAAGAGCAAGAGTAAATGGGAGCAGATAGAAACTCTGACTACATTTCTAGAGAGAGGGAGGCCCAGAACGATTCTACCCCTATATCACTGTTCCTCGCACGTTCTTCGTCTTTATTTGTTCCAATTAACTCCCCTTAAAACTTTCTTTGTATTCTCAAGTCTGCTGGCTCCTTATCCCTCCCATACCTATCATTTCAATGTTTACCTTGTTTTCCTCCTTGACTCCTTCCTTCTGTCCTCAATCAAATCCCATTCTTTACACTTCTTTTCCCCCTCAAACCCGTATCTGCCTCCCCTACTTTGGCTCTCTCCCATCTTTAACCTCCCTCTAAATCTTTCTAAGAAAATGCCTCTTTTTGCATGATCACCCCCATGATTTCCCCGGGACCAATGCCAAGCAGCATCCCAACAACAACAACGCCTTCTAAAGCCCAGACTTCGGACTTCACCCGCTCTGAGTTTTCCCCTCTTCAACATTGAAAGTCTCGAACTTCCCACCAGAGCTGAGGCTCCCACCGAAGAGTCGCGCTTCAGAAGCCATTGTAAACGAGCCCCTCTTGGCAAACCTGCCACCCAACCTGCCGATGACCTTGTGGACTAGGACTTTACTCCCTAAAAACGACTACGTTCAAAGGTAACCTTTACACAGGGACGAACCTGGTACCTGTATCTTACCCACGCTCCATCGCAGCCAGCCTTAACTTCTGACTTTACCCCGGTCTAGCACGACCAGATACCCGCGGTTGGCGCTTTGTGCTTTTTGGTGCTAGAATTATTTAAAATTTGAAAAATCATATCTCCAGTTCCCTACATCAGGTTTTTGTAGTTTTGGTGTCTATTTGTTCATTAACATTTTCAAAATTTTTAAAAAATTGGAGTGGGATTTTTATTGTGTTATGTTTTCTACTTTTTAACTGTTTTGGTAATTATAAATGTTTGACACATTTATCCTAAGTTAAGCCTGTCTGTTCTGTGCTACACCAAGGGTTGAGCTCAGGTTTAAATTATTGAGATCTAACTGGACCTGGTACAGAACTGTTACATTATTATTTGATGAGGACTCACATCCTCCCCAACTAATAACCTACATTCTCACAACCAGTTTCTGTTAACCCCTTCCCCATACTCCTATTATGCTCTTTAAGATCACTACAGCTTAATGTCCGGTTTCTGGTCTTTTAAAGCTTTTGAAGATCAAAGTAATCTGTGGAACCCAAAAGTACAAAATATATCTAGATGGTTTTTGAAGCAAATGACGAATAACATCGAGGACAGAAAAGATGCTGAAAGTCCTTTCTTTCTCTGACGAAGGAAAACGCCAGAGACATATCTACGTTATGTGGCTTAAGATGCAATAAAGTCAACTCAGAGCTCCCTTAGAAATATGAGCACTGCCTTCAACAGATCCAGCAGTAGTTATTGGCAGACACTGGCAAAGCCCATAGTGAAATTAAAGAAAGCTGCCATCTGAGCTTAACATTTCACGGCAGACCAATATTGAGTTTTCCCCTTAGTGATCTAATGTCTCTTTCTAGGGGCTGTATTAAGGCACTTGTTTTCTAAAGCACAAACCAACAGCACAACGTGCAAAACAGTTTTTAAGACAGAGAAAAAGCAACTTCCTGCTATTCTGACACACTCTCATGGTATGTGTGGGCAAGGCAGAGCACACAGCAGGCCCTCATGGAGCAAACAGACTGCCCACTGCTCCGTGAGGGCCTGATGCACTAGGTGAGGATCCTATTGGTTTCTTCCAGTTACAGTTCTTGCTGCAGTAGAGTTGTTACTTTGGAAGTTTAAGAAGTGCACAGTTTGTGTAGAGCAGGCGGGACTGGACGGTGGTTCCAAAGACCAGTGATCACCTACAGGGATAAATGGAAGGAATCATGGGAGGAGTTATAGTTAGTCTTGTAGTCTAGCGGCACTGTGGAATCCAGTATTTTTTCAGTCTCATGTCTTTGATATTCGTTTTACCATTTTGCTAATGAACGGCAGTCGTGCGAGTGAGCTGAGAAGCTGAGGCCATGCTCAGTTGAGAGACATCAGTTCAGTTTTTGAGTGCTGATTTTGAGGCGGTTTATGGCATTAGTGATGTTGTGGACTGAGGCAGTACTCATGACCGTGGTACTGGATGTGACATGTAAGCATGTGTCAGCGGCACAGGAAAGGGAAAATAGGCAGTGTTAGAAATTGAGGTTTCAGGTTGGCAGAGTATACACCCTGTCCAAGCAGGAGCCACAATCCTTGTAAGGGTAAGTCAGATACACAACTTAAATTAACCCGTGCTCATCCTCTGGTAGCTTGGCACAGAGCAGTCAGGCTTAACGTAAGAGGCAATGTGTAAAGTAATTATGCACTTTAATTACAGTAACATAGTGAAAACAAAAAGATCCCACACCAGTTTAGAAAAATATTTATCTGAGTAAAACAAGACCAAAACGACAAAAATCCAATAAGTAGAACTTGAGATATGAAGTTTTAAAGATTAAATGCAAAAACAGTGCTTAGAAGTTAAAAGCGCTAAAAGGTTACTTGAGGTCACGCTAGACTGGGGTGAATCCAAAGTTCAGGCAGACAGGGATGGAGGGCAGGCCGGCTACAGGACCCACGCAGGGTCCTTTGAAAAAGAACCTTGTATGGAGCAAGCATTCACGCAGTCAGGTCGATGTGTCGGAGTCCAGCCTCGCAGGGGCGTCTTAGGATCGGCGCTGCGCTCTTGTCACACCTTGCAGTCAGGACACGCGTCGTTGTTGAATCGGTACAATGTCAGAGTGCACTGCATTGGTTCTGATCGGCGCAAAAGGGGTCATGAGTGCCATAACTGAAGGTGAGGGGTTTGCATAAGCAATATCAGAAAGTGTCAAAGGAATCTGATACAGACCAAAATAAGGAAGAACAAATGTCGAACATCGGAAAGTTCGTAGGACTAGCAACTAAATAAAAAACAGTGGGAGTTATTAAGGGACAATTTCAGTAGTTCCAACATGCTGAATGCAGGAGACAGGAGAAACCAATATGTTTTCCGATTTGTTTCTTTGGGTGTTATTTCCACTTTAACTCAAGCGCACAAAGAAAAAGTTCTTTATTCAGAAGTACTGGAGGAGTTCTAGTGGATTAAGGGGTTTATCACCTTTCCTGCTTATTCTGAAGACCTTCTCCTGCCTGGTAACCAACAACATGGTTCCAGATGGTTTCTGATGGACTGAGGATAGGGTTACAGGTCCCATTTGGTTTCATGTCAGCGGTTTTAAAGGCTTTCTCCGGACTATCCATAGTGCTGAATTCATGGAGAGTGAACTCGAGGCACAGATCGAGAGAGGGCTTACTGAGATAATGCAAGAGGGACAGCATTGTACAACCCAGAGTGGGGCTAGAAGAGACTGAACTGGAAGGAAGCCACCAGAACAAGTTGCCATTAGCCAATCAGAACCCTGTCACAGTGCTCGCCTCTTTAGGATGATCCTTGCAGGGAACCTCCTGAACTTTGTTCCTGCCATCCATGGAGCATGTGCCTCTCCCTACACTCCCTTGCATTTGCTCTTATATGATAAGGTTGTTAAGGTGTCTCCAGGAGGGATATTTAGTACCAGGGATGGAGGCTGTGCAGGTGCAGAGGTGCTACTGCAAGGGGGGTAAGACAACTCATAAGAAATAGAGAATTCATGTGCTGCGTTAAGACACATTTGTCAACTGTAGAGTGAATTTTTCACTTTGTGATATTGCTTTTACCATTGCTTTGCTATCAGTGGGACATTTTTTAATTATGTTTACCAAATTGAGATCTGCATTGGAAGATTTAGATTATTCTGTGATTTTATGGTTACTTTTAACTGAAATAAGCTTATTATTGATTGACTGATTGAAATCAACTGCACTAGAGCACCAGCTGAAATCTGAACCAAGACAAAGATGATCAAAAGGCTTTTACTTACAACAGAGGCAGAATAGGCCACCCATGGTTATGAAGTGGTGCCCACTTCAGAAATAATGACTGGCACAGACACCAATGATCTACATCAGAGGTGTCCAACTTTGTTCCACCAGTGCTGTGCCATAACCTGTTTTGAAAATCTATTTGTGTGGTAAATTTGTATTTGACCATTCTGATTTGGAGTTATTGTGAAAATCTTGCATGGCTCCATATCTCATGAACAAAGGTTGTACAACTTACAGACTTCATCACTACCCACGGGTTTCCAACATTTTACCAATGGCATAGCTAGGGTGCTATTGGCCTTAATGGAAGCAAAGAAAATGTCCCGTTCTCTCCCCTCTTTAAAGTAGGAAAAACGTCTATAATTGGATTGAAGTAGGCCCCTGAACCTAGTACCACTGCTGTGCTCTTGACAGTTGTGCACTTACATCCTAGTCACTGTATGTATAGATGCAACTCTTTAACTCTAGTGTTCAGATAATAAGCACAACAAAGGGAAACAAGCACTGGCAATGTCAATAGGTTTGGCTTTAAGGGAATGTTGTATGATAATGTGAAGCATCACAAGTGAATAGCATGGGAATAGATATGTATTTGTGTGAAAGCAAAGAACTGTATAATGATATTGGTGTAAGTTAAATGGTAAGGTGACAGTTGCACCTCAAGCCAGACCTAAAAATCCATGTACGTTAATGACTGCCCTTCTCCCATCTGTGCTGCTGCCAGACAAAAACAACATAAATTATATAGTTCACTTTAATAGCATTCCAGTGCCATCTATGTTCCCCTTAAACTTCAAGTTTAGGCAGCTGGATAAATAAACAAAATGATCACAGCGGTTGCAGGGCAAGCACTTTTTTTGTGGAAGCACACAACTTTTGGCCAATCAATATGTATTCCTGGCTCCCAACATGTGGGCAGAGCCAAAGCCCCTCTCATATAATTGTCTAGTGACAGCTGTGAACAGTGCCAAAGTCCCTCTCATATAATTGTCTAGCGGCAGCTGCGACGTGGCCTTGTGCAATGAAGTGTACCTATGGTATATCTGGTCTGATACAATTCAAATAAACTGATAAGTGCGCCAAGGCTGTTGCTTGTGTTTTCTACTAAGGCTCATATCTCTAAAGCATAAACTGTATTCTGTATTACAGATGTAGTAAAGTTTCATATGACACTCATAAGGGATGGGATTCCATCCATCTACAGATTAAACCAGAGATCCGATTTTGCAAATGGCATTTATTTTGAACTTTATCTTTATCAAAGTAGCTCTGCAAGCCATCGTGTTTAGGATATTATTCCTAAAGCTGTGGGATTTCATCTTGTGTATGCATTTCCATGGCGATTGCTATCCCGGTGATGCAACGGGCCAAGTAAGCTCCTTCGGTGCCTAATTCTTCGATGCAGTGAGTGTTGACTTTCGAGAGCTACAAAGCCACAAGCACCCCCACCAGGTCCTTACATCTCGTGCAGATATTTTTTCAAACAGCACAGTGCTTTTCTGCGGCACACTGAGGCGTCGCCAGACAGATCATGCTGCTGCGAGATTAGGATGGGATTTCTCTAAACAAGATTGAAACTTGCGACTTCTAAACCCACAGGCAGGTTTTGCAATCTCCTGAAATGCAAGCCGTTTTCAAGGACTCGGTGTATTGAATTACTATGTTGTTCTTTGCCAGTACACTGATAGCCTGTAGAAAGAAACAGCACAAATATAAACTCGTTCTATTGGAAAGACACTATAATTTTAATTTAAACAAATTTGAGAGACTAGATAAATGTTGTAATCACAGTGGTGGCTCCTCCGCTAAGGGGGAGGAGCGTCGCCCCACTGCTTTTTGCTGCTTTTTGCAGTGTAAAAAAATAAAAAATAAAATGATAATAACCTGAGGTTATTATCATTTTAGTTTTCCCCGTTGCAGCGTCTTTGTGGGTGGGGCTGCTCTCATAGCAGGGGGAGGAGTGGTTTGCACTCCTATGTGAGCATGGGTGCTTGGCTGGCCCTCTCAGGCCGCCCAAAACAGGCATGCGCACATACCGTGTTCTTCGTGTAGGCTGCATTACAGCCTGCGTGGAGAACATGCCCACCCCTCCAGCCCCTGGCTGAGCGCAGTATCATGGCGCTCAGACCAATCACAACGCTGTATTGCAGCAATTTGATTGGCTGCAAGGAGCCTGGGAGCCCTGGTGCTTCCTGCTTCCTGTCTCCTTCCCCCAAGAAGCAAGGAAGAGTATGTAGGAGAGGCGGCGGCAGGATGTAAGTGACTTTTTTTAACCTATTTCCCCCCGTCCCTTCCCTTACCCCGCCCCACTGCTGAGAACAGGTAGCAGCTGCCTCTGCGTAATCATGAATGAATGAATGAGGGTATTTGTAAAGCACACAGCTACTCAGGAAGAGTGTCCCGGCGCTAGAGAACCTCGGAGCTGGACTGCTACTGTCCCTGAAAGTGGAAAACCTTAAGGGAAGTACTGGAAGAGCCAGGTTTTCAGCAACTTCTGAAGTAGGTCAGACATTTGTCTGAGTGTCACCGGCAGGAGGTTCCAGAGCCGGGCGACCTGCACTTGGAAAGAACGACCTCCTGTGCGGGTACGGGAAAACTTAGGGACAACCGCCTGATGCCGTGAGGATGACCTCAGGGTTCTGCGGGGAACATAGTGTGTGACTCTTCTTCTGAGATGGTGTGCACCCATACACTGTAGAGCCTTAAAAGCCAGAACCAAAGCTTTAAAGCAAATTCTTTTTCGGACATGAAGCCAATGCAGAGCCTTCAGGTGAGGAGAGATCTGAGCTCTCGGTCCAAGCAGGAGGACTGCCCTGGCGGCCGCATTCTGGACCACCTGTAGTCTGTTCAATAGGTACTCTGGGAGGCCTAGGTATAGGACATTGACATAGTCCAACCTTGAGACAGTAAGAGCTTGGACAACGGTCTTCCTATGGGCAAGAGGGGAAGAAACTTCTTGAGCATGCGCAGCAGGCCAAAACAAGATCCTGCAACTGACTGAATTTGGGCTTTCATGGACAGGGTATCATCCATCTTAACACCCAGGTTCTTGACCGTGATGGCCACCATTGTTTCCACTCATCCCGAGGTGGAGAGCCGAAGAAGATTACTTCCGACTGCTCTGGGTTGCATTTAAGTTGGTTCTCTCTGAGCCATGCAAAAACCCCAGTCAGGCATTTATTAATCTTCTCCTCTGCAAAGTCCTCGCCCTTGTCACACGTGAACAGAAGCTGCGTGTCGTCAGCATAGGAGATTATTGTCGCACCTCAAGCTTCAGCCAGGGGAGCAAGGGGGGACATGTAGAGGTTGAAAAGTGTCGTGCTCAAAATTGAACCCTGGGGGACACCCACCTTCATAGGGGGAATAGGAGCGGAGAAAGGAGGAGACCAGACCTCTTGGTATCTATCCTCCAAAAAAGAGGAGAACCACTTTAGCACTGTGCCACCCAGGCCGCACTCCTGTAATCTGTGCAGGAGTCGGCAATGTGGCACGGTATCGAAAGCCGCGGAGAGGTCCAGTAAAAACAGCACCGCTTTACCCCCTTTATCCAACTCCTCCTTAATGGACTCAGAAATTTCAAGCAGAGCTGTCTCTGTGCTGAATTAGATTTAAAACCGGACTGACTGTGGTGGAGAAGATTAATTTTTCCGCATAATCCGTGAGGACTGAGTTAACATATTTCTCTAGGACTTTAGAAAAAAACGGGAGGAGTGAGATAGGCCTATAATTGGATGCCACCAAAGGGTCGGCTGGGGTTTTTTTTAGTAATGGTAGAATTTTAGCATTTTTCATCTGCAAGGAACCTGGCCAGTCCTCAGCGAGGAGTTAAGGACAAAGTTAGCAGCTGGGTTAATGACACTATACTATAAGGATCACCTGATGACCAATGAACGCGTTTTTTTTACTTTAAACGTGCAGCTACGTTTTTCAAAATAACGGATGAGTTTTAGCACTAATAGCTAAATTAATGTGGGAATGGCTGCGTGCACGCCACAGAACAAACTATGCAATTAGTGAGAATTAGTGCATTTACTGTGTGACGCTCCAAAGGGTAATTTCCACATAAATGAATATACAAGAAACAAGAGTGCACGTGTGCCTGCTCAAGAAGCGCCTGATTCCCAAAACCAACCTAAGGTACTGCTGACTGCACGCTACCTATGGCTGAATTGCCTCAAACTTTACAAAACACACAAATTGGTTGAGTCATTAGTGGGATGCTTCCCACGTTACTCCCTGGGTGCTTAAGACAGCCCTATGCAGGTTGGTGCAGTGTCCGCGAGGTAATCACACGTAGGTCAACTAGTTCTCAAATGGAGTAGTTCAGGACAATCAATCAATCAATCAATCATGTCACTTATAAAGCGCACTACATACCCGCGAGGGTCTCAAGGCGCTGGGGGAAGAGGGGGGTGGTGCTGCTACTGATCGAAGAGCCAGGTCTTGAGGAGTCTTCTGAAGGCCAGTAGGTCTTGGGTCTGTCGGAGGTTGGTGGGGAGGGTGTTCCAGGTCTTGGCGGCGAGGTGGGAGAAGGATCTGCCGCCGCCGGTCGTTTTCCGGATGCGGGGGACTGTGGCGAGGGCGAGGCTGGTCGAGCGGAGCTGGCGGGTGGGGGTGTAGAAGCTGAGTCGTCTGTTGAGGTAGGCTGGTCCGGAGTTGTGGAGTGCTTTGTGTGCGTGGGTGAGGAGCTTGAAGGTTATCCTCTTGTTGACAGGAGCCAGTGCAGGTCTCTCAGGTGGGGTGTGATGTGGCTGCGTCGGGGGATGTCGAGGATAAGACGTGCAGAGGCGTTCTGGATGCGTTGCAGCCGTCTCAGGAGCTTAGCCGTCGTTCCTGCGTAGAGGGCGTTTCCGTAGTCCAGCCTGCTGGTGACGAGGGCCTGGGTGACTGTTTTTCTTGTTTCAGTGGGGATCCACTTGAAGATCCTGCGGAGCATTCGGAGGATGTTGAAGCAGGATGAGGAAACGGCGTTGACCTGCTTAGTCATGGAGAGGGTGGGGTCGAGGATGACCCCTAGGTTGCGTACGTGGTCGGTGGGTGGCGGGGCTGTTCCCAGTGATGTTGGCCACCAGGAGTCATCCCAGGCTGAAGGGTTGGAACCAAGGATGAGGACCTCCGTCTTGTCCGAGTTCAGCTTCAGGCGGCTGGTCCTCATCCATTCGGCGACGGCCTTCATTCCTTCGTGGAGGTGGGCTTTGGCAGTGTGAGGGTCTTTGGTGAGGGAGAGGATCAGCTGGGTGTCGTCGGCGTAGGAGATGATGTTGAGGTTGTGCTGTCGGGCGACGTGGGCGAGGGGTGCCATGTAGATGTTGAACAGCGTTGGGCTGAGGGAGGAGCCTTGGGGTACGCCGCAGATGATCTTGGTGGCCTTGGATCGGAAGGGGGCGAGGCGGACGCTTTGTGTTCTGCCGGAAAGGAAGGATGTGGTCCAGTCCAGGGCCTTCTCTTGGATCCCGGCGTCGTGAAGGCGTGTTCGTAGTGTGTGGTGGCAGACCGTGTCGAAGGCGGCTGATAGGTCCAGGAGGATGAGGGCTGCTGTTTCTCCGTTGTCTAGCAGGGTCCTGATGTCATCGGTGGCGGCGATGAGGGCGGTTTCGGTGCTGTGGTTGCTGCGGAAGCCGGACTGGGAAGGGTCCAGGATGTTGTTCTCCTCGAGGTAGCGGGTCATTTGTTTGTTGACGATTTTCTCGGTGACCTTCGCGGGGAACGGGAGCAGAGAGATGGGTCGGAAGTTCTTGAGGTCCTTGGGGTCTGCCTTGGGTTTCTTGAGTAAGGCGGTGATCTCGGTGTGCTTCCAGCTTTCCGGGAAGGTTGCTGTCTCGAAGGAGATGTTGATTATTTTCCGGAGATGGGGCGCGATGGCTGTACTGGTTTTGTTGAAGATGTGGTGAGGGCACGGGTCTAGCGGTGAACCGGAGTGGATGGTGTTCATGATCTCGCTGGTGTCCTCGTTGTTGATGTTGGTCCAGGAGAGCAGGCGGTTGGTGGTTGTGGGGGCAGTGGTCTCGGTGGTTGCCGGGGCGGTCGTGGTGTTGAAGCTGTCGTGGATGTCGGCGATTTTGCGGTGGAAGAAGGTGGCCAGTGAGTCGCACAGGTCTCGCGACGGCTGGATGTCGTTGGTGTTGGAGCTGGGGTTGGAGAGTTCCTTCACGATGTTGAAGAGCTCTTTGCTGTTGTGTGCGTTGTTGTCTAGGCGGTCTTTGAGTGAGGCCCTTTTGGCGGATCTGATGAGGTGATGGTGACTGCGGGTGGCGCTCTTGTGGGCGGCGTAGCTGTCCGCTGTCCGTTCGTGGAGCCAGATCTTCTCCAGTTTTCGGCATGTTCGTTTGGAGGCCTGGAGGTCTTCGGTGAACCAGGTGGCTTTCTTGCTGGTGTGGCTGTTGGGCGGATTCTTGAGCGGGGCGAGGTGTTGGCGCAGTCGTCGATCCACTGTCTGAGGTTGCGGGCGGCGGTGTCGGGGTCGGAGGGTTCGGCGGGTGGGCTCAGGGCGAGGGTTGTGGTTAGCTGGTCTTCTGTGACTCTGCTCCAGCAGCGGTGAGGCATTTGTTCGGTGCGGTGGTGCGTGGTGGGCTTCCTGTAGGTGAAGTGGATGCAGTGGTGGTCAGTCCAGTGGGGTTCGGAGGTGTGGTTGAAGGAGACGTGTGGGCTTGCGGAAAAGATGGAGTCTAGCGTGTGGCCGGCGGCGTGGGTGGGTGTAGTCACGAGCTGTCTGAGTCCGAGGGTGGCGAGGTTGTCGATCAGGGTGGTGGAGTTGGTGTCCTTGTTGTTCTCGAGGTGGAAGTTCAGGTCCCCGAGGAGGATGTAGTCCGTGGAGGCGATGGCGTGTGTGCTGACGAAGTCAGCGATGGAATCGCTGAACTGTGGTCGGGGTCCGGGGGTCTGTAGATGAGGGTTCCTCTGAGGGTGGTGTTGGGATCGGTGTGGATCTGGAAGTGCATGTGTTCGGCGGTGCTGAGGGTGTCGTCGGTGTTGGTTGAGACTCTGAGGGTGTTCCTGTGGACGATGGCGATGCCTCCTCCGACTCCGTTGGTGCGGTCCCTGCGGGTGATCTTGTATCCGTCCGGGATGGCAATGGCGATGTCGGGGGCTGAAGCGGGATTCAGCCAGGTCTCCGTCAGGAATGCGACGTCTGGGGAGGTTGAGTCGAGAAGGTCCCAGAGTTCGATGCCGTGTTTCCGGGCGGAGCGGGTGTTGAGGAGGATGTGATCAACAATGTGATCAACCATCAGTTCTCAGCTGGAGTAGTTCGCACAATGTTTAGTTCACACAGGGAAGACACAGTGGTGTTCAAACAGGGGTTCACAGATATATATGCACACATCAAGAACTGTCACAACGTTAGACTAATTTGAAATAAACATCTGCTACTAGAGTCACCCGGCCGGGTACTGAAGTACTCTAAAGTGATCCTGCATAAGAGGCAGATGCTGGATAAAACCCACTCTACTGGAGAACCTCACTGTCGGGGACGTTCCGGTAGAAGGAAATACCTTTGGAGATCCCTTCATCTCATATTACACCCCTAGTGGATCCCAATCCCTATAATTACAATGCCCCTATCTATACCAGATGCAATATCACAATATATTGGAGTGTCATTATCTATAGGACTAGCCTACTCACTTTGTCAGGGTGTCATCATATTAGCAAAAGCAGCAACAGGTTATACTTCATCATTGCATCATCACTGAAATCACAATATGCAATACATGCTATAATCCGGTGTTGGAAATGGCCCTTTCTAGGATGCTTTCCCTCAACTTTTTGCTTTTGTCCCTCTGGTTTTCCACTGATCTATGTTCTAGCCTTAGAACTTTGAGCGCTTTTGACACTGCCATTAAATGCCAAAGCGCTGTGCTTGTCATATACATACTGGTGATTGGTGTATACATGATTGGCTGATTTGAGTTAGATGTAAGTCCCTTGTTTAGGGCATGTAACTCAAATACTCCTCCGTGGGCCTGCAGCACTGGTTGTGCCACCCACGGAGGTAGCTCTTCAAACATGCCACAGGTTTGACCTGACGGGGCCTGCGTGTGCAGGCTACTGTTACTCGGCTTGGCATTTAAAAAGCTACTTGCCAAGGTTCTGCATGTCTCTCGCTACATCAGAGTATTCCCTGGGGTAAGGGTGCAGTGTCGAAAAGAGGCAGGGGATGGGCGCGCTACATGCACTAGTAATGAATGGCACCCGATGGTGTGTTCGGTATGGTGGGGCCTGCTTCTCACAATGAATAACATGGGGGACCAGTGGAAAGGTTATTGAGCAGTATTTCCTATGTGCAGAAGAGTAGCAGTATAGTGTTTGATATCAATGAGTTAGTAATTACAAATCCTCTCTGGTCGTGCAAGTGGATTCGACATTACTAATGTGGAAATGCCACTTTGTGCAAGTGGGAATTTCTGTGCTCGTGGCTCTATGTTCCTGTCAGCCTGTCTCCGATCCACATCTGGGTGCTGGGCAGACAGCTACATCTGTGCATTCCTGATAGGCCACAAACCAGGGGCTCAAAGGAAACTGCAGACCTCTGACTCTGAGGGGCTTCCTGGGACGGACACGAGGGGTTGGAATTGGCCCCTGCATTCCAAGGGGCAGGGTTTTGGCCCACTAAAGATATTGATCAAACGTCCCAGGGCAAGACGGCAGACAGGACAGAATTTAGAGTGGACCTGTACATTTCAAAGGTGGTCTTTTGAACTGATCTCATCTTCAAAGGCCATTGTGGGTATAACTACTGGGGCTCTGCCCTCAGGAGTTAGAGACGCTTTTGAGATTGGAACCATACTACGCTGGTTCGATGCTGGGACATCGACAAAAGGAACCATTGGGGCAGGAGAGACTGCAACTGGATTATCCGCAGACTTGTTGTGACCTGGGGCTTGTGTTCCAGGAAGGAGACTATCACTTGGTAGATTTTGCGTGGATGTTGCTGGCCTGCAGCTAATTGCCAACTCTCGTGGCCCGGATCCCTAAGCAATCTCCAAGGACCGGTTAGCTGGCCTCCTGTCCACGAGATCCCAGGGACAGAAAGTATCTCCCCGCTTCCAAAAGATCGTAAGAACCACACAGGGTGCGTAGGAAATGGGTGGAAGTGATCGTCGGTTAGGATAAAGACCATCTTGACGTATGCCGTAATCACACTGTGCAGAGGAGTGTGCTCATAAAGATCAGCGGCCCACCTAGGATGCTGGAATGTGAGGAGTTCCAGGGGTGCTGGGGAAGTTTGCTGAGTCCGAGGGACCCGTGCTTGCAACTGGAAACCTGTGCTAGCTCGCACTCTGTAGTGTGTGGTGTCCGAGGGGTGTTGGGGGATGTTTGACAAGTCCGCGGGACCCGAGCTGGAAGCCTAGACTGTCTCCGGCCTCCAGATTGGGAGGACGATGGTCCCTGACATCGCGGCCTCTGTCCAAGGTTGCCAGCTCCCTCTACCCAGACCCACGCCACAAGGTAGTCTGTTGTTGAGACTATCGTGACTGGACCCGAGGGGTCTTGTTGCGCCTTGTGTGCACCCACGACTGGCTACCTGCAGCAACTGCAGCTCGCACCTCTGCCTGAGAGGAAACATTTCTCCAATTTGGAAATGCACCAGCTTCCAGTGTCACAGTCTTTTGCCTACGGGAGGCTACTAGATCCTGCACTCATGAAGGTGCCGCTGGGTGCCTGAAGGCCTAATCTGGTGGGACAAAACCAAGTAACTGTTTCCTTCCGCTTTAGGTGGTCCCGAAAATCTAATCAAAGTGTTACCAGCAGGTGCAACTTGTATCGTTGGCTGGTGTAGCTTCAGTGGCTGAGGGGCTAGGTCATGAGGCGTAGTCAAAACCTGTGATTTCTTGACCATTATAACTGTACGGGGTCTGCAATATTGCGAATGTCGTGTTTTATGCTAATGTGTTAGCGGGAAAGTGTATTACCTCTGAATATATGTTTCGGTCACTTTTGATGTGGGAGGGATTGCATGGATCGTGAAGACCTGAGGGAAGTACGCACATGGGTTTATGTTGCTTACGAGGCTGAGGGGATAACCGGGCAAGTGAATACCAAGGACTAGTACATATATGTTCATCCCGTTCTGCCGCTAATGGGAAAGTTCAACAATTGCATACAACTGTAAAGCCTATATCCAATGTGTATGTCATTTTGATTTCAATGTTAGTGTAATACAAAGACCAGTGTTTTATACATACAGTGTGAAGTCTTTTGTTATGTACTCAGTGTGCTGCGAGGGTGGTGTTGTGCCAATACTTTATACCTTGACCCTGAGGATAAGCTTCACTGCGCTGTGCCAAGCTACCCAAGGGTGAGCACAGATTATCGGACAAGTGTATCATACTCATTCTATCTAGGACGGTGGGTTCTGTCTGGCTTCAATGCGTCCCATGCAGCCAGAAACCGCTGGGTCTAACATCCAACATTACATTCAAGGGAATAGTACCAATATTCAGTAACTTTCATTTTAATGTACAACATTGCATTGTTAATCTTCCCATTATCAATAAATCATTGTGGTAAAAAACATGTGCCCTAGAGTCTTTCTTTTACTATTCAATGGTGCTGCAGCTTTATGACCAGCGACTAGAGGTCACTACCCTCCAAACCCATGCGCAAACATTTAAGCTCAGTGAGAGCTTCAAAAGACATCATAAGCTCTCCCTGAGAAACTTAGGCTAGTTTTTAAAACATTCAGAAAGAACTGCTGCAACTCATGCTTCCCCCCAAAGATGCTTTAGAAGTTGTCGTTGGTGCACCTCTACAGCCAACATGCAGCACATCCTCCCTGCCATACAACCCGGGACCCACAGCCTCCTGAGGATACACCCATTTCCCAAACCTCCTGCACAGCACTCTGAGACATTCCAATATGGCGACTTCAAGTTGTCTATAGCAAGAGAAACCCTGAAAGTCTCAGCTCTGCCCTTAGCTGACAGAGCTACCTGATCCCTTCCCTCCAACACATTAAAGGTGAGCCATTCATGTGCTGGCTCCAGAGGTATAGCCCGTTTCCTTTTTCTGTGGGCCAGGTGCAGTGTAACAAGCTAATTAACAGATGAAAATGTGCTCCCCACTCCTTCCTTTCCCAGGAACTGGGTCAATCAGTGTTAATGGTTCTATTGTGTGGGGAGGCCTGTAATACTCCTGCTGGACAGCAGATTAGTTAATCTGTCCAAGTAGGGGGACAAATGCCTTGAATCTGATTATGAGCTAAACCAGGGAAATATAACAATTTGTAAAATGCCATAAGGAGTATAGGTATGTAGGTATGATTTCAGGAACTGTAGCTCTACACTTGAGGTGCATGTTTAACCTTAGATTTATACCTCGTTGGACCTTATAGGCCTAAGTGGAGCAAAATTTTACTTTAGTGCAGATTTCACCTAAAATGTGCAATACAGTGTTAGCACCACAGACCTTCAGTAAGAGAACTGCACTATGAATGCCCTCTCATGAAAGGCCTACCCCAGGTCAGCACCAATCCCTGAAAGGTCCCTTCTGTGAAGGCTTACCTGTGCACAGCTACTGAGCACAAGCCAGTAGTCTCACATGCACAGACCGCATACATTCTTGGGCTCACGTCTTCATGTGTAACCAACAAAGAGCCTTTTACACCAGCTGCGTAGCAGCAGAATTATCTTAAAAGGCGGACAGTGGCAGTTAGCACTCTTGGTACATTTACCATGAATTTACCCTGAGTGAGACTCAGACAGTGAAACTCTATCACAGTGAAGGTCCAAAAACCAGGTAGTCATGTGCATAAAATCCAGGGGGACTAAATGGGCAGAACTCATTTGCTAGGATCTAGGTCTGTCCTAGCTTCGTCCCACCAACCTGAGTTGAAGAAAGGGGGAATTGTGTTAAAGGGTCCCAGATGTTCCTAAGGCAGGAGGTGAGTGGCATCATTGAAACAAAAGTGCCCATGTTATCGTTGCAGAAGGCCAAATCTGCCAGCAATTGCTTGGTCTTAATGTGGACTTTCACATTTTATTGTTTGCATCAGAGTACCCTGTCTGCCAAACTCTAAATTGGGCCCTAAGTAATTAACCTCTGGAAATGTTATTTACCCCTCTGGACTTCACCCTATATGTGAGTTTCTCACATACATCTTTTGTCATTCAAACAATGAGATGATCAAGGGCACTATTTTTATGAGCAAGTCCCTTTAAGGAATGCCGTTTATAGTAAGAAAGACAAACAGTGTGCTGAGACTACATGTTTTGTGCATTCATGTACTGTAATTAATAATTTCACAAACACGCGTTACAGGACATATTCATGCAGACCATCCAAATGAACATTTCATATAATGCTGTGTACAAACTGGACATTAATGAGAATGCACTCACCTGGCTTTTCGCTCCTATCTTTCATACTTTGCATGTGGGTGGTGGGTTTGCATTGTTTTCAACATCTACCTGTTAATATCCGAAAATGTTCTACCCTTGTCCTGCTCATTTTATCAATGTATCCACTACTCTAGGGATCAACATATATATCTGATGCCTTATACAACCTCGTAATTTATTATTGCCGAATTTTCATTTCCCTTCAATACCTCAGAAACATATTCTAAATCTGTGCTACAGGAACACCAATGAAGGGTGTAAAGGGGTACCTATTGCCTTATGTTAATCTCAACCAAGGCTTAGTTCTCTTGTTTGTACTAAGCTATCACATTCAGTTCTCATTTACATCGGAGTCATCTTTTCCTAGCTACTGCTTGATACCAATGATGACCACATTTACCCAAACACACAGGAATGTCTCAAACAGTAAACCCAACTACTTAAAAAGCTTCCTCTATAGTCTTGCCCACTACTCTAGCCAACCCCCTGAAAAGTATCTAAACTTTGCATTCCACAGCCTGTTCACACCATCACATTCCACTCTCTCCTTCAGGGCCGGACTGTGAACCAAAACCGACTCTGGCAAAGGGCTCGGCCGGCCCCCTGGGGGTTTGGGGGTGCGGCCGAGCTGTTTGCCAGGGCCGGTTTCGGACGATTTTGTTACAGGGGAGATATTGCAGCTATGCTGCAAAAACGGCCCTGTAACAAAAACGGCCCCCAGGGGCGCAAAACCGGCCCCCACCCTGTCGGCCCACCGGGGAAACGCCCGATGAACGCTGCGGCCAGTCCGGCCCTGCTCACCTTACTCAAGCAACACATGACCAGTCGTCCTTCACTCTAGCACAGATCCCTATGGCAGTTTTTTATGATGCTAATCAAATGTGTCCACAATCAAACTCCCCATATGTCAGATGATTCCATTGCTATAATATGACATATTAGTACTATCATTATCAACTATTTGGCTATCTGCTGCTATGCATCCATCCGCCCTCTACTTCCAAATTCCTTCACCATCTCCCCTACATTATCTAAAGATTCTGATAATTCTCACTCCTTCCTCACTCTTGCCACTTTTGACTGAATGGTAGTCTGGAGTCCACTTCTGCCAACTGTATTCAGGTCAGACATGGATCTCACCTCTGTCTACTTTCAGGATTAAATGTGATTTACTGGACTCCGGTTGTCACGTAATACATCACGGCCTTCCCACTAACTCACTGGTTGGTTTATGGAACCACCTATCGGCCAGGGTCTTATTCCTCTGCACAGAGTTTCTCACTGAATACAAATACAGCTGCCCAAAGCCAAAGGGCATCGAAACTTCAGTTTTTCCACTTGTCATCACCCTTGAGCCTGCCATACTTTTAGGCAATCTTCAAACGCCTACCTATTCTCCACTGATGAGAGAGCTACTATATAATGAATGCCTATGGCATGATTATTGTATTGTACTCAGTAAACCACCCTTCCCTGTGATATGAAACACTAACAGTGGATTCTCTCTGGTAATTCCGTATTAGTTTTCAAATGCAGCACCACCCTTCATGTTTACAAGCCCACAAGCTTCAGTAATGTTGAAAAGCTACAAGTAGACTAGGCAATGTAGGATAGGATAGGATACAATTTGTAAAGCGCACTCATACCAGAGGGTGTCTAGGCGCTGGGCAGACGGAGGAGAAGAGAGAAGCATGGAGCAACCAACTATGATGAAAATAGCCATGTTTTCAACAGTATAAACGTTATCAACTATTAACTAGAATTAAAGTTTCAAGTCCTTTCCTAATTGTTTCAAATAAAGTAATTTACAAGTGAATAAACACTTTCACGCCTAAGTAACGATATCAGAGGGCTGCACTGTAAGCGCTATTGAGGCACTTCTCACCTGCGTGGTCCCTCCCATTTACATAATGTATCAGTTTGCTCACAGAATTGGTTTTCTGGTCCAGTCTGTTTCTTGAAGCCACAAACATTGGCCACAATTCACCCTGCAAATTTTCTATTGATTCAATCAACACTGGAATATCTTTTTAAAACAAAAGAAAAATAATAGGGATGCAGATATGTGTCCCTCTTTCCACAATACATCTTTAGGGGTCAGGAATCTAGCCATCAACACATTTGTAGGAGTGATATGGCTATGCATTAATAGACATTGAAGGTGAGAATACAATTTTCGTGTCAGAAGAAAAATCCGTTTGAATTACCATAACAGTGTATTAAGAGCAAAAGTGAGCATCCGCTGAGCAGCTAAATCTGTAACTTTCAAAAGGCCAGGCCCTGGTAGGGAATGCCCTTCTCCCCTATCTGTGCGTGAACATGGGTGTATAAACACCCATTGATGGCTAGAGTTTCCGTAACAAACACATGTTGTAAACAGCTCTGTTGAGGCCCAGGTCCGCAGAGGCGTAGCCTGGTGGAATCCACAGGTTCAGTTGCCCCGGGCGCAAAATTCTTAGGGGGCGCAAAATTTTTAAAGAAAGTATTGCACCCCCTAACCCATGCACCATTAGCACTTCCCGAACTAATGGTCCAGGGGTTAGGGGGCGCAATACTATCTTTTAAAATGTTGCCCCGGATGCTGGCAACCCACGTTACGCCACTGCTGGTCCGGTCTCCTGCTGCAATGATCCTGGTTAGAGTAGGTGTAAGCCGTATTGTGGAGCTCTCGTGAAAAATAGACCGGGGGAGCTTTTCATGCATTCTGAAATTTCTGGTGGTCTGAAGAGTGGATGATTGCAGGGAGGCTTTGCAAAGGAGAGCAGCAGCAACAAAGAACAATGCTCTTGGATCCCTGTGTGCTATACACAGGTGCATAGCTATCATTAATGTGGATGCAGTGACCCATGGGAGTGGATGAGACCATTGCAACTCTTTTATGCTTATATGGATGTTTTCGTTACCCAATAGACGGCATGGAGGAACATCTTAGATTCACAGGAGTGAGGAAGACCAGAAAGCCTAAGCTCTATTTCTCATAAATCAGATACATCATGAACAGCAGTAGTGTGCGTACAAACATACCCCCATGCATACATGAATACGCCAACACAAATACATATACACACAGAACAGCCGATGTGCAAGCGTGTCTTAATCACATGGCAAGTATACTGTAGTGTAGGATTGAAGGTAGGAGCCTTTCTTATGCACACCAACTACCTGAAAGTACTCACACAGGGCAAACCACAAAACCCAGGAATTGGCATCAGGAGGCTGCACAATCATCCAGATTTAAGATGTTACTGACTACATTTTTCAAGGAAGCTACATTATCGAAGTACGAAGTAGAGGAAGTGGCTGATCTGACAGAATTTTGAAGTTGGCCACATTTCAAATTTCAGTCTCTCCACCCAGTCCTAATATGTTTTTTCTTTGCATTCAGGAACTTGTAGTTTTGCTTTAAGCTCCCACCTACCTTGTGTGTTCAACTTTATTGGTAAAGAGCAGTAACAGCAGGAGTAGCTGCTGCTCTTCCTCGGGCTGGTCTCTGCATGAATTCTATTCGTTGGTGCACCAGTAAAATGGTTGGATGCAAGCAAAGAAGAAAAGCTTCATACTCCATAATTTCCAGTTACAAAAACTAATGTCTAGTGTGGGTGAATCAACATGAGAATGACACTTACAACAACAAACGGGAGCAGGGAGGTAATTTGACCTCTTATTCATCTGTCAACATATTGTGCTTTGATGGTAAACTGTCTCAAGAAAGACCTATAAACATCAGAGAGCCTCAATATAAGTCTGTCGGAGCTGGTTCACCAAAGCAAACACAAGGAGATGATGGACGGAGCGCTGAAACTTTTCAGATACTCACCCCCAGTCACAGATCTGGGTTGAATCCAACATCGTTCTTTAGCCCACTTCGCCACCTCAGTTCAGACCCAGCTATATGCAAATCAGTCTTGACCCTGTGCCTCGTGGGAACAGTCGAGCCCGAAATGCCAAGCCAGGTCTTCCCTGAACCGGAAACAAGCCTCCTGGGATCGGTTTCGGGTTAACACCCCTCATCAGCCAGGCTAGCTTGAATCCAGTGGCAAAGTGAGCAAGAGACCCACGCCTGGGCATACCCTGCCAACTTAGGGTGAACAAAGCAAACACAAGGAGATGATGTACGGAGTGCTGACACTTTTCAAACACTCACCCCCAGTCACAGATCTGGGTTGAATCCAACATTGTTCTTTAGCTCACTTCGCCACCTCAGTTCAGACCCAGCTATATGCAAATCAGTCTTAACTCTGTCTCTCGAAGGGAACAGTCCAGCCCGAAATGCCAAACCAGATCCCAAGCAGCCTAGTCTTCGCACACCTATACTTCCCAGATACGAGAACACTGGACTCTCTTTTACTGGGTGGTGATTCACACGTGGGAAAATCACAGGTCCTCAAACATGACTGTGGGCACACACATTCAGCCAACTCTACTCCACCCTCTAACACCACTTGGGAGCAATCAACACTCCTGGCTTTGAAGAACTACTGTGCCCCAGATGCTCTTCTAACATCCCACCCCCTGCAACCTACTCCTTCATCACTTCTGCAGTCCCTCGCTCAGAATTACCACCTGCACGGAGTAGGTGGCTAATCTGACATGATTTGTCTGTGAAATTTGCAGAAAGCCAACTGAAAAAGGCCCTGGATCCTTGAATTAATGGTTATTTCCAAACACAAGGACAAATTCAAAATGGTCTAAATCTGACGGGGAGATACTGGCCGCAATAGTCAATTCAATTCTTCTCCCCATCATAAATGTGGCGAACTCCGTTCAATATATATATTGGAAACCCCTCTTGATAATTCTGCATTTTCAAAGACAGCAAGTGGTGGGAAACCATAATCGCTCATGGATGCGCACTAGTGTAATGAAGACTGAAATGTGAATGAATTTAAACTGTGACAAAAACCACTGTAAGTGTTGTAATACGTTTGAAGTCTACCACTGCCATCATACAAAGAATACTGGCTGCATTTATGGCAGCAATCGCAAAAATTTTGAATTATAGGAAGGAAGTATATTGCCTACACTTTCTCAGACTACCTACAACTAACAGGACCACTTTCTGTAAATCCCGACGCCCATACAAGCTGTATGCCTTTAGCATGAGGGACAATAAATACGCAAAGAAAGACTGAAACTTTGAAGAGATACCTCAGTGCAACAATATGTGTCCATTTTGAAGTATCATTGCATGAAATAACAGACTCCTACATTTTGCTTGACCCTTCAGTGGCATGCATTTGTGAGTCTTTCTATTTAAGAAAAACCCTTAATAAAATGTTTTAAGTAAAGTACTTTGTAAAATGACCTTATTATTATGATGACCTAAATTATATTTTTGCTACAAGGACTCTTACCTAGTTACTCATTTGTGAAGCTCATCTGAAAAGAAGCGTTTTCACTGAGAAAGATTATCTGATTCATGTTGCCTCTGAGGAAGGTCACCAGATAATAGCCCCTTTGATTGTGGCCTGGGCATCTAAGACAGAAAAAAAAAAAAAGCAGGCTGGGCTCAGACGCGGGACACCTTAAAAGATGGCAATTAGTCCCGTCTCAGGATCGAGTGCTTCATACAGTAATACTGTGGTGCTTGTAATTGTGCTTTTTTTTTTTTTTTGCAAAAAACACAAATCTGCAGGCCTATTTACCCAAAGGGATAATTTACAGCACAAATTATTCACTTTCAAAGAAGATGTCCAGGAGCTACCAAAGATCCACAGGGTGCTTGAATGCCCTCGTGATTTTAAAGTAGACTATGCATAGAACAGCCATGTTTTTAACAGTTTACAATTCATGACAAATTTGGTCTTTTTAATTCCATGGGAAAAGAGCTGGGTAATTTGGAGACTTCCCCCTCATTTTGTTCACCAATATTTAAGCAACATGGAAGGAAGCTGACAATTGATAGATGGTACATCTTTGGACATTTGTTTCGACCACAAAGGCGTGAAGGGTGAAAAATCTGATCCATGAAAGGCGCTGCGATAAAAAAGAAAGTTCATGTTATGTACAAGAAGCTAATGCAGCTCTTGGAACTTGCCCGAGATATGGTCAAATATTCCTCAAGCCTAGGAGGACTCTTGCAGCAGCATTCTAAATGGATTGCGAACTGGCTATGGCTTTTGCAGGATGTCCCAAATGAACAGTATTGTAGAAGTCTAAGTGGGAATGAGCAAAACAAAGTGAGAGAAGTTCATAAAAGGCAAAACAGGTTGCAGGACTCTCTGGAGAAATAAACTGGCTTTTTACACTCAAAAAATGTAGGGAGACACAGGCAAAATTGCATCAATCCAAACTACTAAATTACTCGAGCCAGAAAAGGACAGGGTACCATTGAGGAGGAGCACAATTCTGAATTCCAATTGTTGCAGGAGTTCATGAACAAGATCTTGGATTCAGAAGCATTCCACTTCAAACAATTTGTGCTGAACCACCAACCCACTGATTCCAGCGCCACACGGATCACAGAGCCCCGCACTCCTCTCATCTAGATGCTGAGGAGAACCTTCGCACCATCTGCTAACGTGTAAAAAGCAAAGCCCTATATGTGCAGTACTTGAGCCAGAGCGTGAGGTAAAGATTGAATAATAAAGGGGAGAGCAAGAGATCCTAAGGAACCTCTTTTGGCACTGGTTTTGGGGAGGAGCTCAATCACCAGGCATCTCTTTGACAGGAATTATTTTATACAATAAAGTGCTAATCCTCAAGTGATGAGATCCTCCAGATGCTGAAGACCAAGCTGATAGTCAATGATGTTGAATGCTATTGACAGGTATTGCAATATCACAGCATGAACACCGCCTCATCAGCAATGCTTCTCAAGTCAATTATACCATATATAGCTCCTGTGCTTTGGTTTCCAGACTGGGACAAAAATCGGCCTATATCAAATTTGAGGAGTGTATTTCCGGCCACAAAACTCTGCGGTAGTCCCATTACTGCCCACACCAGCAACTTATCTGAAGAAAGCAGATGAGAAAGATGATGCTATTAAGTTGGATATTCAGTTTAAAGAGATGGCTTTTTCAGCTGTGGGCTTACAATCACTGATTTCAATTGGCTGGAACATATACTAGAATTATAGAAACGTTAATTACCTCCATAATTAATAAGCTTCCTTCATTAAATCTGCAAAGACATAGGCTTTAAAGAATCTGTATGTTGATAATAGAAGTTTCTCAAAATCTGTGAGCTGAAAAGGACAAAATGTATTTAGAAGGGAAGTGACTCCAGGTGCCTTATTATAGATATGACACAATGCGTCAATGTGCTCCTGGTGCACACGTAAGTTAGTGTGCAATGCGTAGACTGGGACAATGCACTGTATCATAGCACGTGTGCTTTAACCATGCCTGTGTGAATCTGACCCTGCACTGGGAACAGCACATTAGTGAAAGACAGACCAGCTGTTTAAAGCCACTACCTCCTTTCTCTATGCAGACGGCAACACTACCTGCTTTTGAAAGGGGACTCAAAATCCCCCTAGGTGGGGCAGTGAGAGACTACACTTGCCTGCTGGAGGGTACCTGGGGTAACCTATGTACACCCTTACTTCCCTTTCAAAGGGCACCCCTGGGGATGCACTGACTGTACACCATCTCTATGTGGTGAACAGTCAATGTGCCTCTGGATGGCATCTTTGCCCCTGCCCCAGGTCTGTAAAATGGCATGGGCGCAACAGCAAAGTCTTCCCTCACTTGCATGGGGCCATGCCCCTACTTGTCACACATGCATTGCTCCTCCAAATACAGTCAGAAGCTTCGGCGCACTAGGGTACCATAAATAATGTACCTTCCTGAAGGTGAAGACAGAAATAAACCTCTGTCTCCTTGTCATATTCAAACTCTTCGATCTCAACTTCATCATTAAAAAAAGCAATTTTTGGATGACCGAGGACACCAGAATGAGACAGAATTCAAGAGCTTGAGCTCACTGCTACCACAAGAGTCTGCAGGTGAACGTGCCTCCCACACACCTCCTCAGCAAAGCAAGGCATGTCTGATCTACAAATGGCTGCCACTTCAGCATCTGTTGATACACCTTGTTCAAAATGGTGCCCAATTAAAAATGGAAACAGAGTCACAAGTGGCACTTAGCACTAGAAGGTGCTATGAATGTTGCATCCTCCATAGAAGACCCATGTGCAGGGAATATGGCAGTGATGTGGCCTCATTACCTACATCTCACAGTACACCAGTTCCACCTCCTAGTGAGCCGAAGTGCAGGGGCCTTGGAAATAATTCCAAAGATGGGTGAGTAGAACTCACCCCTCGCTAGGCAGATTCAGATAATCTGTGAAAAAGGCAAAGCTCTATATGTCATGATTGACACTTACAATTCTCAGTGCCTATAATGTAGGATGATGGCATTTGCGACAATATAAGGCTGAAGGGGGTTGATACATTGCACCTATCTCTGCTTTTTGAGTGTTGACGGTCTTAACTCTCGCACAAATAAAGTGGTCTCTAGCCAGACCTAAAATACTTAGACTAATGTACATCTTTTTACTATCCCATGTGTGAGGCAGAGGAGTAAAACCTTGCAAGCTGAGACAGGTTGGGTGGATGGAAAGCATTTGTATAACACACACTTTACAGGCTGCTCCCAGCTGTAAAGGTGAATACTGCCTGGTCCTTAGCAAAAAGTCAAAAATATTGCCTTAATTGACTAACATGGTTTAATTTTAATTTGAGGAGTGAAAGAAGCAAAGGAGATGTTCTTACTTGGCTTGTGTCTTAACCTGGACTAAAGGCAGGCTCACCAAAACAGAGAGAGCAAGGTCTCCTGGTTTATACTCCAGCACATTGGAGTGTGGGTCTACTGGATCCTTTGCTGCTTAGAGTCTGGGGCACAAGACGTCCAAGTGTTGTGCCTGCTAGCTGAGGAGGACAGGAGAAGCGACGGAGTAAGAAGGACTCACATCGATAGCTCTTTGAAATTGAGAGAATAATTCTCAAAGCCCCTTTTGTAGCCGGCACTTGAGGAACGGGTCATTGGTCCAACAGGAAGGCAGTACAGCAGAAGAACCAGCCAGAGTACCTGACAACTGCTTGCCCTGTTTCAGTCACAGGGAGTGTTTCTACTCACGTTATGTGCTTTTGGTCTCAGGAAAGAGCTTTTACAAAGACCTTTGCCTCATTTTATGACTTTGTGCAGCCCACAGCAGATACAGCCTTGGTGTTACCACTACTGGTGAAATCCGAGCTCTAGAAACTTTCTACAGTGACCCAAAGTTCAATGGCAAGCCAACCTCATCCACTAGTGAGTTGGTGTAACATAGCTCCATATTTACAATGAAAAGACAGGTGGGGTCAGATGAGGAGTGCCACGTGGCAGAAGGGATAATTTTTGCATCCAATAAAATCCACCAATGAGGTTGAGGTGTTTGGAATTTATTGGGTGCGATAAATATCACCTATCCAGAGTTTGGCTTTGAAAATGGGGTACAATATGCAGATTTTTGCGCTTGCCACACCATAATGTGCATGTCATGGTATTTTTCGGGTGCTTCTTACTCTTTACATTCCATGAGGTTTGTCATGCTGAGATTTAAGACAGACAGATGTATCCCGGCACTCAACAATATTACTACAACATTGATTCTTTAAAATTGAAACACAAGATCTATGTATTCTATTGATCGCTCAAATCACAGGATATGACAATATTTGGATTTGTACTGGGGTTCTCTCAAATTTAATAATCAGTGTGACATTTAGTCAATACATACTGTACATATATTCATACAAGAAAAAGATTTTTTCAAAAACATTTCATGTTTATACAGTTATTTTGTCAAAGTCCAGTTCTTGTTGCTGGAAGAACAGAATAGCACGGTGAAATAGAGACATGACAGCCGACACGTGTTTCGTTACATTCATAACTTCTTCAAGGCTTAGCTACGTAAGGGAGGCGATCCTCAAATGTTCATAGAGAATCCACCAATGTTGTGTCGTCTTTATAACGAAAAAGAGTAGCCAAGAAATAAGTCCTTATATGTGCTGTTTGAAATCTGTTGATGTCTTTCAAACGTCGTGGAAGAGCCACAGGGAGAAACTATTTCAGCAGTTCATGTGATCTAGACTTCTCAAGCATTAAAGTGCTAGTCAGAGAGAGCATAGGATATGGGCATGAACTCGTCACAATTCATGAGTCGATTCTCCAAATAGGTAGTCCTCCATTCCTAATCTGTGCAAGTCTGTCTGTCTAAAGTTTAGCACTGCAATCTTTTCGGTGAACCTTGCATCAACACCCAAGGCAGTGGGGTGTTTCCGTTACCGTGATTGCCACCTAAACTAATTCTTTTTCATACTTGGAATTTGCCAACACGCTGCCCACCTTTACACTTCTTTGTTGTTCTGATGTGCGACTGTCTGTGCCACCACTACCCGCTGTCTATTTTATAATGCTGAGATTTAACATGGGGTGCGAACTTTATCAGATGGATAAACAGAGCACCACCTGTAAATGTGATCCCACCACAAACTAGTATTTGCACAGCTATTGCAATTTACTGGGTCACTCATTAAACAGGTCCATAGTGATATTTAAAGTTTTTTTTACACTTGCCGTGTCCTATATACCTATATTGCTTCCAACTGGTTTCTCTGTTAACAACCATCATCACTGACTTTACTTGAAAAACGCTGTATCGATTTCACCCAGTTTGATTTATTAGATCTTTCTTGAAACTTTAGTGGCGTTAAAATAATCAATTCCTACAATTTTTATGCCGTCTTGCACTGAACCTTAAGCTATTTATTCTATTAACTTAATGTCTTTTTGAGTTGTTACTCCTTCCGAACTTTCCAAAAAAGTATTTTTTCCTGAGCTCCTACAGGGTGAAACATGGATATTTCAAGAAGACATCTGACCTGCCTCTGAGAGATTGGCAAAGGTATATAGTCAGATGTCAAAAAAGCAACAAGGTATAGGTACATTCCGAAATCTCTAGCCACTCTCCCACCCCCACAAACCAGTGAATTGTTTTAAACTATCCGAACATTAGCTAAGCCCCTTCTGGAATGCTTCTCTCACTTTATATTTTTATCATTTTGAAAATGTCATTTATCTTACCAAGTCAAAAAGGCGATGCATGCAGTTTTCAAAAGCTACATGGTATTGAAACACATATGGTTTATTTCCTCACTCTTGGAAATGTTTTCAGTATTCTTGGTTTGTCGCTGCACTCAGGCACAGGATTGAAATCTCTGCTTTGGTATTTATACGAGCCGGTGATAGCTTCGTCGCCTGCTTCCAAATGCCAAGATAGCGGGGAATCTCATCATCCGCAGACCAGCTGCATGATGAGCAGTTAATAGATATATCAAACCGTAGGATATATGCTAAGCTGAGGAGATGATTGGTTGGTTGATATACTGATTGATTAGCATAGGGAGAATGGCTTTCTTCTTGACAGCCTAAGATTATGCTTCCGCTAAGCTCAAAATGCTTCCTGCTCTTCTATTGGTTTTCAAATTACAGCCCTGTCACCTGAAATCTCTCTCCAGTGAAATTTTTATCATATATAAAAATTAAAGGGGGATTCAAGTTCTTGCACCGAACAACAGTCGGTGGAGTTGATACATTTCACATCACTGGCAACGAAGGAGCAACAGGGAAAAGTACACAGGAAAACCTACCACCAAAGTGATACATAGCCAACCATGCCTAATAATTTGAATATTCATTTTCCACCTTTGAATGTGTTGTATTTACCAAATGTATTTTATGGTACATGTATTCAAGCAAAACAATACTTTGCAAATATCTGAATGCTAGCCCTGTGAAACCTCTGCTAAAGTTCTTTTTTTGCTTAGGTTTCTTTGTCTGAGGGACAGCACAGGTAGAGGTTGGTCCATATTTTATAAAAGATTAAAATGAAGATATAAGAGGGAACAAAAACAGTTAGATCATTATATACAGACATCCCTGCCTCCTGGAAAAACTGAATCAACAGGGGCCCTCATTTCAGTACAGTATTTAAGCAATATGTCATAGAGTTCGCTTTCTAAAATCAGAAGGCTACGAAACAATACCGGCTGCTTCTCGAGAGTCTAACAGCAGGAGACGCGATCAACGCTTATTATGCAACTACAAATGACTATAATAATGATAGCTGTTATGAAGGCTGCAAGCGAAAGGACACACTTGCCAGCATGTTGCCAAGGCATATGTAAAAGAGTTTTGATATGCACTGCCTGTATCAAATGACTGATACGAAGACTCATCGGTAGGCAGATTACAGTTTCATCGACAAGTTCCAGTGATATCGTATGATGCATGAGGGAAGCGCAGAAGGTCGCTGATGGAGTCTAACTTCAGGACAATATTGATTTGACGGACTTTAAATGCTAAAACAACTAAGAAGGTGTGGTAATATGCACTGTCTGTATCAAATGACTGATACGAAGACTCGTCGGTAGGCAGCTTACAGTTCCATCGACAAGTTTTAGTGATATCGTATGATGCATGAGGGAAGCGCAGAAGGTCGCTGATGGAGTCTAACTTCAGGACAATATTGATTTGACGGACTTTAAATGCTAAAACAACTAAGAAGGTGTGGTAATATGCACTGTCTGTATCAAATGACTGATACGAAGACTCATCGGTAGGCAGATTACAGTTTAATCGACAAGTTCCAGTGATATCATATGATGCATGAGGGAAGCGCAGAAGGTCGCTGATTGAGTCTAAATTCAGGACAATATTGATTTGACGGACTTTAAATGCTAAAATAACCAGGAAGGTGTGGTAATGTGCCAAGCCCCAATGAAACAAATGGAAAAGGGTAAATAAAAGAAGCCAAGAGACAAGCTGCCGTACTTGAGGGCTAGAAACCAAATAGGCAGTTAACAACCACTTTTGAATTGTATCATGAAACCTAGGCCAGAATGCTCCTCTATACAGAACTATAAAGAGCAATGTTTTGTGTACATGTAAGGTATTTATTTCATTTTTCATGTAACTCAAACCTAGTCCAGATGGGCGTCAGTGCACTTGATAATGTAGCAGAGGGATAAAATGTAAACATTTTGATTTAATTGGATGGATATACAATGGCCATAACTTGATCAGAAACAAAGGACAGACTGGTAACACTTGGGCGTCAAAGAAATGCACAGAAAGCAATAATCCCAAGATACACTGAGGGCCGCATTCCATAGAGATAAAGCAGTACTTGGTCCAGCACAGGCTCAGAGAAAGGTATTCATCATGGGGAGAGGAAAACTATTTACAGTGCAGAGTTTAGAAGGGCTGTGTAGACTTACTAAACACTTTGTAAACAGGAAACAAGAGGGGGCAGTGCATGTAGAAGGAGGGAGAAAGGATGAAAAGACATCTTGTGAAGATGATACGAGAGTGTCCGCATACATGGAAGTGGTGATAGGGCACCCTAACCAGAGATTTGATCAGAATTATTGTCACAAAGGACCAGAAGCTTCATGAAAATACTGTTTGCTGGTAACATACTGTAGTGGCAAATGGTACTGAAATCTATTTTTAGAGGATGTGACTAACAGTCTTGTATGTACGCATGTGGTATTTCTGTAGTGTAAACCTGGCCAAATGGAAGCAGAGCATTGTACAGGATCAATGAGAAGAATAAAACAACAAGTGATAGCAAAGGTGGCCACTTTGTGGACAGTTATCAACGTAGTGTTCTTTAACAAGATGCGTCTTCAACTCCTTCCTAAATTGGAGCAGTGTTGGGGGCAGTCCTGATGAATACAGGGATGTTGTTCCAGATCCTGGGTGCAGAAATGGTTTGGACTGATGCTTTCAGGAATGCTGTTTCATAGCCTTCATGCATAGCCTGAGCAGTGGCGGCTCGCCGAGGGAGTGCTGCGGGGCGGGGGAGGGGCAGGGTGGGGAGTAGTGGACTCGGACTTACAATGGACAGAACTCCCTCTGAGTTCTGTCCGTCGTATGTCCGAATACACTACCCCCTCCCTTACCCTCCCCCGCTTCACCGCATCGCAGCACTCCCTCGGCGAGCCGCCACTGATCCCGAGAATTATCGAGCCAAGTGTAGTGGATTCTAGGCGATCGTACATTTGCTAGTGTAATACATTAATGCAACAGTCTTGTTTCCATGGTTGAGTCCTTCATTTTTCCAGGTTTTATGAAGCCCCTCCGGTGACATGTGCACATGACACAAATGTCAGTCACTAAAAAGTGAATCGATTTTTGACACTCAATGTCTCGTTCTACGTCACCAGAAAACTATTTGGAGGGTTCAAGTTCCGAATCAATTTGTAGAGGGAACGGTGCCTAGTAGGGACCCTTGTTCCATTCTTTATGGATCCGCATCAGATTTAAGACTTGAAACATGGAAGCGTTACTCTCCAGACTGATATTCCACCCGATTGCATTTTTATTTGCCAACAAAAGAAGCCGCAGGTGGTAACAAAATGATGGCCTTAGTCCTTAGCACTGCGGAGGCACACAGTGATTCGGCGGCCATTTTAACTAAGGCTAAGTGGTTCATTGAGAATGTTAAAATCTGCATTAATAAATAGAGCTGGCTTCCTCAGATTTTTCCTCTCCTTCCCCTCAGCTTTGAAGGGCAGGGGATCAGCTGCAACTCAAATCCCCAGCTGAACAACCCACATACAACCGAGTGAGCAGACTTAAAACAAGGCCCGTTATTAGTGCCTGCCATGCAAACAAAGCATTCAAGTCTTAAAAACAGATGTCAGCGGCAGCATATGCTTACTGTAAACTGGAATGCGATTCTCTCTATAAAAATAGACGTGAATAGGCCTTTGGAGACTGGGGCGTCTCGTGCCGGGGAGCGCTGCCTAACCCGATTCTGCCGCGAGCTTTATAAAAGATGAATAGACCGATATCCCAGGGCAGAGGAATTAAAGCCAAAAAAAATTAAATTGGAAATACATGATAACACGCTGGAGCAGTTCCCAGAAGCAATTTTACAGATTTTCTCTAAAAACACAAGACAGGAAGTTAAAAGCTTAGTGCAGGTCACTCATGGCATATCGAGTTATCATTTTATAGCACTCAGGGTGAAAAAGGGACTCTGCGTTCAGGTGGCAAGATTAGTACTGTATTTTTTTTCTCTCTCTCTCTCTCCTCACATCTTGATGCCTTTTAAATGTCACTTATTTTACATGAGGCACTTGGTGCAGACATGAGTCAACAGCAATCAGAACCATTATCCCCTGCAGCGAGCCCGGGCTCTAATGCATTATGACACCTTAGCTGGCCAGCCACCGATTTACCTTTCTGTTTCTCGGGGAATTAAGTGGCATCATGTGAAAATGGTTGTGATATGAACAGCATGGGCATAACTGGTATTAAATTTACCTCTCGGCCTAAGTGAATTTTCCTCACATGTGACTAATCAGAATGAAAGCTGTGGACAGGCCTCGATCTGGCCGGCACTTGCCCACCCCTGGGACCTGTGGCTATTTTGTTTCATCTCTTTGTACAAGCTGGCAGAGTTTAAAGTGGAGGGGATAATCCGGAGAGGGTGCCTTTGTGAAACGACATCCTTACATGAAGAGGCTTTTAAACTGTCTGTCGTCGCGCCTCGGGAAATAGGAGGAAAAACATTTTTTTAAAAATTAAAATAAAAAAAAAAAGAGTGTGACAAGCTGATTTTGTTTAGCATCCTTCCATGAAAAGAGTATATTATAGCCATAGCGTTAATGGCTATTACTTGCAATACATGATCCATTTTCCATTAAACCCTTCAAAAAGTCACTTTCATAAGCAAACTATAGGAACCTTGGGATCGCTTCCGCCATCTTGGGTTTGGCCTGCACATTCAAAGTCAGTTACCTGGTATAACAACACCGGGATGGCCCTTCAACATCAACACACAACGAGGAAAAACATAACTCAAATACAAAAAAAAATACTACTGTGTATTGTGTTAAAAAGACAGGGATTGTGAGAACATCAGTCCTCAAACTAGAGGCAAAAGAAATAAAGAAAAGAACAATCATAAACCAAGTCCTTCAACAATCTTAAAAAGGCTTGACATTCGACGGAAAACGTGCTCCACCAACCACTTAGCAGAGATCAGTAGGTGACAAAGGAAGTGAAGGCTGAGCAATTATCATCTTGCACAGCCAGACCGATGTTTATTTGTAGGCTAGAGTGGATTGCATTCTGAAATATACCAGCAGTGCATGTTGCTGATAATATAGTGTAAGCAGTACCACGATTTTCAGAAATAGTATTCCTGGTTTACCGCTAGCTTAAGCGTGGAAAGCAACACAGAGCAGAATTTGAGGTTTTCCAATAATTTTGCTGCCAAGGCTTGCACAACTTCAGGCTATAAATACAGTGGCATTGTTGTGGGTAAAATTAGTTTTCTAACTGGCTACGTGATGCGCATTCATATCTTTCCTCAAGTAACATGAGGCAGTACATGAAGATACTAGTGCGCCTGTGCCACCGAAGGTTGTCGACAGACTTCATGTGCCCTTGCCCAAGTTAAACTAGCAGATGCAGCTGGATGTCAAATGACAGAAGAGAATTAGAGGAACGCTTTGCCACAATTACTTTGTTAGTCAGGGGTATATGCATCAGTGTGTTACATACATATTGCACAATGAGGCATAAATTACTTTTATAAATCACAAGGTCTCCTTTTACATCAAATGGGTTCCGATGCAGTAGTTCAAAAAGATGGGTGAGTGACACAGAGTCTCTTTGAAGGCTGTAACATTTGTTCTAAGGCTAAAGACAACTCTGTATTTTGATAATCAGTACAACACTTGAATTCTCTCATGAAAAACTCCTTTTTGGATGAGATTCCAACTTTGCGTAGAACTGCCCTGTAGGGTCCTCTGCAGCCCGGAAGCACGTAACAGACCACGCCACACACGGAGCTCTGGTTTGCACGTCTTTATTATTCAGCATGCAACCGTCAACTGAACGCACTGCGTCACAAACTTTATTTACCACACCCAGCCACATCTACCAGATTACATAATACTTGCAAGGAGTCTGCTGAGGGCCACTAGAGGCCTCATAAATATGAACACAAGACACAACACGCCCATTTCTAGGTATTCGGAGACATGAACTCTTTAATTGTAGCAACTCTAACCAATGCTTAAAGCTGAGTACCATTACTCTAGATGCGTGCACATCAGAGGTTCTATGGAAGCTTCTTTCTCAGTGGAGGTATTACATTCTCTCCACTGCCTCACATTACCCCAAACACTCCACTTGCAAAATGACATGATGAGTTAACGAATGGGGTTAAAGCGTAGATACGTCACAGAGTCACCTCCTCATCATAGGAGGTACTTAATGGAATCAAGATTCAGAAATGCATATAAAGGCTGGGAAACAATGTCACTAGGTGGTTCATTTATATAGATCAGCCTAGGCTATTGAAAAATTGAGGACAGTCACCACTTGTTCTAACAATGAAGGTTCTACGGGATAAGTGATTTAAGAATGCTTTATCCCAACAAACATCAAGACCGACAGGGGAGGCTTCCTTCTTTCAGTCTTCTCCCCAGGTACCAACTGGTAGGGTTAGACTGTTCTAACAATGAAGGTTCTACTGTTGGACTACACTATAAGCAAGGGAATGGGGTGTTAGGAACACTGGTCACCAAAGGTATCCCACCTAGTGTGATGAAAGCTCGGCACTAAACTCTCGTGGCGTCAACCGCTCAAGCTGCTGGGAAGGAAGCAATTCCTTTTAGTTAACTCATCACACCTCTAGTAGTGTCATGCTTCATCATCGGGTTCACCCTGACTCCTAAAAGTCAGGGTGGGCTCGACCGTGTTTCAGGGAGCCCTTAAGAGAGATACATTTTTAGACCCCTGGCCTATCTCTCTTAAGTGCTCCCTGAAACACGGTCGAGCCCACCCTGACTTTTAGGAGTCAGGGTGAACCCGATGATGAAGCATGACACTACTAGAGTGTGTGAGGGTTATTTAACAAAAAGGAATTGCTTCCTTCCCCGCGCTTGAGCGGTTGATGCCACGAGAGTTTAGTGCCAAGCTTTCATCACACTAGGTGGGATACCTTTGGTGACCAGTGTTTGAATCGGGAGGACGTATCCCCCCTGGAATACCTCTCTACCCTTCTGGCTTTAGGTGAAGGGCTCTTCTACCTTAGCCTTAGTACAATAGTTGTTAAGAACAACCATTGGACAAAGGGGAAAGAGGGAGTGGGTATATGAATATTTACAATACACACATTTGCGTAGTTTGTTTGACATACAAAACATAGATGTTATCAGTCACTAAAAGCAGACTTATAGACCACACAAACCTTGGCGATTCTGAGTTTTGCAATTATGAACACAAACAGAGACTATAGAATATCGGCAAAGTCTTACGCACACCCTAGCTACAGAGCTGATGAGCTCATTGATCAGCTTGGAGCTACCAAGTTCCTCAACACGTTTGATTTATTATCTTGGTACTAGCAGATTGACTTTACCGCGGGCGCATGAGAGAGGTCAACATTCTCAATTCCACGAGGGCACTTCCAGTTCTGTTTCATGCCTTTAGGGTTAAAGAACGACCCTGCCACCTTCCAAAGGTTGGTCAACAAGGTCTTGGCGGGGTTGGAGAATTGGAGTGCCCCCTACCTTGATGGCATTGCAGTCTTCAGCACCAGTTGGGAGGGTCTTTTGTACCACCTCCAGGAAGTGTTGAAGGCTCTGCAGAGTGCAGGCCTCACTATCAAGGCCAGTAAGTGCCCGATAGGACAGGGTTCTGTGGTTTACTTGGGTCACTAAGTGGAGGCGGCAAGGTGCAGTCCCTAAAACCCAAGATTGATACCATTCGGGCTTGGGCACCCCCCAAGACCCAGAAAGAGGTGAGAGTTTTCTTAGGCCTCACTGGTTACTACAGGAGAAACATTGAGGGATATGACACCATTGTTGCTCCCTTGAAAGAGTTGATGTCCAAGAAGCAGCCACATCAGTTGTTCTGGACAGAGGTGTGCCAGACCTGCTTTTGACACCCTGAAGGAAGTCATGTGCATGGCGCCCGTGCTCAAAGCTCCTGATTTCTTCAATCTTCAAGGAATTTGTGGAGCAGACTCATGCCTCAGAGTATGGTGTGGGTGCCATGCTTTTACAGCTAAACAAAGAGGGCCTAGATCAACCTGTAGCCTTTATTAGTAGGAAGTTACTTCCCAGAGAACAGAGGTGGAGCGCAATAGAAAGGGCAGCTTTTGCTGTGGTCTGGGTACTGAAGAAGCTAAGACCCTACTTGTTTGGGACTCACTTCCAGGTTCATACAGACTACAAGCCCCGCAGATGGTTAATGCAGATGAGGGGTGAGAATCCTTAACTGTTGAGGAGGTCCATCTCCCTACAGAGAATGGACTTTATGGTGGAACACTGTCCTGAAACAGAACACGCCAACACTGATGTTCTTTCCAAGTTCTTCCACCTTAGTGAAGAGAACTTCCAAGAGGTTGATTAGTTATCCCCACTTTCCGCTGGGTGGGGGACATGTGTTATACCTACCATCTTTTTGCATGGTTTCCCTTGTCTTTTTGCTTCTGACCTTCTGTTTCTGACTGTGTGCTGAACTTCATTTTTGCTGGTTTTAGAACTCTGGGCACTTTACCACTGCTGACCAGTGCTAAAGTGCATGCTCTCTGTGTCTAAAATATAATGGCACTTGGTTTCTCCATGATTGGCATATTTGATTTACTAATAAGTCCTTAGTACAGTGCACCTAAGGCCAACAAAAAGAATCAGCAAAAATGATAGGCAAAAGGCAAAAAGTTGGGGGAAAGACCACCCTAAAGATGACAGGCCTAACATGTATGATGACAATAGCCATAGGACATACATAAAGAATTTTTTATGTTTATTTTTATATTTACTCAGGATGCTCCCTACGGTCCAGTTTAACATTGTCCTGATGAGGCTTTGAAATGCAAGGCTGAAAACGTGTCAAACCCTTCATCTCTAGAGGAGTTTACTCTATAAATGCAACCGGAACTGATGAATTAATTCTACTCAAAAAAAAACTTTGGCCTATAAATAAGTTGGGCCTTTTGACTATATACTTTGAACTACCTCAGGGTGTATTGGTGGACACCTGATTGGCGTTCATGCTCCCCCTTGAATGTTTACAAAGGACTGTGTCACCATATGCATTAATTTGAGATATATATATATATATATATATTTGTGTGTGTGTCTTTATGTGCATATATATATATATATATATGTATACATATATATATATATATATATATATATATATATATACACACATGTATATATTTGTGTATGTGTGTGTAAATATATATATATATATATATATATATATTTAATGCAGTTTTGTGAATACTATGAATGTTCTGTACATATAATGATATAATAAAACATAAGTTACTTAAAAAAATAAAACAAGTAATGAAGAAAAAAATCCTTATGCGGTGAACAATATGTGTATGATATAAGATTAAGTTGAATTCAAGTTTATAATGTGAACCAGTGAGAGACAACGAAAGTGGTTGAAATTATTTATATAAGCAATGGTCTAAAATGTCACTTATAATGATATATACATTTTTGTGATAAATTGCTGCCATGCCTTGAACCATCTTTGTAGACATCACATACCTGTGGGCAGTTTAAGTGCTAAATGGGCAGAAAATAAGATACTTATTGTAATCTTCTTCTACCTAAATGCAGCCTACATTGAGGCTCTAAATGGAAAACAACTAGCACAAACTCTGTAGAGACCTTTTAATCAAATGCACTTCATAACAGAGTGCATGAAAGGAAAGCCTGGAAGTATAATAAGTGGGGGTGAGGGGGTTAAGAACCTAAACTAATGTATGGTATACATATTCATTCAGCGACTTCCAGTATAACACTGACAGGAAACCTAGGTTTGTTCCACAGGAGTTGCAGCTCTCAATAAAGATGCAAAGGGGTCAAGCATATACCCGCCACTTTTGTTCTGCAGAGCGGTCTTTGCAACTGTTGGGGAACGGTCATTCCAGTCTAGCATCAGTGTCTAACATTTAAACCACACAAATAGAAAATGTAAATGCTTACAGAGAGATAAGACTGGCACCATTTCAACTAGAGCTGATTGTGTAAGTCTAAACGAACAGGGAGACCTCTGACAGGTCCAAGTGCTACAAGAGAACATTACTTAAATACAAAGATGCCACCTCACCATTGAACCCTTACCAGACAGGAAAAGTCCAGCTATCCCTTCACAAAGACTAGAAAAGACAGAAAACTAAACAGAACCGAAACAGGAAAGAAGCAGAGACACTAATAGGACATCTACAGAGGATGCATGATGCTTACTGATCATTAGGAATATTATTAACCCACTGTGTAGGGATAAAAGATATTCAACCAGCATTGGCGGAGTCAATAGGTCTGGTGTTGTCTGAAAGCCTTTTTGGTTTGTTAATGGTTTTACGTATTTTAACATAGTTTTTGCAAAACGTTATTGTTGGAGAATATGTTGGGTTCTTTTCAATATAAAAAGAAAAACATTGACTAAAAGCTAAAATATTTTATGGTCTCAAAAAGCACACATTCAAATAGTAGTCCCAAACATTGGAAGGACTACTTTGTGTGTAGATGCTCTCTTTGTGAAAGAGCAGAATGCCATTCTCACACTGACGATAGCCAGTGGCTAAAGTCGGCTGAACCACGGCCCAATGCTGTATTGTGCAGTGGGTGTAAGAAAATGAAGAATTGCACAATAATAGACCGCTGGATGAAAAGGACTGGCTGAAAGCCGTTATAGCACTGGACCAGTAGCGGCCCGTGGTGGGAGTGCTGCCGGGCGCTGACGTGGGGCGGGGGAGGGGGAGGGGGAGGGAGGGGGGAGTAAACTACGGATTACGGCCGATTAGAGGTAAGTAAACATATAAATAAATAAAACGAATTTAGTTGCGTGCGCTGCATCGCATTTGGCGATGCAGCGCGCGCAACGAAATTCGTTTTATTTATTTATATGTTTACTTACCTCTAATCGGCCGTAATCCGTAGTTTACTACCCCCACCCTGCCCCTCCCCCGCCCCACATCAGCGCCCGGCAGCACTTCCACCACGGGCCACTACTGCACTGGACCTACAAAGGAAGAAACAGAGAGCCAGCAGACCCTTATAAGGAAAAACATTACTTCATAGCACAGAAGTTCAGAGAGCAAATAGCATGGTTACTGCATAATGGGTCAGAGCTGCATCAGGAAAGTACAGTTCTGGAAAACGAGAACCAACCAGGCCTACTGCACAAGAACAGGAATGACCAGCTTTAGGAAACAGGAATTTATCCTACAGTCTTGGAGCAACATCAAGCCAAGAAAAAATCGTTGACTTCCCAACACACTTGACAGATGACAACAGAAAGCGCACGAAGCTATTGTGAAAACTGGAAGAAAATGTGTTTACACCGGAGTCAGAAATGAAACACACTCTTCCTAGAGCTCCTTTGGTCTGGAATCAGGCAAACTGATACCACAAGCAAACGATTTCAGGGAAATGTTAGAACAGAGGTCAGAAACACAATTAAACAGAGATGAATGGGCCAAACTCTGAACACAGCTTTAAAACACCGGTTCCAGATTTCCATATGTATAACTAACCAATTGAGAGTAGCCGTACTCTCGACTGGCATTAAATAGCTTATTACGAGCACTTATTCTCTTGGCTTACCTGCAAGTGCAAACAACTTAAACAATACTCTGATCTGTAGTTTACAAAGAACCAAAGTGCATAGTATGAGTTTAGGATATGGTGTGCAGTTAATGTATCTTTTCAGAATTTAATAGCTGTAAGTGACGTTCCTTAATGTGAGTTTCTTGATTTCATGAATGGACTACTGCTAAAGTCAAGTATTGTATACCTGCATTTTAGGACCAGAACACACTGTTATAGTACCTCACTCTCTTTGCTGGAGGTAGTAATCTAAACCAGCAGGGCTCTTAACAGCTGAGTGGGGATTTCTAAGGATTTCTCAATATCTCGTGGAATAGTAAGCAGGTTACTTGTAATTTGTCAGGTTCCATGTGTGTAGGCCAGGCAGCCTCTCAGAGACAGAATTTCCTTAATACATCTTAAGGGGATCCAGACTATTCAAGAGCTCTTTACAAACACTGTGAGAGCTTACCTCCTCCTCCCCTCCACCCCCATCCACACACAAAAGAGAGTATCATGGGGGTGGTAAAAGATTAGTGCAAGCACCCATCAGCCAATTCTTGGTGCTGGTGGCAACCACTTTGGTTTGGTTCCATTGATACTGGATGGGTTTTGCAACCCTGTGGACGAAGAAATTCGTTTTAGTTGATCCCGAGTGGAAAGTCTAGAATTAATACTAACGCAGCAAGGAAAACTAAACCGCTAAACAACCCACAGTTCACCTTAGAATGTTTGGTTTGGGTGACACAGCCTCACAACAGCCTCAAAGACATATTAAAAATAAAAGATCAATGGCAAAAATCTAGGTGGCAGTAAAGCAAGCTGTTCTGCAAAAATAATGTGTTAGGCCTTGATTTGGCAATAGTGCTAGAGTTCAAGTGCTGCAAAGACACAATGTCCAAGCTGTTCCTAGTCTTTTGTGGCAGGAGCTGGTAATGACATCTTGCTCATAACAGAACCACTGTGACGTGGGGGCTGCACTGCAAGTCATCCTTAGAAGGCATCTGCAGAAGTGAAAGCCACTCTCTGTTTCCGACTTGACCAATACCATCTCATGGAATCCAGTACTAGTTTACCTCCCCTTCCTGGCATTCCTGCTTCAGAGACTGCTAAATGACTCGTACGACTAGATCTTTGATCTTCACTTAGATGCAAGGATGTACTTTGTTTTTCATCCTCAACTCAGCTGTTTTCCCAGGTACAAGTATTTGTCAGGCAAGGAGGGTTGTGGGTGTTGCTGCTAGTGCATCTAACTGGTCTTAACATTGGTACTGCCTTCAGTTTTTACACACTTATACTTTACAGTCTTCAACCGGTGATTATCTATGCTAGCGTTGTATTTATTTCAGCTATGCCGAAAATCATTTAATAAATTTGAGTCAATGGCTTTGGATCCATTCATGAAATACTTAAAAGGTGGGATCAATTTTAGAATACATAGCTAAACTACAGTAAATCTGTACATCCCTGGTGATCATCTACTGCTAAAGTGTGTGGATGTCTGAGAAATGTGAAAGGTTGGAAATGGATAATTAATGGAGCCAAAAAAATCAGAAGCTCTGCAGTGATGGTTATATTAAAAATTAACTGAGGCATACAATTTATTCCTGATCGCGTCAAAAAATAGACACTTCAGCTTGATTTTCATTCCATTCCATATTATTACCACTCAATGGAAATATTTAGCCTGGAAAAAACACTATCCTAAGAACTTGTAAGTTTTACTCAAACTGCCCTGTGCTATGTCTAGGTTTTGGCCCCTCTATTCTAGGACACTCCACTAGAACCCATGTCCAGGCGGTCATTCAGCCAAACCCTTCAATCCAAGACACTTTACATATGTCCTAAAGAATCATTTCCTCTAACGAGAAATCATATAATTGCAGCACTTTGAAAATATGTATATTCATGTACATGTTTTATTAGAAATATATTAAAACGTCTTACTTTAAAACTTCCACACAATAGTTTATAACCTCAATAACTCGTTTTGGTCTACCTTAACCACGGTATCTGCCTACTGTTCTATGCCCCAAAACTGTCCACTTGCACAGCATTTCTTTGAAATGCTATTGTTATTATTTACATAAAATACATTTAGGTACCTGTCCTTGCATTGACTTGAAGGCCTTATACACTTACTGAATTGGGAAGGAAAAAAGAATGCAAAGACAACCAGGAACCCATATAGAATCCTATCTTCAGACACCTTCACCCACTGGGAGATATTTGTGTCAGATGTGGAAATGTTTGACTGAAATAGGTCTCCCACAGAAGTGACACACATTAAAAAAAACAAATATTTCAACTAACTTCCGTTGGATTGATTGAGCTCCAAACTTTTATAAAAGTTCCATGACAAGGAGACGAGGGTGAGAAAATGAGCCTGCGTCTACATGCAACAGGGCACTGGAAAAGCAACAAAAAGTCTCTAATCCATTACCTATTTCCAGTAGCCTTCTATCTTCCCACTGCCCTCTCGTCGACCCCTTCCTACTCATTTGTCCTCTGTCTCATTTATTTCTTGATTCTTTTGTTGCTGATGGTGTTTAGTAGCAAAGAGAGAAAAGGTTTCACTGCTTATTCCGGTAATGTTTTCAATGACCTACAGCCTAATGTATGCGCATGCAGCTCACGTTAAATGCCTCCCTCATCAGGAGTCTAAATGGCACGAGGAAGGGGTGAATAGTTATCAATCAAAGCAATTAATTCCTGAGGAAGTCTTTTGAGGAGTGAACTGGTCTGACCACGGTTTAATATTTTGGAGTTGGACATGCACCTCATGCGCCTGTCAAACGTGGACCTATTCAATACACGAATTAGTGATTAACTACTTTTGTACTGGGTATAAGAAACCTAAATATGTGCAATTTGCTTCAAGTTGTTCTATATAATTCGACAAATCATTATACTGTTACAATACGAAATCTAGCCATGGCAGAGCAATTAGTCTCATTTACTAATGCTAAATCGGGAAAACCTCTTTTATGAGCATTTAGTTACAAAAGTCAGGACTCTCTTTTTCTAATAGAATTTAAAACAAAGTGATCTAGTCCATACATATTCAACAGATTGTGATTCATTCTATACTAAAATATGTGATATGGGAATTAATATCAACTATTATATTAAATGAAACCAGGAAGGACAGGTTCAGGTTCTAAATTTGAAGATATTAAATTTTTTTGAGTGTAGACATAAATTTAGCACATTTTTGTAGTATTAAATAAAGGGAAAAGGGAGTGCAACAGCGTGTGCATCCACTTTCTGCACCAAGGGAACCTTGGTACTAGAGAAGGGGCTGCAGATGCTTATGCAGTGCCATCTTAAGGATTTTGGGGGCCCGGGGCAAGACATACTTTAGGGGCTCCAGTTCGGAACAAATTTGCTGCTAATGCAAAGTGGCATGATGCCAAATAATATTGAATAACACATTCAAGGTTGGGATGGAGTAATAGATGTGAGATAGAGAGAAAGCTTACTTTCCCAGGGGGCCCTTTGGAAGGTGGGAGCCTTGAGCAATTGCCCACTTTGCCGATGCCTTAAAACATCACTGCACTTGTGCGGCCCCTTCTGTAACACAACTGTTGCACATATAGGGCCAGCATAATCCTAAGGTTGTGTTCCTGCTTTTGCATGGGGGTGTGGCACCTTGTAAATCAGAGAAACACTTTGCCTCTGTTCCCAGGCCGTGCTATAGATGCGGGCGCAGAGGCAAAGAGGTTGTCTGGAAGCATAGTGACATAACTCCACAAAGAGATGGCACACAGTCATGGCGCCCCTTAAAAGGCGGGAAAGTGTGTCCCTTGGACCACCCAAGATATCTCCCTGCATGCAGATGGAGTTACTCACTGCATCTGCCTGCAGGGGGATCTGTGTCCTCTTTGTAATTCATTCCTACCTACAAAGAAAGGAAGGGCAAGCCACTTCAAACAGCCAGTCCACCTTTCAGTAATGAACTTTGAAGCTGCCCAGGAAGCAGAGCATTATCTGTAGTAGGGTGCAATAACCAGGTCTGCATCCTGCGCAGCCACTTAAATGGTGCACAACTACGCAGACCACGGCAATGCGCCCTATATCAATACAGACCAATGTGTAGAACACCCAGTTTAATGATTTTGCTTGTTAAAGTCTCAGTAAATGAAGAGATTGGCCACTTTTGCTCCTTTCAAAATTATCTTGTATGCTCTAAAAGTTAAATGTAAGCACCGCAAACTATCAAATTCTAGACACATTCATTCTGTCTAGTTGACTGACAATGGCCAGGTGTATAGGAGCACAGATTTCCAGTATTGTGGCTTCAATACAAACAATGGTTCTGCCACACAGGAATGTTCTACCAAAGAACAATGTTGGTAATGAAAAAATAGCAGTGGCCATGCCACCTTATGCTCACTGCAGTTGTGTAGTATTTGCATTGTGTGCTGTATTAGATAAGTGTCATCATGGCAGAAAAAGAGAGCGACATAGAGGGGAGGGCAGAGAGAGAGGCACACAAGGAGAGAAGGGAAGGAAGATAGACAGGAACAGTAAGAAATAGAAAGGCAGAGAGGGAGAACAATCAAGAGGCACAGAGAGAGAGAGAAAAAGAGAGAGAGAGAGAGAGTGAGTTAGAGGCAGGGAGGTGACCGTGCGCCTGCACACCCCCATTGGTGGTCTGTATCATCCACAATGCTTTTTTGTTCCAGAACTGTTGGCTGAAGGATACGGCAGCATGACGGATCCTGCTCTCTCCACTCATGTCCACAAGAAAATGATAGACCCCTTTTATCAAATTTGTCAACAGAAGATTTGATCTCTGGAGCAGAATGACAGGTAAGGATTCATCTTGCTTAAGCTGGGAGGTTTATGGAAATGGGAAGCCATTGTCTAGTTACTCAGGAGGAGCGCTAGAGCAGAAAAGTATACTGGTGTCACGTGGTTGCACTAGGCCAGGTTAAGAAACGCCATTTTACATGCTCACGTTCTTAAGTTACCTTCTCTCCCTAAACACAATGACATTTGACACACATTAATTTGCGTGCACATACAGGATAACATTCTTTGAACTCAGTTTTGCTTACACTACCACTTCGTAGGCAATCAATCAAAACACCTTGAACATTCTGTACAAGGGCTAAGTTCATCATGCAAGATGTTATTGTTTGTTTTGGCCACTAGGCAACAGAGTTATCACAATAGAATATACAATTGCGGCCTGACTGGGGCTTCGGCATGGCAATATGGATGACGTTATTTTATACAAGACATCAAGCCTTTGTTTAGACAGAGGAGCACTTTGCTGGCATTGTGAGTTCGATCCATGCTGGAATCACAGCTCAGCTGATTCCTGTTTACCTCATGCGATGGATGCTGTCCAGCTCTATACCAACACAGGCAGCTTGATGACACTAACCCACAGCTAATAGGGAGTTAGATCACCCTTCAGGGATTTGGCAGATGAACTCACCCTCGACATGATAGGTTAGGATGCGCTTGGTAGGAGTGCAATATATTACAGTACTTGTATGCAAGCATATATTTCCTTTAATCAGCAAAATGGTTGAACTGTTTATTTTTTTCATTCTCCATTCTCATAATGCTAATGACATTATTCTGTTTCCTTCTATTGATTATTTCAGCACAAGTATTTTACTCAAGAATCACAACACTTCGATATATATTGAAAGACTTTACTGCACATCTCTTTGGGTATGCATAAGTAACTAAGCGAAAAGGTTCAAGAACTGTTATCATGATTTCCTTGGAGAGTCAGGGTTGTCATGTTCTGAGGTTGCACATCCATTTGTTACCCTGTTAGGTTAGGGGTACAGATGGTGCACTGTGAGCTAGAAGGACTTCGGCCAACATATCCGGATGGTGCATGTGGAATCAGTCTCACCCAGTACTGATGGTTATGTTGTCCAACAAACACACAGTTTTACTTGGGAAAGTATAAGCTGTACGACACTTGCTAAATGAATTAAAAAGCAAACACAACTGAAATTAGAAATTATTTCGAAATAGATACTTTGAAAAGGAAGCCCAGAATAATTTTACAGACATAGGGGCCGATTCCGATCTCGGCCGGTAGTGCTCCGAATCGGATTCGGATTTACCGGATCCGACTCGGAGCCCTGTTTCCCGACCGAATCGTACGCGGGTCCGGCCGAGCGAGTACGATGCAAGCTCCCGCGAAATCGCCGACCGACTCGTACGCGGCTTCAACACGCTCCGACCGACTCGCACGGACACGACTCGCACCGCGCTATGGAGACGTTTCCCGGCCGGGTAAGTACGATGCGCGCCGCGAGCAGTCCGACCGACTCGCGCCGTCCGGCTCGAAAAAGCTGTCGGAGCCGGACTTTGGGGGTCCGCGTCGGACCCCTGTACGCGTAGGCACGCGAGTCGCACACAGGGGGGACCCATGGGGCCCCCTACCTGTGCATGTACGCCGCGATGCGCATGGACGCGTACTTGCTGTAGGGGCGCCCTTGTTCGCCTCGCACTCCATTGAGTCAATGGGAGCCCGCGTACGCGTCGTACGACCGGCTCCCATTGACTTCAATGGGAGTCCGACCGAACCGAGTCCGATAGCATGCGAATGCATCGTACTCGTCCGGTCGGACTGCTAGGGTCCGATTCAGTCGGAATTCTCTCCGGGTCCGGCTCGGTCGGAGAGATTTCCGGCCGGAATCGGAATCGGCCCCTAAGACTCTAGGGGGAAGAAAAATCCATGAGCAAGACATTCTAACCAGAGGATTATCATGGGCTTTTTAGGATTTTTTGAATGGAACCCTTTTCTGTTTTTCCAAAATTGTTTTTCAAATAGCCTCAACTATATTCAGTGAAACCCTTAAAGATTCTAATGGCACACTGTCTACATGCTTCCTAACCATCTGTGGACCAGAGGCATCTGCTGTTAATTTAGGGAGGAAATCTGGTGCAGTTACTTACATTGCACACCGGGGACCTGGGTGCTTACGCCAGCACTGGCACTTGAGCGAAGTTATACAATTTTGAACAAAATGCCTTTATCTCCTTGTGCCTCGATTTGTAAATTTGTGTAATGTAATTTAAATATGTGTAATCACATATAAATTTTCACTGTGTTGTGTAGTAAGGTCTCAATTACATGCTTACAGAATTCTATCGTGTTTCTATTATTAAAAATAAATTCTGGATACAGGGGATTCCCTAAAATTACCCTGTAAAGAGCCTTTACATTGGATTTAATGTAAATGTTTATTGTTCATAGCACCATTAGCACTCATTGGCAATGGCAAAAGGTTGGTTATTAAAGTTTATGTGATAACATCTTCAAAAGAGTATTATGACTACCACATAATTGGCTTGAAAACATTAGTAGTTCTCCCTTGTCAACAACCTATGTAAGTAAGGAACCCTCCCCCTCCAGCAGCTCAGTTGAAGTGACCGCAAACCACAGGGTTTGTCAAAGGTAGCAACCAAAATCCTTGATAGCTACAGTAATCTGTGAGATTCCATATAACAAAATGACTGTCAACATGCAATTAACATACTATAATATCAATTCACCGTATAAGGCCTTTTGGCGATAACATATGAGTTTCATAATAAGTGATAAATGTTGTTTTACGGAATCTAATGTAGAGTGCTGCAACCACTGTTTACATAATTTACCAACTGAATATGTTGTAATTGTACGTGAGGCAGAAAAACGTGGATCTGGTCTATCATGTTTGTAACCAGGAACAGAGTTATGAAAACGCAGTTGGCAGGCATTTGAAGCCAGGCCTGTACCCTTTATCACTGGCTCACCACTATACCCAGCACATACCCACTATATTAAGTATAAGCACCCAAAGGACAATTTCACATAATCAAGCCTGTCAGAGTGATTCAGTCAAGGACGTTTCGATCCACTACACATATCAGGTCATCATCAGGACAGTACAATGTATGCCTGTATTCATAACTCACTGTAAAAAACATGTATATACAAATATAACCTGCAAGAGAAATGGGGGAAGAGGGGGACAAAAAGGAAGAAGAAAAGGGGGAGGGGGAGAGTGTTAGAGATTTGTCTCATGATCACATTCCCATCTGAAATACATACATTTGAAAACTTGGTACTTAGGGATATCTCCCACCTTAAACAGCAAAGGACCTTCATTCCATATAACATACCCCTAACTGAAAAACATGCTTTGATGGACCTGAAGATCAACAACTCACGGGCTATTAAACCAGAAGACAAAGGGGGTGGAATAGTTATAGAAGACACCCACCAATACAAAAATTAGATCATGAGACAAATTTCTAACACTTCTAAGACTGTTGTGGGGATTCTGCACTATGCGCAGGAAAACAGGACCTCGTTGTATAGTGGTGTACCAACCATCCACCTTAGTGCCCAAAATCCCAATCCGACTAGCTATAGTGTCTCATTCGTTCTCCGTACTACAGCGAAGCTACCAATGATTAGACATCCCAGAACACGGACTCTTTTAGGAATCGCGGGAGCAAGAACACTCTTTCATTACTCACTCATACTTGTCCACAACGTGCGTATTAAGAGACACTGTATAGTTTAAAATGTTTATTTCAACTATCGTGCTCTAAGACACAGTACACGTGCCAGTACTAGCAGCATAATGCATAAAGACAAAACAGTAAGCATTGTTACAATTCCATAGAATACAAACGGGGACAGCATTTTATAAAGACAGTGGATTAAGGACTATAATGCCTTGCCACCCTCCCCGTGCTAGTAACTAGTTTATTATAAAAATAGAAGACCTCTGGGCTTTGTCAGGGGGACCCCCATACCTCAAGAACTAGATGCAAGACTTACATCATCGGACAAGCACAGCTCTTCTCCCTGGAAAGGTTTTTCTCCAAGTGCCTTCAACAGGGAGATCACAACATTAAAAGCCCACGAATTTCTCCAGTGCAGCTGTATTTCATGTTATGTCTAAGTGCGAGGGGCTGACCAGAACAGCAACAACAAGGGACGTTGTTTTTCGACCTTGTACATTGTGTGGAGACGAAAACCACAGAGAACATCAGAAAAGGTGAAAGGCAGAAATGCAGACAGTTTTAATGTGAACAGTCACAAGCAGAGTCTGGAAAAACAAAGTGACAGAGTAACGTGTGCAAAGGAGTCATCATGGCAGCTAGGCCTCAGCTAACTTAGCAATGTCGACCATGAGGCCACAATCCACACTACACCCTCCCCTGGTCAGTCCATAGGCCAAGACATAGGACGAAAACAGAGTTCAAACAGATGGAGCAGAATGCAAACGTCTGTACGTGGGACAAGTTTTTTTGAAGAGGAAAAAATCGAAATAGGGATGAAAAAAATGGTCACTCAAAAATGATAAAAAAATACGGATATGCAGTTTATTGAGAGTCAACAAAACTAATCCATCAGAGTGTATGCGCAAAAGACCGCAACACCTTCCAAAAAAATATCATTGTCATCGTCTGAAAAAAGAGATGCCATCCAGTTCAACAAATCAAAACTGCATTCATGTTCCTCACAATAGGGAGCAGCGATTAGCATTGCGGGACAACTTGCGTGATATTCAATAAAACTTCGTTGTAGGAGATTCTGAGCAGCTGCCCAGATATCCCATTGCGCCAAGACTCCAAGTGCAGCAGCACGCGCCATTAATCCATCACCGGAACATTCCCGTTCATGGGCCATTAAGGGGCCCATCAACTGGTCGAAATCCGGGTCAGAACAAGACGTATTAGAGAGGCAAACATCCAAGGACCAAGAGAACGGACATCGTAAGCAGGACATCACAGGTTGCACGCAAGTGAAATACGCAAAGCGAAAAGATAGTCCATAAGCCACGCTGAGTGTTGCCAGCGGCAGGACGCCGAAGCTCTCAATCATGCGGTCACGGAGCATCCGCAGCCGCCCTTGGTTGTGTAGGCCCACAAGAGGTGCAGCCATTGCGCCACAGAGAAAGTAAAAGCAATATTCCAGCAGCTAAGGCTAGGATCAATGGGAAGCCTCCAAAGACGCTGGAAAAAATAGAATGAATAAAAGCCGGAATTACACCAAATATAGTCTGAAAGGAGGTCAAAAGGCCAGAGTCCACAACTTTAAAAAAGTGTACAAGACCTTCGGTATTAGATGCATTAAATATGCGGTGAATCAGTTCACCGAAATGTTGGGGGAGGTTAGTGTTCAAAAGGGCCTGTATTTCACTGTGGGTGCTGGCCACCTGGAGGACGAAGGTCTCCCATGCGGAAGTTAGCATAACCTCCTGGTTTAATAATAGCGCCTTTATTCTGCTCAATTTATTGAAATCCGCCTTCAAAGTCGGTATGTAAGGCCAAATGGAACTATCTAACTTCCCACGCAGGGGTGGAAAAAGCACATTTTTGCAGCACACTACGCGTTGCGAAACTGTTACAATGTAGGGTATGCCAGCCTGCAAACCACAGCAATCCTGATTATTTAAAAGCAGATAGCTACCATTAGCAAGCATAGTGAAAGTAGGTGATATAACCGGAACAGGAATGCCCTTTAAAATACATGCAAGATTCGGGGCAGAAACATTACAAGCCCCGTGCAATTTAATGTTTTTACAAACACGGGAATGACCCAAAGGTAGAATCGCAAGACTCCCCTGTGAGAAATACCTCCTTGTCATCCCTAAGGCATCTGTATGTGAAAGGTAGGGACCAAAGTTCATGCAAAAAGGCACTACCCAAAGGCTCGAAACGTCCAACAGGATAATGTTTTATGCAGGAACTAAATTCAAATAAAGAAAAAGGCAAAGTGATAACCCCGTGTACTAGCCACACTGCAGAGTCAGTCTCCGCCACAGAGAATGGTAAAGGATCTATTTTCTCGATATGTAGAAGAGTGTATGTTGCATCTTTCATGGACATGAACTGCTGTTTCTCTGTCAAATTAAACGGCAAGAACAAGGCAGATGTGTTTAAAAAATGCCATGGAACCTTCCCCATCTTCATTGTCTGCAAAGTCCATGCAAACTGCATCACTGAACGCAATTGATTCTGACCATGATATAACACAGACACGTCATCCTGTACAATATCAACAACAGATGAAACAATATTCTCTAGTGTGTAAATGTGGGAAGACAGGGTGATAATACTGTTGTCGACGATAGCAAGCACTTTTTCTAGATTTGCTTGGTCTATTTCCCGTAAACGGGAAGCAGCTTCTATTTGTGAAAGCTTCCAGATTTCATTGTAAGTCGCATAAACAAATCTTTTAGGTCTCGGACATCGAGGTCCTAGAACAAAGTCGGCCAGATCGATGTTGCTTGATAGGAGGGATAAATGTTGTTTTACGGAATCTAATGTAGAGTGCTGCAACCACTGTTTACATAACTTACCAACTGAATATGTTGTAATTGTACGTGAGGCAGAAAAACGTGGATCTGGTCTATCCTGTTTGTAACCAGGAACAGAGTTATGAAAACGCAGTTGGCAGGCATTTGAAGCCAACCAGGCTGAGCGATCTAATGTAGAGACATTAAAGGAGTTATTTTGAAACAAAGCTTGCAATGTATCAAGGGAAAAATTTAAATGCAAGCTCCTGTTCGGCCATGAAGACAACGCAGGAGTGGTAGGGGCATTTAATTGTTTGCAAGTCGCCAAACCAAAACAAAACAAGTTGTTTGGTATATAGTACTATTTAAAAATAATATCTGGGTCGGGATAAGGCAAGCACGGTGTAAGGCTTCTGTACCGCGTACCTGCCAAGATTTAGTGCCCCAAATAGATTTCAAGTCAATGGTGTTTTTCCAGTGCTCATAGCCACCAACAGCTAATGTGTCCATAAAGGAACTGGAATATAGCAATTTGGTGTGGGTCAACATCACCGTTGGATTTGAAGAAATGTTCAATTTAAAATAATAGGACCCTGAGTTTGATCTGTCAAAGTCTGTAAAGTAAGTAAATTTATTTATCAGTGTTTGGGAGCTACCTTGCAGAGGGGTCGGGCAATGTTCCCACTGGGTATAATTGAAACTACCTCGAAGTGTACTTGGTTTATGCAGAAAATGGTTACCATAATGCTGGTAACAATACAAATCGGCATAATTAGCAGAATTTAAGTACAAATCCTCAGCATTAAAAGCAGCATAATATTTCAAATCAGAAAATAACGATTCAATTGCATGCACGTCCCAATCATCTGAATGAATATTCCTTTTACCACATCACCCATGGAAACACGTAGCACATTTGGGACATTAATAATTTCTGTCGGTCCATGAATTTGGAAATTCACTGCATCCCATAGATGCCATTTGCAACTGGAAAGGCGGAAATGTTCACAAAGGTGTGGTCACGCTTCATGATGTGTGAAGAAGAATGCGGAGCCAAAGTTCCAGCAACAGAGTTCACCGCAGAGCGTAATGGCAAGTAGTGACCAATGATGAGCAAGAAAAAAACTGTCACAAAGCCAATGGACATGAACAGGAAAATCAGAAATAGCACCAACCAAATGTATGTCCATGGAGGGATCAAAAAATTGTCTCTGAACCAGGATACAAAAATACTGAATTTGGTTGGGACAAATGATGAGGTGGAAGACGAATCAAAGGAAAAACGAGTCGGGTTCAGTGGTGTTGTAGGCAAATGAGCCACTGACTCACTTGCGGGGTAAGTATACTCAGTTTCCTCGTTGCAGGAGGAAACCGGGAGGTTGAGCAGGCGATCGGGCAAAGCGACCATTCCAATGGTAACATCGGCACATGTGGAGACTGGAGGGCCACGAACAGGATTTCTTGAAATTGCTGGACATGATACTGCAGGTGTTACACTATTCAGAATCGGCCAGATGTTGTAGCTTGGCATTGTCCACTGAGATGTATCTGTTGTCTTTGCGACTAGGAAGCGGTGGTAAGAGGACTGTACGAGTACCTTTCAAGCCAAGAACTGGAACCGGTGCACGATAAGAGGGGCCAAATTCTTTTTTGTTCTCCACCTTCTCTCGGACCAGATCTCCAACCTTTGGAAGCCAGCCGGCAACCGGAATCTGCAGCGCTGCGTCTGTGGCTGAGGGTAAGTGTTCGCTTGCAAGTTTGTCACGGGTCTCTTGTAAGTCCTGTAACATAGTAGAATGATTATCTACGTCAAAGATTGCAGCAGTCGCTGCCATGTCTAGACCATCAAGGTCTGGCACAAACATCTGTATGCCAAAGAGCATTTCGTATGGGGTCCGCCCACCAAGAGATCTTCTAGGGAGATTATTAAGTGCACATTGCACGCCATACAAGTGGGCCAGCCAGTTCCTGCCAGTACCTAAGACTCTAGCTGTCAAGGATTGTTTTAAGTCATGGTTCATTCGCTCCACAATTGAGTTGCCCTCAGGCCTGTATGGAGACGAAAATTGCACCAGCACCCCCATAGACCTCATCGCGTCCTTGTACGCCTTAGAGGCGAACGCTGGACCTTGGTCGGAATGGAAGGTGCCACAGGCAAAAATTCCCACAAAGACACGCAAATCCCTGATGACATTTCGAGCGTCAGCACTGCGTTGTGGCCAAACCCAGATGAAACGTGTGCACGAATCAACTGCAACTAAGATGTATTTATATGCAGTATCAGAAGAAAATGGACCGCAGTGGTCAAGGTATTCACACCCAAAAGGTTTATTAGAAATGCAGAGCTGTGTTTGTGGCGGACGTGTAACCGCAGAGGGCTTAATTTGCTGACAGATGTCACAAGAAAGGGCATAATTACGGGTCTGTTTATATAAACCATGCCACCAGTAACGCTGCTGCAAGATTGAAACAGTTGCAGACACGCCAGCATGGGCCGAGGCCAAGCCTTCGTGTGCGGCTGTTATCAACGAATTTCTGCGGTCCGCGTTGGGAATCAGCCGATCACGAAGGTCCGGAATTCTTACATAAGGAACCTGGTCGGGACTTAAGTGATAAGAGTACTTGGAAGGGAAACCCTGTGGATAATTAGAACCTTTCTTAGTTGCAGCAATAGCTGCCAAAATCTCATTATCTATTTTTGTCATGGATCTTGTAACTGCTGCTACTGAGCACGTGGCTACTGCTGATTTGGCAGCTTCGTCCGCCAAACTGTTACCGACCGCTTGTGCGCCCACACGCTGGTGGCCAAGAGTGTGAATCACCTGTGTGAGAGGCAGACGTTGTTTAAGATCTGCTACTCGAACCCAAAGCATTTTATGCTTAATTGCGCAGCCTTTAGAATCTCTATAGTCGTTTTGAGACCAAAGAATAAGTTGTCATTAAAAGACTGAACACAGTAGTAAGAATCGCATACAATAAGCGTAGTCACATCCGGGTCTGCAAACTCAAGTGTGAGCACCAAAGCACGCAGCTCGGCCAATTGGGCGGTACTGTCTCCCAGTGCCTGCCTGTGCATGACACTCAACTTGAACTCACCGTTCACTATGGTACCTGCGACAATAGCACATGCTGCTGAATAAGCATGCTTAGAACCCGTGGCCGGTTGCGCCAAACCATCGGTGTAAATTATACATTTGTACTCCTCAAGCGGCAGCAAAGACAGAGGAGGGGGATGAACAAATTCATACTGCAAGAACTCCTGTGTCTGAAGAGAGGAATCAAAGATAAAGGTGACATCCGGAGACGTCAAAGAAGTAGCCCATTGTATCCAATGGGGGTGCAAAGCCTTAGAGTTTGGCACACTTGCCTTTGTCACGGCCTCTAGGGCAGGATAGGGTGTGACAACCAAGATGCGTTTTCCCTGTGCCAGTGCGCGTTCTTTAAGAATCGCCATTTGTACTGCAGTCAAAACTTTCTCCACAGTTGAAAAGCGCAACTCGGCAGAAGTGTAAAGATGCGACTTGTAGGCAATAGGTACTGTGTCACCTTCGTTAAACGTCAAGTAAGTGAAACCCACTGCCCCAGGCACAATTCTGATCACCAGGTTCGTGTGGTTATCATGAGTCAACAAGAACTTAGATTCAAGTAGATCAGACTGCAAAGATTGCAGAATAAGCGAATGTTCCGGAAGCCAGCATGACTTGGAAAAGGTAGGTTGTATCAAGGCATAGAGAGGCTTGATACGCTGGGCATATTCGGGAATGTAAGAACGCCCGAAGTTCAAAAATCCCAGTAAAGATTGAAGTTTTTTCAGGGTCGTTGGAGGGCGCAAAAGTGCACACTTCTCCAGGAAGTGGGGAGCTAAGCCCCTACCTTCATTGTTGAGCTCATAGCCCAGAAACAACACAGTGTATTCTGCGATTTGAGATTTGGCTAAATTAAATTTGTAACCTAAGACTGCGAACTCAAGAATAATGCGGTCTCCTCGGGAAAGATGCGGCCATAGTTCGTCGTCTGTCAGATATATATCATCCACGTACGAATACGCATCTGGGTCTATGCTGTCCAACAAAGAGACAACACGGACGGCAAAGACCCCCGGGCTGTTTTTGTAGCCCATTGGCAAACGCCGGATTTTATTTGTTTTCCACCGGAAGTGAACGCGGTCCATTGACTGCAATCATGGGACAAATTGTGAGTGTAAAAACCATTGGAAAGGTCAAGTGTTGTTTTATATTTTTTACGAACAAGACTGTCTACTAGCGCAGAACTATTGTATTGTATTGTAATTGCACTTATATAGCGCTTACTACCCCTGATGAGGCGTCGAAGTGCTTTTTCGGCGAGTAGCACGCTACTCCGGAACCCATAAAGGATTAGTGGTGAATTAGTATAGTGAAAAACGAAAGTAATTTGAGTGGTGGATATGTTAGTCAGTTATTTGGATTGAGAAGGATAGTGGAGGGATAGAAGAGGGAAAAAGGTTTTCATTTATATAGCGCATGATACCCCTGATGGGGTGTTGAAGCGCTCTTTCGGCGAGTAGCACGTTACTCTGGAACTTATAAAGGATTAGTGGTGAATTAGTATAGTAAAATATATAAGTAATTTCTTTTTTTTTAAACATATTTTATTGAGTTTTTATGGTACCATCTGGGCAGCAGCCCTGCATATACACATTGAAACATTGGATAAATCAAGAGTACCAGATTTTGCGTACAAAATTAGTGCCAATAACAGGTATAACAATAAAAACTTTGCGCGGACAATCCCATTACCCGTAAACTTTGGTAAAAATGTTGAACCTCTTCTGTCTCCTGAGATATGGTATTGAATGTGTCGTGTTGTGGCCTGGGGCGAGCGGGAAAACACATGCATCAGGGGGACTGGGAGGGAAGGGGGGGAAGATCTATGCCACGGTATTCTGCCCATCGGGACCATATTTTCCAATGTTTTAAGGGACAACCTCTCGCTTGGAAGACCGCAATCTCTGCTCCCATGAATCTATCCAGTTCTGTTTGACATTTCCCTATAGTCGGGGGGGATGTTCCCTTCCACAGTAGAGCAATATCCCGCTTAGCTATAGTCAGGGCCAGGAATAATAGGTGTTGTTTATACCGGTTTCCTCCAATCCCATCAGTGCTGTGCAATAGAAATAGCTTGGGGTCGAATGGGAGGTCCCAGGATAACACCTCACCCAGACAAGCCGCAACCCTACGCCAGAAAGGCTGTAATGCAGTACAGTCCCAAACCGTATGCATAAACGTTCCCTCATCTCTGCCGCAACGTAGACATTGGGGGGATTGAATGACTCCCATCTTCCAGAGACGGAGTCGGGTATAATACACTCGGTGTATATATTTAAATTGTATGAGGCGGTATCGAGAGGAGACGGCGGAGCCCCGAGGACTGGCTATGGCCTCAGCCCAGTCATCATCAGACATGTCCGGAATATCTGCCTCCCACGCCCCTCTGGTCTTATGAAGGGTCATCTTGGCATGAGCCGTCAGAGTCTGGTATATCAGTCTAATTTTATGAGCTGTCAAATCCCCCATGAGAAGGCGACCCTCCAAGGGGTGGAACTCTGGAAGAGTGTCCAGGGTGAGAATTGTGGGAGTGAGGGCGTGGCGTAACTGTAGGTATTTATAGAATTGCATTTTATGTAATTGAAATTCCGCCTGTAGCTGCTGGAAAGACTTCAGTGCGGTGCCCTTCATCACGTCTCCAAGGGTGGAGATACCTATCAGGTCCCATTTGCGAAATCCCGTTAAGGCGGCCACCTGGCGCAGATGGGTGCCGTGCCACAAGGGGGTCGCCTGAGTCAAGCGTCCTTGCCACCCCATCGGCCCAATAGTATACCTCCAAATCCGGATCGTTGTTCTACTGGCATGCGGGAGGAAATCCAGATTCTGTTTACTATATAGTAACCGAAGGAGGGGGACCCCTTCCATCGCCGCGCATTCCAAAGTGAACGCCGGATCCGATGGTGTACCATACCACCATTCATTGATAATTAAAAGGTGAGAGGCAGCATAGTAGGTGAAAACATCCGCTGCTGCTATGCCACCGCAATATGTAGATTGTGCACACGTTTGTAGCGCCACCCGAATAGCCCCTCCATTCCATAAGAACTTGTTATGAATGGCGTTAATTTGCGCAAACCATGACCGCTGTATATGGTATGGAAAGTTCTGTAGTCTGTATAATAGTCTAGGAAGAGAGACCATCTTAAATATCGCTGAGCCCCCATATAGTGAAAGGGGAAGAGATGACCATATATTTGTCTCGTCACGAAGGCCAGTCAAAAGTGGGTTTATGTTATGTATCCATGAGGTCTTTGGGCATGGGGACATAAAAATCCCTAGATATATAAAGCCCTCTGTCACCTGTAACAACTGAGCCGCCCATGAGATCCTCCCCTGGTTACCGCAGACCGGAAACAATACGGATTTGGAGGGGTTAGTATGGAGCCCCGAGGTTTGTCCGAATATCCGGAGGATCTGTAGGATCCGTGGCCAGTCATAAAAAAGAGGACATCGTCCGCGTATAGTGCAATCGATCTAGTTGTGACCGAGGCCACTCGAATCCCCAAAGCACCGGATCTCGACGTACCCAGACCGCCAAGGGCTCAATCGCTAGGGTGAATAAAAGAGGAGACAGGGGGCAACCCTGGCTCGTGCCCCGACATACAGGGAAGGGGGCCGAACGATGTCCCGCAATACGCACTGAAGCGGCTGGTTCTGTGTAAAGTAGGTGGGTATATGCTAAGAAACGTGGGCCGAGAGGACTGCCTCAAGGAGTTGAAAAAGGTACTCCCAGCTAAGGGAGTCAAATGCCTTGTCAATGTCGGCAAGTAGTATGGCTGCGGGTCGTCCCAGCTCTGGGGCCAAAGCCATAGCGTTGTGAACCCGGCGAATGTTGTGGCGAGTAGCCCGGTGTGGCATAAAGACAGATTGATCTAAATGAACCAGGTCTTGTATGCAGACTCGTAGGCGATCCGCTAAGACCTTGCCCAAAAGCTTGGGTTCAAAATGTATCTGGTATATGGGCCAATATGAGATGGGGTATTCCGGTGAGCGGCCCGGTTTTAAGAAGAGAACAATCTCTGCATGCCGCCAATCCTGGGGCAGTATGTCCCGTTCAAGTGCATCCTGAATGGCCATCAACAAATAAGGGCCCAATGTGGTCATATGTGACTGAAGGAATTCCATGGGGAACCCATTAGGGCCCGGGGCCCTTCCCGGGTGCATTGCTACCAGTGCCGCATTTAATTCCTCTAACGTGATAGGGGCGTCAAGCTGTTCTCTCATCTGATCTGATCGGTTAATCTAGGAGGGGGGATGTCCCGGAGAAATTCTTCAATGAGGGCCTCTGAGAGCTGGTCTTGCAGCGCATATAAGGTGGAGAAATAGTGTGTGAATTCTGAGGCCACCGCCCCAGGAGAGGAGTGTAAAACGCCGTCGGATCCCCGGATAATCGGAACCGTTGCTGGAGCTCGCGCGGCTTGACAGAGCCTATGTAGCATTTTGCTTGATTTGTCCCCCCACTGATAAATCCGGTGTTGTGACGCCAACCAGATTTCCCTTGCCTCGTCTATGAGATGTTGCTGTAACTGCTGTTGAGCTTGGAGGAGGTTGCGCCGGAGGGAGGGGCTGGGGTCACTGATATATTGTGTGTCTAGGGACGTATGATGAGCCTCTAGCTCCGCTCGTTGGGTGGAATGTTCGTGTTTCTTGTTCGTACGATAACTGATGTCGACCCCCCGGAGTGTGGGTTTTCTGGCTTCCCAGAAGGTTGTCTTGGATGGGGCTGAAGCAGCATTCACATCGATATATTCCTGGATTGCTCGAGTAAGGGTCTCTTGGTAGTCAGAGTCCTGAAGATGCCAGGAGAACATTCGCCATCTAAGGGGGGGTTTTTGAAAATGCATAAGAAGCTTAACGCTGACTGGAGAGTGGTCCGACAGTCCCCAGGGGAGGTGGGCGGCCTGGGAATACCTGTGAATGTACCTATGTGGCGTAAATATATAGTCTAGCCGGGACAGAGAGCCATGAACGGTGGACATATAGGTGTAGCCTGCTTCTGCTGGATGATATTCCCGCCATATGTCTGACCAACCCATTGTGTTAGCAAGCTGGGACAATTTCAAGGTATCATGTATGAGTCCCGAGCCGGACCCGCAGCGTCTATCTAGTGGTAGCATTACATCATTCCAGTCGCCACCCAATAGGATTAAACCATCCGGGAGTTCACTCCACAGCCGGGTGATGATATCGACGAAGGTATTCTGTACGGCAAAGGTTCGACAATGAGAGTTCAAATGCCGGTAGTCTAAAACCAAGCGGTAAGACCCATCGGGTTTAGAAATCGCGAAAAGGGGATTGTTCATTGGTGACACGCATGTTTCAATTACTCCTTGATATTCTAACTGTGTCAGAATGTCGGAAACGGGACCTTTAGCTTCCCGCCGGAGGGGATATTGGGGTTGAGGCTGTGGCATAGACCGCAATGGTATATCATGGGGGGGAGAATCCTCATCCCAGCCCACGTGATTACGGTACAGTGCCGGGGCCTGGGCCACAGCCCATTCAGCTGCTAAAGCCTCCGCTCTGTCTTTGGGGACATGATGCGAAAAGCTCGGAAGGATTACTTCCTCCCTCTAGGAGCAGCAAGAACAAATGGGGGCGGCCAATCTGCCTCCGCCAACAAAATGTCGTAAGAAGAGGTCAGATTTTCCCAAAGATCCCTTTAATAACACGCTCAATGTCACCTTCAATTTGAAGGACAATATAAAATAATCTGTCAGGGGTGCCACTCGGGTGTCAGCTGTCTTGACAGTAATGAAAGTGTCAGTTGCTGTCACCTCCACATGAGGACGTAGTGCCTCCCGCACTATGGTAACTTCCGCGGCGCTGTCTAGCAGCGTCACTGCCCACGTCCAATTCAGGAGTCTCGTTCTCACCGTCTGTGGCATATCTCGCTGTTAAAGCGGCAACTTTTTTCTTCTGAAACTGTGGGCGAGAACGTGGAAATTCTTCTTGTTTCCCTCTGCCAGGTTGTTTAGGTTGGTCTCGTCCCTGTGGGGCATCATGACCCCTGCCTCTTTCCTGGCGATCTCCTCCACCAGCCTGTGAAGTCGATGGTGCCTGTGAAGAACGAGGAGAATGCTGGTCAGGGACCTGAAATCTATCAGGAGACCTAATTCTCGCTCGGTCGCGCAAATCATAAGTGCGTTTAGAAGATACGTAAACCGGTGACGCAGCACACGACCCTGGTTTTGGTTGTTGCTTTCCCTGTTTCTTTAACTTCCAGTTCTTTTTAGAAAAGAACGGTTTCTCGTCTTTATCAGACTGAGATTTTTGTTGTGGTTGTGTTTGAGTTTGCATTTTAGCAAAAGGCTTAACTCCCAAACTATTGCGGCCAATGGTTTTATAAGCCTGTGCAATAATTTTTGGTAATTCGCGAGGCTTGTCCATTTCTGGGACTAAAGCCAAAGCATTAGCGGCTTGAAAGTTAACTGCATCACCCTTGACATTCGCAAGGATTAGATCAGCCACTACATCGAACACTCCCACCAGTCTCATCCCCAATTCCACAGCCGCTTCAGGGCCATGTTCGTCTTGTACACGCCTAATCACGGTGGGGAGGACCGTCATGGATGGAGTGCCGAAACACTTCGCATACACTGCCGCAAATACCTTACCCCAGTTGTTGCATTCTGTCAACTCGGGAACTAAGTCTTTTGGCAAACTTATAGTCAAAATCCTGTGTTTTTCCACAGGAGAGGTATCCAGCTGGTCACATTTTTCAGCAAGCCAATAAGGCAAATCATCCTTATTCTGTGGGCGCTTGCCCATCACCGAATTAACCATGACGGGACTTATAGTCACACCGCCAAGTCCAGCTGGATGCGCCGCAACTCCAAGAGGGGCCATCTGGACGTTACCTGTAAAATATTGTACCAAAGCTCTGTGCACACGGATCAAAGACGTATGCAGCACGCGCAGTTCATCTACTGGAACCGCTAAATGACGTGGATGCGGGGTATACCCGGCCAAAACAGGCCAAGCGGCCCCATCTATCGATAAAGGGCCTTAACGAATCGGGGTGACCAGATGTGGGAGGGCGCCATTAAACCAAACACGGTGTTGCCATGCCGTGAGCGGTACTTCAAGAGCCTGATAAGGCCGATAAACATTAGGAAGGGCGGTGGGAGCGTAAACGTGGAACAAATTGTCAGCTCCTTCCACCGCCGGAAAAGTGACCCATGAGTAAAACACCTCAAAGTGGTAAGCCGGATCAGCTTGAACCACAAAGATGAGGGCGACACCCGCGTCAGGCACTCCATAGGCCGCTAAATGAGTCGGAGCGCGGCTATGTGCCGGTATATTGACATTCACAGCCATCAAGACTAAGAATGTAGAACAACGTAGTGCGTGGCAGCGCAATATAGGGTTAACAGAAAGAGAATACCTTTTAATAACTTCAAGCTTGAAAGAACCTATACAAACATCAATATAGGAGGTTACACCCTCACAACTGTTTCCGGAAACATAAGTGAAGGGGGTTGTGGACAAGCACAAGCACTACTCAAGCGTCTCGCAGATAAGAAGCCCCACGTTGGGCGTCATCTTGCGGGGATTCTGCACATATACAGAACTATGCGCAGGAAAACAGGACCTCAGTGTATTGTGGTGTACCAACCATCCACCTTAGTGCCCAAAATGCCAATCCGACTAGCTATAGTGTCTCATTCGTTCTCCGTACTACAGCGAAGCTACCAATGATTAGACATCCCAGAACACGGACTCTTTCAGGAATCGCGGGAGCAAGAACACTCTTTCATTACTCACTCATACTTGTCCACAACGTGCGTATTAAGAGACACTGTATAGTTTAAAATGTTTATTTCAACTATCGTGCTCTAAGACACAGTACACATGCCAGTACTAGCAGCATAATGCATAAAGACAAAACAGTAAGCATTGTTACAATTCCATAGAATAAGAACGGGGACAGCATTTTATAAAGACAGTGGATTAAGGACTATAATGCCTTGCCACCCTCCCCGTGCTAGTAACTAGTATATTATAAAAATAGAAGACCTCTGGGCTTTGTCAGGGGGACCCCCATACCTCAAGAACTAGATGCAAGGTTTACATCATCGGACAAGCACAGCTCTTCTCCCTGGAAAGGTTTTTCTCCAAGTGCCTTCAACAGGGAGATCACAACATTAACCCAAGTGCTGCATGCGTCGGCCAACGGCCGTCGCGAGCACTACCTCGGTAGTGCTGCGCACGTCCGTTGGCCGACGCGGCCCCGCCCGTTTAATAGAACTGGCGCGGAACGTTCGGAGCAGCAAACGGGTTAAAAGCCCACGAATTTCTCTAGTGCAGCTGTATTTCATGTTATGTCTAAGTGCGAGGGGCTGACCAGAACAGCAACAACAAGGGACGTTGTTTTTCGACCTTGTACATTGTGTGCAGACGAAAACCACAGAGAACATCAGAAAAGGTGAAAGGCAGAAATGCAGACAGTTCTAATGTGAACGGTCACAAGCAGAGTCTGGAAAAACAAAGTCACAGAGTAACGTGTGCAAATGAGGCATCATGGCAGCTAGGCCTAAGCTAACTTAGCAATGTCGACCATGAGGCCACAATCCACACTACAAGACATAATGCAAGGCTCACAACCGTTCCCACTAGAGAACTTCACACGAAGATCGCCACCATAACCAAAAAAGGACTTGAGCTAGGCTTCATTAGTAAAAATTAGCACTTGTTCTTGAATACACGAAACCCTAGAACACCGGTGATCTACACATTACTCAAAATACATAAAAATCAGACATCGCCTCCGGGTAGATCATTTCTGGATGTGGCTCCATTTTTTAACCAATCGGTAGTTACATTGATTTTATCATCAAGGACTTTGTACCAATCATAAAATGCTACGTAAGAGACAGCATGCATTTAATTAACCAGATTGAACACATGCCTTTTGATTGCAACACTTGTCTTCTTTGCACATTAGATAAAGAATCCTTATATATGAATATTCCTCAAAATGGAGGGATAGAGGTTATTCAACAAACTCTTGAAAAGCGCATATGACCACATCCAGTCCCCACTGAGTTTCTTTGGAACTACTACACCTGACCGTCACCAAAAATGTTTTTCCAGTTCAATGGGAAGTTCTATCAGTTGAACAAGGGGAGATCTATGAGGGAAGTCTATGCTCCAAATTTTGCTATCCTGTGTATGGATAATCTAGAAACTGTGGCCATTCTGTCTGATAATAACCCATTCTACTGCAATATAATAACTTGAAAACATTACATTGACAACATTTTCTTGATTTGGAGAGGCAATACAGGCACCCTTACCTCATTTATAACATGGCTCAATGAGAATTTTAAAGGCCTGAAATTCACCTTCCACTATAGCAGAGAGAAGATTTAATTTTTAGACTTGATGATCAGAACCCATGATTGGGAACACTACACGTCACTGTATAGGAAACCTACAGAGAGGAACACTCTGTTAGCATACTCAAGCCATCATCCTAGGGCACTACGTGATTCCTTCACATACTCCCAATTCCCCAGAATCAGAAGAAACTGATTCTTTAAACAAGATTTCTTCCCAAAAGCAGGAACCTTAAACACCAAATTACTCTCCTGAGGTTACCCTTGCAGACTGATTACGAGATCCATTAACAGGAATGGTACAGTCCACGTGAGACACTCTTGACTCCCAGAGTAAAAGAGGATACGGGTAAGATGGTGTGTGTGACCACATTCTCACCCGTCTCCAATCAAGTAAAGAAAACTATCTTAAGCCATTGGCATAGTCTGAATGCAGGAGAACTGTCCATAGAACACCCCATCTTTGCCTCTCGGAAAAATAAGAACATTAAAGACCACCTACTGCGAGCATGCCCACCATCCCCTAGCACATCTCGGACGCTGAATGAAATCTGGGGTCTGGCCTCCATGGTGGGTCACCGGAACTGTGGTAATTGCAGTGTGTGTGAGTATACCATTGCGACAAAGGAATTTACACCTTCACATCTTACCAATTGTAACACTGCAAATGTAATCTATGCGATCTTTTGCACTTGTAATTTGATTTATGTGGGTCAGACCACGCAAAAAGTTAGGATCAGAATATGTCAGCACAGAAGCCGATTATGCTGTAAAGTGGCACATGCACCCTGGGAGGAATATTTTGAAACATTGGGACATAGGGAGAACAATCTGCGGTGGCAAATTATTGAAGTTTTCATAGTGCCTGAATGAGGTGGTGACTTTGCGGCAAATCTCCATAAGGAGGAATTGAAATGGATCCTGAGAACTGATGGCCTCCACAGCGGGCTCAACAGACCAGAAGATTAGACATCACTTATATGAATCACTTGTGTGAATGTCTAAAGTGTGCACATCATTTAATACATAGCCTATACTCTTTCGCCCTAATGTACCTACGTTTTTTTATGATAATTTGTATTTCTTCTCTGAATTGCAATGCTATGAGTACCTGATAAGTACAGAATACTGAAACTTCCCCTATATGCAGTAACACATTTATTGAAAAAGGTCCATGTAGCAATGTCTATACAGCAATGTCTATATATCATGTACTTTAGCATACCTAAATACTGTGACTCCTTTACTTGGTTTTACCACCATGCTTTAATGTCACACTAATTGCAAAAGGTTTGTGTAGCAATGTCTACACATCTTGTTCTTATTTTTAACTGATGACGGTGACCCATTCACTTGGTTTGACCACGACGCTCCAATGAATGTTTCACAGAATATTATGTGTACGTCATCCCTTTCACCATTGTGTACTTTAGGTTTCCTCCTTGACATCGCAACACTATTTTGTTATGGTTTTTAGGCATTGATACATACAGACAGCTGAGATCCTGTAACACAACACACTATGTTTCAGGATCTTGATAACTATGATGTGGAATGTTTTGTGAATAATTCAAGTCAGTGAACTTTCATACATCAGTTGCTCTAATTATCGTGATTTAAGCGGTATTGGCATTTTTCACTTCTCTATTGTTGTTGGTGTCCCATGCTTATCTGTGTTGCTGTGTTTGATATTGTGTTCTTGCATTCTATGGTTTTACCCTACCTCTTCTAGTCTCCTGTTTATTTTTGTAACGTTCTATTTTGTAACATTTCTCTCATGTAACGTAACTGGTTCTATTTTACAGCGCTCTGATACCTTCGGGTAAAGTATGCGCTTTATAAAAATGCATTAAATAAATAAATCTGTAGCCCACATACCCCCGCCTCTTGGCTTGCCACCATTCTAAAATGGCCGCTGCATTTTCGACTCACTTAGGGGATCTGACTAACATAGTCCTCTCTCAGTTTTGCCTATCCTGAAGATGCAAGTTCTTTTCACCGCAACTATCGCCACTGACATCTGGGTACGTTTATCACCTTCGGCCACATGCTTCCTGGTTTTGCTTACTTCTGCTATTATCCGGTATTGAGACTATCTCTTCCACCTGCCAAGGACCCCACACTTATTTCTTTCCATTCACACTCTCCCTATCAACCATGGCGGTTGAATGGTTTTTTAGATATGCTGAATGCAGTAGGAGGTTACTTGCAGCCAATCAATCCGGGTGCCTGACTAGAGGTTATTGATACTTTTGTTTTAGAATCAGCACACAGGGATTGTGAATCCATTGATGACAGCACCCATTGCTTGTTAGAACTCCGGCTCTAGCAAGCCCGTTACTGTGGTTGGTCGTGATTGGGCACCCTCACAAATTCGACTTATTACAATGATAATAGGCATGTGAATACTGTGGTTTCCTCTGTCTTTTACAGCGTGCTGGTTCACATAATTCCATAGATTATTCTTTAATTGACTGCTTTCAGAGCTTATTGGTATTCCCTTGACCGGAGGCTTGGATATTTGGCAGGAAAAGATTGTGGTTTAACAAGTTGAATTGGGTAAATCGATTTTGTGTATTTAGGTAACTCAATCTTTGCACGTTCCCTCTCATGTGTAGCCTTGTTTGGCCACAGCCTCTACTAGTTTTGTGCACCTTGATTAGTTAATACCCACATTCTACGAATGACCTTAGTTACCCTGCATGTCACTCACTGAATCGGGCCCTATTGATGGGTCATGTTGCAGAGTCGTACCACGTTTGCACCGCATGTTTTGCCACGATTGCATCACGGATGCACACCAAAAAGATGTTCTTGCTTACTTAAGTGATTTAATTTAATTTCTCTCACCCCTCGCCCTTTTTTCCCCTTTTCTTCTTCCTTTTTGTCCCCCTCTATCCCCCGTTTCTTTTACAGGTTATATTTGTATTTACATGCTTGTGTCAGTGAGTTATTTATACAGGCATACATTGTACTGTCCTGATGATGATCCCTTATGTGTACTGGATCAAAATGTGGTCGACTGAATCAATCTGACCCACATGATTATGTAAAATTGTTCTTTGGGTGCGGTAGTGTTGTCTCTAAGTAAATTGTGACGTACGATTTAGTAAAAATTGTCACAAATAACCCTTTCCCTTGCCTGTGTGTGAAAGTACACCTGTACAGTTACGCTTTTGTAGGGGTATATTCTCCTACTCACCTAGTTTTATATGTATTTCTATTTTATAAACAATAAAAACTCTTTGACCTATCCATTGAAGAATCCCTGGGCATTATTGTTGTGCACCCAGAGTATTGATAGGATCATATCCTCAGCTTAGGGACCCTTGTTCCTATTAGCTCTACATTACCATTGGTCCCTAGGTATCCTTGGGTTTCTCTTGTCCTTTGGAATATCAAGTATATAGTGAACATTAAAAATCTGTACAAAATTAGAGTTGGCAATATAATATACAGCCCGTCCTAAGAGGGCCCAACAAGGATTCTCACAGTGCAAATAATCTCCATAAGGGTTTTGTCAGCGAGATAACCAACACTGAACTCCTTGTCTATAATAGAAATCTATGAGAATCCACATAACATAACACCACTCTACAGTCTAACACAGTGTACTAAGAATCCATCTTTAAAGGCCTATTGGTTTTAACATATGATTGTCACACTAAATAAGTCAGGCCTACTGTTTTTGTCATAAACTTTCATAATAAACAGATCAAACACATGGCCTCTGTTGTGATATTTCCCAATGAACCAATCGGGCCTATAGCCTTTATCACTGCCTACCTTTAATACATGCATTTCACAACAAACTGGTCAGGCCTGCTACTTTTGTTATAACCCTTACCAATAAACAATATCAGACTTATGGCCTATGACATAAAAGAACCAATCGGGCCTATAGCTTTTATCATTGCATTGTCATCATAACCAAGTTACGAATTCTGCTTAAACTTTCCCACAAGGCAACCCTCAGGTACGCAGTCAGAAAATTATAGATATACATAGTGCATAGTGCATGCATAGTGGCAAAACAATGTTCAACCCCTTCTTTTAAGTTAAACAAGGATAATTACAGTGAAAGCCTTCTACATGCATGGATTGGCTGAGGGCAAATCAGGGGGGAACTAACACCAAAACCCTTGCCGCTTAAAGTAATCTAAGAGAATTCACATAACACAATACCTGCCTACAGACCTTTATACAGTGTAATCACAATCCACCCTTAAAGGCATATTAGCTTTAACATTTGCTTTTTATAATAAATAAATCAGGTCTACTGCCTTTACTGTAAATTTCATAATAAACAAAGCAGGCTTCACCTGTGGCTTGTCACCATAACCAATGCAGTCCTGCAACACAGCCCTGCACAACACAAGAAGTACTATATAAGCACTCTTTTTCAGCAGAAGCACACAACGTCTGCCCATTCAAAATCTGTACTTACTGAATTAACATTTGGGTGGAGCTTAAGCCCCTCTCTCAGTAGGCATAACATTACAAAAATGCACAAATTACAATTGCCAAAACAATATTCAACCCTTCCTAAAATGGCAGAACAAAGATTCTTAACAGGGCAGCCTACGATTGTGGACGTGTCGGAGTAGCGTACTTGACAGAGCCTGCACTATTCGTCATCATCCTATGTCCTGATGCCTTAAAGTGACTTGTGAAGGACTTTAACAGCAGTGGAAGGCTCTTGACCAGCCCACATTCACCCTGCCTTCTCCAGACCATCCAAAACACCGCAGCCAGACTCGTCCTCGGCACCCCACGACATGAGCACATGACCCAATACCTGCGAGACCTCCACTGGCTCCCCGTCGAGAAGAGAGTAACTTTCAAGTTACTCACCCACGCCTACAAATCCCTCCACAACATCCGACCCAAATACCTCAACGAAAGAATCTCTTACCACGCACCCAAAAGAAACCTCCGCTCTGCCGACCTCGCCCTGGCAGAGACCCCGCGTATCCGCAGAACCAGAGCTGGGGGAAGAGCCTTCTCCCACGTCGCAGCCAAAGCCTGGAACGAGCTCCCAGTCAAGATCAGACGCTCCCCCACCCTGCACACCTTCATGAAGAGCCTCAAGACCTGGCTTTTCGGCTGACCCTGAGCTGCACCCCACCCCCCAGCGCCTTGAGACCCTCACGGGTGAGTAGCGCGCTTTAAAAGCCCCTGATTGATTGAGTGACTGCCTCCAGTTGTCAGCCTCCTGGTGTAAATGGCGCTTGGTGTGGGGGCCAGGCCTAAGCCATTTGGTGTGCAGTCGTGGCTGGGCTAGGGCAGGGGACCATGCAATGAAACAGCAGTGTCGCAGTGAATGGATCCCTGCTCCAACCCGATTCTGGTGACGGATGTCAGTCTTGATGCTGAGCGAAGGTTTGAGACCTGCACTGCATGATAGGTGGGGGACACGGAGTCATGGGGAGTGACTGAACATACCGGGTGCTCCACCATCTTGATCCTTACTTTGGTCTGCGGATCATGATGGCCCAATGCTGCAGCTGCTTAGGCTGCACAATGGCTATGACTGCGATGACCTCTCAATGAACGTCAAATTTAAAAATAGTTGAGAAGGCAATCATACTTAACAATCCCTTGTGTTACCGCAAGGCTGTCCAATCCTGTGACCCATGTTTATCAAGGTGGGAAAGCCCCATTGACTTCTTCTGGGCAGTAGGTTTACATTATTGTCACTTGTTTCCAGCCCAGGCAGATCTTTTCCTATTGATTTCATGAAATGTGATGGGACATCTTAGGCTGCACCTTTAACCTCCCCTTTCTCTGTAGTTTAGAGCTGGGGTGAATACGGTGACAAAAACCAAACACTTGACGTCCCTGAGCGATATACAGATGATACCATCAGATGCTGCCTGCAATGACGTCCTTGGGGGATTCTCAGTGCTGACCCTGACTCTCTTTTTGGTTGGCATAGTATGCCTCTGAGTGTCTCTACAGTTCCCTTTGAGCCGGGGTCACTTACCTGGCAGCTGCAGACAGAAGTGAGTCTGCCGTGGTGTGACTCCTGTCCACATTGGGGTGGTGGCTCCCATGAGAGTGCTGGCCGCTTGTGTATACCTCAAACTTGAGCTCTGAGGGCCAGCTCCAGAGGTAAGACGAGCCACTTCTCAGCTATAGGGTCCCCCCCTGCAGAGATCTCAGATTTTGCTCTTGATTTGTTGCTCCAACATTGTGCACGAATGGGAAGAAACAAGACCACCTGTAAGCCCTGCCCTTTGGGTATGAGTGAAGGGAGAAACGCACTGATAAACCAATTGCCTGGCTTGCTGTGTCAACTGAAGAAGTGCCTGCAACTGCAATACTGTCCTCTGCTAAATTGGATACCATTCTACAAACCATCACAGATTCTAGATATGCTCGGGAGTCCAAACTTGATTCAGTCGCTATTGCCTTGGGCTTACTACCTGAATATCAGGGAAAACTATCAGATAATGTCAAGAATAATCAAAGTTTTAGTTTAGTTTTTGCAGAGATCAACATTTACAATTTATTTATATCCCGCAACCTTGAAGTCGCAGTACAAGCATCATTTCCTGTTATGTCAGCAAAGAGTGAAAGAGTGTGTGATGTAACCACTTACAACTACGAATTTGGTGAAATTATGCCACAAGTGTAGATGAAAATGTCTTATTTATTTATTGAAAAATAAAAGCTTGGACTAAAAACAGAAACTAGAGTCAGATTTGAATGTTTGGAATAACAACAGGCATAAAGTACTGCTGGACGGAACAACTGTCTCTAGACTCTACCCACTGATATCTTGACCTCATAAATTTTATGGGAAATGATTCTGGAAATCACAGTTTCCTCCTCTGTTTGATCTGATGATTCAAAGTAATTAACAGATCATTACATACTCATGATAGGCACGGGTAATCCAAGCAAGTGTATTGGAAATTAAATGAAATATAAATTCGAAGCATTAGAAATACTACAATTTGCTCTAAGCCAATATAGTTTCTGGTGGGAATGCACCACCTACGTTTAAGAACCACTTTGCCCTTCACTTCCTCTCTTTTCTTTTTTAAACAGCTTGCACAGAATATGAGCTTAAGTGAAATAGAGGATAAGACCTCAGGGCCTATTCACAAAGGCACTTTGGTGCACACGAAGTAGTCCTCCTGCAGTGCTCTTTTCCGCACTCACAGACACCTTTGTGAATTTGCCCCAAAACCTCTAAAATGGGAATAAAATGGGAATACTAAAGTAATATTAATATTCAGTTAGTAAAATAGAAAGGACTGCTCCCTCCTTGCACTTTTACTAATAGGGAGGTGGGCGTGTCAAGGCCAATTCACAATGGCATGTAAGAGTATGTAAGAGAGTATTCTTGTAGTACTACATCTTATACTCACAAATGCTTTTGTGAATTGGCCACCTGATGTTTTTGTATGAGATGACCACACTTTGAAACATGGTATATACAAATACTTATGGACAGTTGAAACACCAACAACAGAACCAGGGTGGTACCAGAATTCTCTGGCCAAAATATCCAGAAGTTAAGCGCATATAGGTAAGGATAGATTTGCTACTCCTAACTCCACATCTGTGTACCTTGAAGACATTTATATTGTTAAGGTACATACATGTGGAGTTAAGTAAAGTGAACCAATACTACCTACGTATACTTACCATGACAAAATGTTGGTCCTCTATATTTTGTCACGATATTCTGGCAACATGATATTCTCTAGTCGATAATAAAGTGGAATACCCAGTTATGCCAATTGAAGTTTATCATAGGATAATTCCCCATTTCTTCTCATTTCTCGATGACTCCTGAGCTCTAAGAAAAAGTCTGATTTTCATAATTCGAACAATTTGCATTAATGATACCCTTGTTTAAACAGTTGGGGCAAACAGCTCATGAAGCAGCCGGATGGGCTAATAACATCAGCCGATATTACTGGTGGGCAATTTGTTAATCATTTAGATTTTATCAACAGGTCATGATTAGATTGACAAGATGTTATGATTAGGTCGACAAATGCCACATAGAGATTACCCCCATTAATCTCAACCACCTTCCCTTTGATTAAAAAAAAAAAGTGGAAGACCTGGTCGATTGTATTGGTTTCGGCCCTGAACCCGGCCTAGAGAGGTCTTAGGATTTTATGTTCAGCCATCCAGATTGTTAGCCTGTTGAGACCCTGCCCGCAAAAGATTTTCTGCGGGCTATAGATCAGGCTAATGGGGCGATACCTACTTGGTAAAGTTTCACAACAATTCTTATTTATGGGGACTATCTACGCTCCCTTCCATGTAGCAGGGATTGGTGCACCTGCCACTACTGTGTTTGACAGGGCATTTATATAGGGGGCCCAGACGATGAGTTCAGAACTGTACAGGTCAGCAGGTATTGTATCTAAACCAGGCACCCAAGCTTCTTTGCAATTTAAGCGCACTGATAATATCTTCCAATGAAAAAGTTACACCAAGGTGGTAAATACATTTTGGGACATTTTAAGCGGAGGCATCCGGGAAGTTGCTTGCTTGGTGTGCAGTGTAAAGGGTATCAAAATGGGTAACCCACTTGTTAGCCTGGATATGGACCTCTGGATGCAACACTGTATTATTCCCCCCCTTGGGATATTGTTTGCTAGAAGGATTTAGGATGTAATATCCTTGTTCCTGGCTGCTTGTCACAAGTCTTCCTATTTGGCTGTATGACATTTCAATGCTGGCAATTACCACACATTTTTTACAACGCATGCCTTTACCATGCAGCTAAATATATATATATATATATATATATATATATATATATATATATATATATATATATATCTATCTATCACCACCGGGTCCTCTAGAGAAACCGGACACCGACACTGCTGGCTCAGGTTACTGCAATTTTATTTCATTCAAATACTGTGCTGTTTGTGTATATATATATATATATATAATCTTAATATAAGTTAAGTGATATATATATATTTACATTTATAAAGATCCCAACCCCCCATTTTCAATTACCCTTACCACTCTATGTCCCTACCCACCCCATACCCTAAAGTACCCTTACCACCCTTTATCCCTATCCAGCCCTAAACCCTAAAATAGCTTTACCGCCCTGTGCCCCTACCTACACCTCAAAAAAACAAAAAATACCCTTACCGCCCAATACCCTTACTCACCTCTAAACCCTAAAAACACCCTTACCATCCAATTCCCTTACAAACCCCTAAACCCTAAAAATATCCTTATCACCCAATACCCACCCCTAAAATACCCTTACCACCCAATACCCTACCAACCCCTAAACACTAAAAACTCCTTTACCACCCAATACCCTTACCCACCCTTAACCAATAAAAACTCCTTTACCACCCAATACCCTTACCCAGCCCAAACCCTAAAAATACCATTACCACCCAATACCCCTACCCACCCCTAAACACTAAAAACACCCTTACCATCCAATTCCCTTACCCACTCCTAAACCCTAAAAATACTCTTACCACCCTATACCCCTACCCATCCCTAAACCCCTACCCGCCCTTAAACCTAAACCCTTAAATATATATATAAATATACACACACAAACATTTATACTTACCTTAAGCAGACTTACCATACGTAGTAAAGGCATGTGTGGTAAAGGCATATGCGTGGTAAAAATGTGCATGGTAAAAGCTGCGCGGTAAAGGCGCTGCTTGCTAATGTCCACATTGTAAAGGCCGTTTCCCTCCCACTTCTATGTTTTCCAATCAATCCTGACCTTTTTATGCTTTCCAGATAAAGTATTCTTACTTGGGTACTTCTATGCTTACAATCTGATTATATTGCATCTATTAGTTCTAAATTCTTAATTCGGGAGTCAGAGTTGAACCACTCGTAACCTCTCAAGAAGGTCTTTGATGCCTAACAATTCTTGGTAAAAATGGCCTTCAAATTGCTAAAAAGCATATTATGGCTGACCAATAGCAGGGAAGGAGGATCCATTTTTAATGGCAAACGATTCAAATACAGGAGTGACAATACCATATATGTGTAGATTATCTTTGTGTCGTCGATAATATCTGTCCATTTCACGTTTTTCCTATTGATGGTAACCCCTAAGATATTTGCGTTTATACAGGGAATCACAGCTCAATACAGAATAGTACGACATGTTAAATAAAGAATCACAGGATCGTGATCACTCTCACATCGTGGGGTCACCTGCATGTCAACCAGTTCACCCCACAGTTGTATGTCAAGAAGTATATAATCAATATTGCTGGACACTGACCTTCACCCACAAAAACATCTTCCTCAATCTGCAAAATTGAGGAGCAAATGAGACCCTTTATCTCCATAAGGCAAACACTTCAGTAATTTCTACAGTACCTGCTAGAGAAAGTCTGTAAAAAATCACAGATTGCTCGAGTTGGCTTTGGCGGCATCCACCTAGGAAAACAAAAATGTATTTCCATGACTTTCAATACTCAGTCTCACTGAGTAGCCTGCAGATGCCATAAGATCTCTATTTACTAGTTCCTGCTGAATTAACCAAGTGCGTTTTTCTTAGTCAATATTCAATCTCAAATCTCTGTTGATTTAAAAAAAAAAAAAAAAAAAACATTACAGTGGTTCCCAAACCCCTTTTGATCAATTTGTGTTTGAGCGTAGCCTGAAAGCATTTGTCACAATGTCACAGCTCTCAGCATAGTGAACACACAGTAATTCAGTAAAGATTCCTATGGGCTCGCTCTCAAGAGACACTGGATGTGCTCAACAGGAACCCCAGAACCCAAATATTGAAGCCTGTTCACAGGTTGGCTAAAATCTTCCTACAAAGCCCTCCACAAAACCGGACCCTCCTATATCAACAACCGCCTGACATTCCACTGACCGACCAGAGAGCTCCGATCCTCCACCCTCGCCTTGGCTCACATCCCCAGCATCCATAGCAGCCGCTGCGGAGGTCACTTCTTCTCCTATCTCGCCGCAAAGTCCTGGAACGACCTTCTCCTCCACCTGCTCTCCTTCAAGAACTTCAGAAAACAGCTCAAGACTTGGCTTTTCAACCACCACCTCTCCGAACGAGGCTTGCACGAACACCCAGCACCTGGAGGCCTCCCAGGGTGACAAGCTGGGCTCTACAAGACCCACTGATTGATGAAGGATCTGTGCAAATCTCGAGTGGGATCGAGTTCCACATTCTTGGAGCATTTCCCCAAAATTACCAGGAGAAAGTTCTGTGTTTTTAAATCTTGGTGGTTCAAGGAGGAAATAATCTGTATTTCTGAGGGAGCAGTTGCCCCTAGATAGGACGAGTTTTTGTGCAAGATATTTCAATTTTTCCACAGTGAAGAGGCTTTGTGCTTCAACTGGGAACGAGATTAGTGAGATAGTACTAGAATGATTGGGCAAAATGCCTTGTTCCCAAGACCACGTGCGCTGTAGAGTTAAGCCTGGCTTTTACATACACCAGATGAGTTTTGGAAATACCTGTGAGTATTGTTTCTTTATTAACCGTTCGATTAATTAAAACCATTACAGTAAAATGTGCTATGCTGTAACCCTCTCTCCCCCTCGCCTTCCACTCTATTGGGGCCTCGGAGCAGGAATGTTCCACTGGCCTACGTATATATAGTCTTAAATCAAAGTTATTTGCACTTGCAGATGGATAAGGCTTCGACTACAGGGTGGATTTTTGATGATGACTCTCCTCCTGGACAGTTAGTTGTGTATCCTAAAGTAAGGTGAGTCTCTTCATGTTGAGCCTATACTGTGCTACCCTATGTAAGGCCTAGCTCATCCCGAGGACTTGTGAGTAAACCAGGACATTCAGGCCGAAATTGAATACACAGGTAGACAGTGAGGCCCTTGCAGTCCAGGTCGTCTGCGCCTGGTAGATGTCTGCTGTGCAAATACGTTAAAAAGGATAAGGTGCAGGAAGTGCTGATTTAAAGTGCTATGTGCTTTCCCCTCTTAGCCCATTGATTATTCTGTTGCAGCACAGTAAATACAGACCAGTAGGTGTTAGGTACTTGTTAGTTGAGAGTCAGTAAACTGGGCTAATAAGTTATTGGATGGTGGCCCATGGTATGCTCCCCCTTCTAAGCTGTCAGGGACCTGCCATGCTGCCCCCTTGGAGGGATAAAGTGCACCGTGCTAAAAAATGTGCAATCATTAGCCTGTCATGGGAGTGGTGTTAGTCGGACAACTCGTTAAAAGCAATTCTAATTATATTCATGAACTTCCCTAGTCTGGCTAAGTTGCATGCCATGGTTTCAGTAAAACACAGATCCGAAGCCTCCTTGCAAGTCCTAACTCCCTTTGCCCTAAAGATAGGACAAAGCAGGCGACGACTATCGTCGGCCAGTTTGGGGCCGCAACACAGAAGAACAGTCAAGTTCTTTGCGGTAAAAGCATAGTCTGCACGATATCACTTCCCCCTTACGTGCCCAGGCTGTATTAAAATCTGTGAGTAAGGAATTTCCATAGTCCAGCCTGGAGATGGCTAGAGATTGTATTACATTTTTAAAGTCTGGTTCCTGAATGAAAGGTTTGATGGTTTTGAGGAGTTTGAGCTGTTATTGGACATTTCTAGTGGAGACTTATGTGGGCTTGCAGATTCAGGTTCTTGTCAAAAATGATTCAGGGTGATTTGGTGAAGTCAATGATTTTTGCGGTGAAGTTCAGAATGTTGAGAGATTCAAGCCAGACTTGTGACCAGAGATGAGGAGGAATTCTGTCTTCAGCATGTTTAGCTTTAGGTGGTTAAAGGGTAGCTAGAATTGTATGTCTTTTAAGGATTAGTCAAGATAGAGTATGTCATCAAGGGAGGATGCTTTCGGGTGAAGTTGTAGGTCATCAATGAAAAGATGGTAATAGAGGTTGGATTCAATGAGAGCAGTGGCCAAGGGTTAAATGTGAACGTTGAAGAGGGTAGGAGACAGTATGAATCCATGTGGAACCTCACAGATTATGGTGGAAGGATTAGATAGAGAGTTCTACAACTTGATTAGTTGAGAGCAATATGTGGAAGTTAGAGTGGAACCAATTTAAGACAGTACCACTTATTCCCATTCTTTTTTGTCAGTGTGGTGAAGTAGGATGTTATGCCTGTCCATATCACATGCCATCAATAGGTCAAAGAGCACTAGGAGGCATGAGTCTCCATGTCAATGAGACAAAGTGTGTCATCCACAATGGCTGTATCAGTGCTACAGCCAGTCTAAAGCCTTATTGAAGGCTGTCGAAATATGTCATGGTCTTCAATGAATTACATCAGTCGGACGGCAACACAGCTTTCCAGGATTTTTGCCAGAAAAGGTAGATTGGTAATTGGGCAGAAGTTGTTCGGGTCTTCCGGATCCGCGGTAGTTCTTTTAGCCGTGGAGGAACCTGTCCCATTTTTAGATATTCTGGAACTTTAGTGAGCGGGAGAGGGAAACTGATTAGATGGCTCCAGTATGAGGTGATATGGGTGTTGACAGGTTAATTAGGGAGGAAGGGATCGGATCAGCAGAGTGGAAAGCTGGTTTCACATTTGTTATGATTTCACTTAGTTCCGAATCCGTGACCAACCAGAACTCAGTCCATTTAGCATTATTTTTGGGTGTAATTAAAAAGGGAGGTCATCCAATGGATAGGAGTGGAGTAATTGTTTAATCCTTCTGATTTTCTCAGAGAAAAATTCAGCCAGCTCTTCGCATTTTTCTCTAGAGGGATCTGTGTCGATTTGAGCTATTGGGTATGATTGTTGTTTGATGATGTTGAACATTGTGGTTTCTAGCCTGGTCCAATTGCATTCTGAAGAATGAGTATTTTGCTTCAAATATTTTATTTTCGTATTGTCTTCTTGATTGACAAAGTGAAAGGAGATTCAATGCTGATGGATTTTTTCTCCACTTGCGTATTTGTAGACGTAATTGTGTTCTTTTTCGTTTAGCTCCAGGGAAAACCATTAATATGTATTCTTCATATTTTCCCTCTTGAGCTTTGGGGGGGCAGCTCTTCCATTAGGTTCACCATGGTATTGTTGTAGTGATTGGTCAATAGTGTTGCGGAGTAACCTTGGGTGGGAATCTGTAGATGAGCATCAATTTTCGCAGCGAGGTCATGTGGGTTTTATGTGCCTTGTGAAGCTTCCTCTCTTCTTTTGAGAAAAATATCTCATTCGAAGTATAAGTGCTTATGATTTCTCCTTAATGCCGATAGAATAGCAAATATGGTAAGAAAAAATTCTTCGGAAAATGAAATTGAATTAATAAACTGCTGCTGCCACTCGTGCAATGTCGGCATATATTTCTTATATATTTCATCCTATAGTGAGCAGCAGAAAAACAAAGGACACACAGTAATTGGAACATACTACTTTTGCACTTAGCATTATAATTCCAGTAATATCTGCTGCAGAAGATAGTCAATTGTTATTTTATGCCGAGGATATTGTCTTTCAAAAACTGTTTTGCTCACAATACAATTTTGAATTTTTTCACCACTGTAACACTAACAATGAATGTTGTCACCAAATCCCGTTTTAAGATGTATAGTTCAATTATGTGTCACTTTCCACGATACCTTTCCCTTGCTCTCTTTTTTCTCCCTTGCAGTAGAACACAAAGTTCCCTAATAACAGGACTACTCCGACATGCCTTTCCTACATAAGTATACTGTGTAGATTTGCTCTAGAATATGGTTTGTGCGTTTTGTGCGGAACTTTTCAACATGCACACAATCTGCAACCCTCCTTGATGTACCCTCCTTTCTCATCCCTACAAACATTACTATTCCGTTCTTTCCTCTGTTCGAAATCATGCTCAGAACTTTTTAATGCTTGGTTTAAACCTCCTGGAGAACCAGAAGCACGTTCAGAAATGTTTTTCCTGATAACTTGTCAATTTAACCAAATTCAGAAAATATTAGCCATGCTTCTTTCTGCTCGGGTATCATCTTCTTATCCAGCACACACTTTTTCGTCCTCGCTCCTGTCATGACTGTTCTCCATCTCTTACTTCCTCATACCAGTTTTCTCTCACCTTATAATGCATTACATTGGCACATAACAGAGTACACCTAAAAAGGTTTTCTACCACATTCGAAACCAAAGGGGATGATGGACGGAGTGTTGAACATTGCAAGCACTCACCCCCAGTCAACTAAGTTGGCAGGGTATGCCCAGACGTGGGTCCCTTGCTCACTTTGCCACTGGATTCAAGATAGCCTGGCTGATGAGGGTTATGAACCCGAAACCGGTCCCAGGATGCTTGTTTCCGGTCCAGGGAAGACAAGGCTTGGCAGTTCGGGCTGGACTGTTCCCATGAGGCACAGGGTCAGACTGATTTGCATATGGCCATGTCTGAACTGGGGTGGCGGAGTGAGCTAAAGAATGATGATGGATTAAACCCAGATCAGTTGACTGGGGTGAGTGCTTGCAATGTTCAACACTCCGTCCATCATCCCCTTTGGTTTTGCTTTCTACCACATTCAACAGAACTGGGCTCGAAGTATGAAAAGCTGAGGCAACACTGCTTGAATTCACATCTGTGCAATGAATGTGAGGCACGGATCTCAGCAGTGATCTGATATCAGCCCACTACACTTCCTACTCCCCATCCATGTTTCTAGTTCGTTTCCATGTGTCATGTAATCCCAGCGCAGCTTAGCTGAGTTTTAGACGCTTTCTCAGGTGCATGTTTAGAAACGTTCGCCTTTCAGTTCCATTGCTGCCGTGATCGACTGGACAACAAGCTGAAGCTCAGATATTCCCCTGTTCTCCTGCCACAAGGTAGAGAATATGAGGTGGTGGCCTACACATCTCTGTGACCCTACACATCACTATGACATGTAGGGCCGGAACGGGAACTTAAAGCAGCCTTGGCAATTTTGTCAGACGTGCCCCGGGCGGAGGGGGTGTTGGAGACGGGGCAAGTGTGAAGCACTGCTGCTTTTGTTACAGGGGGCCAATATTGCAGCACTACTGCAAAACCAGCCCCCACCCTTCCAGCCTCACAGGGAAATGCCCGATGTCCTGGACGGCCAGTCGGGCCCTGATGACATTGAGGTCATCTGGAGTGGCACTTGGTACTTTCTCTTGAACTGACCCTAGACCATCCCTTGGCTAAGTAGTCCTTCTCCACCTGTATGACAACCCCATGAGACCATATTGAACTATACTGCTCTGTGAAAATGATTCACCCGTTTGAAGAAACCATTGTAGGGCTCTCAGATGCCTGATTGGTTTAACTAAAGAGTACTCTGAAGCCAAAGAGATCAGCTGGAGAACCCCTCCACTTCCCCTTCTTCATAAATGCCATGAAATGAAATGAAATTCGTACTTGTAAAGCGCACTTATACCCCCAAAGAGGTGTCCTGGCGCTGTACGCATACCGCTGTGGAACCCTTCCTGGCTTTTCCCTGTGAAATGTCCACTCCTGGGCACCCCCAGGGTGAAGCCAGGCATCCCAGCGCTGTTGGGGCCGTTGTGGAGATTAAGCAAGCTATTGCCCAGAGTTGCAGAGTGGGACCCATGATTAGAATAGGCACCGAGGCGAGAATTATCAGGTCCGAGGAAATTGAGCCCAAGACCCGCCGAGGCGGGAATTGAACCCTGGTCCCGGGCCAGATCTCTGCATCAGGGTCTGCCGCTCTAACCATTGAGCATCAGTTAGACGGAATATAAATCAGTGACTTAACTAGATGCAATAGCTGTTTTTTAAAAACTTGTACGATACCTCTAATGACCGGTATTCCGTAAAGTAGTACAAATAGCGTAAAGGGAGACTTAATTTTTATATCCTGTATCAAAACCATCTAGACATTTTTTCATTGCTAATTTCTCTCACAAAGTAGCCGCAAACACCCGCTAAGCAGGAATCAACACTACCACACTGAGTACGTGAGGGGCTTGAGACGGGAGAAGGTACAAACGCCAAGCAGCGCAATCGAGAGCAAGGTGAAGGATAGGCCAGCAGGTGGTGCGTAGGCAGGAAAATAACAAGTGTGGAGGTGGAGAGAGGCAAACAGCATGAGAAAGCCAAGTAAGATTTGTTTCACATTTGCAATCATAAATAATCTACACATATGCCAGATTTTTAGATTAAGTGCATCAAGGGGTTCTGTTGACATTTGCAAGCCTAGCACTTCATGTTCTCTGTTTACTGTGATACTATTCCACTTGCTGTAATTATAACCTTATTAGGTACATGCTGGATACTACAATATTCTATTTCAAGTCCAGTGTAATAGGCTAGCGAAGAATGCAGATTTTTACAATCTACTTAAATTGCTAGTAATATGATGGTCAGCATCTGTACTTGTGCTGAACTAAATGTGAATAGCCACAAATCTGGATGGGTTTTGAAACATTTTTGTTAAATTATGCTGATTTAAGTGGAATATAGACTTAATGTTTTCAACTTTGCATACAATTTTCGTGAGAAAGTGCCTTATTATGTGGGGTCACCTCCATTTTTTGTGAATGAATGCTGCTGTTTTTTTTTTTTACCTTGGTCACTGGAACACTGCTAAAGAGCCAAAGTGCATTTGCTCCGAGCCATAAAATATGTTGAAATTGTCTTAGCCCTAATTGGCATATTTAATTTTCTTATAAGGCTATAGTATATGGTGCCCCAAAATACACCAATGGTATGGAAAGTTAAATGTCACCTATGAACTACAGGACTGCTGTGCCACCCACAAATGTGAAAAGACAAACATGGCTCGAAGGTTACCACTGTCGTCTGGCTGTTGCAGTTTTAAAACTGCAGTCCAACCTGCCTAAATGAGCCTTTTTGACAGGAATGAACCTCCCTTTTAAATATTAATAAATCAACCCTACGTTGGCTTTGTATTCCACAAGGTGGGAGCATGGTGTTTAAAAGTAGGACATGTGGAAATTAAAGGTCAACATGTCCTTACAGTGACTAGCACCTAATGTTATTTTCACTGTAGGAAGACTGGCTGGCCCACAGAAAAACTGGGAAGCAATATTAAATATTAAGTCTGCTATCTCAGGTTAGGGACCAACTGGGAAAATGATTAAACAACTATTTTAATATATACTTTGATACATATTAAGGAAAAGGGATTTTTAGAAAGTTACCTTTTCCATGCATGAAGCTCCTGGAGGCTAATTTGCAATAGCTCCAACTGCCTCCCAGATGGTGAATAGTCCTGATGAGGTGTGAAAACTGCTCCCTGAGCACAGATAATGGCCTGGGCCTGGAAGGTGTTTTTGACCCCCTGGCAGGACAACCAATTAGGCTGTGCCCAGAAACGTAATTTACTTCAAATCGGCATTCCCCGTCACTTGAAGATATCAGACGACACCCGACCAGGACCTTTAAATCGTCCTGTCAGTCTGGCAGGCACCAATTCCCCTGGGGAAAAAGTTGTCCCCAGAACTGGTTTGGAGTAACCACAGAGGAGTGGCTGTTCATTATCCTGGCCACCCCTCTGGGCGGTCACACAGGTGCTGCACAAGGGGAGAAGGGTTTCTCCATTTTCGATTTACTGAGTGAGAGGCACTGTATGATTGTGTACTGTAGGGCACACAGGAACTGCTGCAAAAGTGGATAGGGTTACCCATTGGAACATTTACCCTGTTGGTTAGGAAGGGCCAGAAGTCACCCCACCCACAAGTTAGTGCCAGGCCTAAATGTGGCCCTCCAAGACACCTTCATCAGAACACTCTACACCTATGGAAGACAAGAAGGATTACACCTGCTGTTTGAGGAGACCTGAAGGGCTGGACCCGCTATTTTATGTACTCAGAGCAAAGACATGGACTTCAAGGGTCAGTTGACTGACCTCCTGTGTGGCTACATGGACGCAAAAAGCTATAAGAGGTATTTTTCCTGAAGTGGCCACCTGACCAGTACCACCTGGACCTGGCCTGGATTGTGCTGGTGGCCTCTGCTGGAGAGAGTCTTGACCCCCCCCTCTCCCCCCTCCCCAAGTGCTGCTCCTGAGGTCCTGGGACCCTTGGCTGTTTCTAACTGGCCTTCAATGTGACTGAAGAAACAGGTTCCCCCTCTTGGAGTTTCTCAGCAGCAGCTACATTATTTGAGTGAGACCTGGGTGAGAAGGTATCGGCCTCGTGCAGCCCTCATCGGAACCAGCCCACAGCCTTACCCAGCTGGAGGATTCTGATTTCTGAAAAAGACTAATTCCGAAGGTATAAATCTTGAACGGGCGAAGGAGCCAAAGGTATCCAACCAGTAAGAGGACAACCATGGATGCTAAATTAAAATGTTCCTATTGGAAGCTTTTCCAGATGAAAGCAACGTCTTCACCAGGACCTCATTCAACGCCTATCTGACGTCGCATAGACCTCCTTGAATACAGCCTGCTGCCTTGCCACGCTGAAGGGTTTTAACTTCCATGTTTGAGACTAAGTCCCAAGGTAAAAACTCCAACAGGGTTCAACTTAGTTGGTGTATCCAACCCTCGCTCTTGAAATGTCACCTAGGTCCGGGTTTACCACGACCAGTTCATCCGCATGGCTGCTTAGTGCTTTTGGCGCTATTTTTACTTAATTCTTCTCCCATAGGATAACATTGGAGTTACCTTATTACATTTAATAAGCTGTAACTTCTAAATGGGAACAGGTAACCACTTCATGTTTGGTGTCTTTGGGATTGCAATGAAAAATCCTCTCCTATAGTAAAGTCAGATTTTTAATAACAATTTTGAAAATGCCACTTTTAGAAAGTTGGCATTTTCCTGCCTTAGCCATTTGGTGCCTGCAGAATGTCTCTAGGTCACATGACTGGGTATAGTTGACAGTTTGGCTTTGTGTATTCCTCCTAGACAGCTACACACACAATGGAGAGCTTAGGTGTGCCTGGGTGGGCCAACACTGGCAGGGTGGCAGGGAGGAGCTGGACACAGCCCTACTTAAACTTGAATAGGCTGTCTCCTGCCACCTCACAAAGGGCTGCATACCCCCTGTAGTTAGTCTGGAGCCAAGGCTAGCAAACAAGACACATTTGCATTTCAAAGGGAAACCTCCAGAAGGTTCGTCCACTTCAAAGTCAGAACTGGGTATAACTATTGGCCCTCAGGCACCCACTCTTCAGTACACTTCTAGACCTGTGGATACTCCGCCATGAAGAAAGACTGCTGTGCTTCTGAAAGGACTGCCACTCTGCTGGACTGATGCTCTGAAGGACTGCTGCCCTGCTGTGCTGACCTGCTGCCCTCTTGCCTGGGAGAGAAGGACTTGACCTGCATCTGTTAAACCCAGGACCACCAAGTGGCTACAACCGCGCACTGGCTGGGGTCCTGACTTGAGCCTCAGGGACAGAAGGATCCAACAACCTCAACCCCAGCACCTGGACTCTGCCATCTGTGAGACTACCCTGCCATGTGGTGTCACCCCAGTCCTGGAAGTGGGCCGAAAGTGCTCTGCCAGCCTCTGTGGACCCAGCGGAACTGGTGCATCTCCTCTGCTGCGCGGCGCAACCCAGAGCAGAACTGATGCATCGCTGTGCTGCGTGGATCGTCACCATCGCAAAGGCCCGCATCGCAGCCTGTCACCTCATCGGAATCGCCGCTGCATGATGCTTCCTCGTGCAGGCCCTTGCTGCCCTCGTTGACAGCAGCCTCGATGATGACACTGGACTCTGCATCGCGGTCAGTCTGAACTTGTAACCTTGTCCCGATCCACCGTTGGTGCTTTGCGCTTTTTGGTGCTATTATTCATGAAAACTTTCAAATTGAATATCTCCGGCTCTACTGACTGAAATTTTGTCGTTTTAGTCTTGTTTTATTTATTAAAATACTCTATTTTTCTAATCTGGTGTGGGGTCCCTCTTTTGGTGTGTTTTCACTGTGTTACTGTTTGATGTGCTGCACAACACCTACACATTACATTGCCTCCAGGTTAAGCTTGACTGCTCGGTGCTAAGCTACCCAAGGGTTATGAACAGGTTAATATGAGGTTTGCTTATGGCTTCACCCTGGCAAGGATTGTGGTTGCTGCTTGAGAAGGGTTTCACCCCCTTCAACCAGTAACCCAATTTCTTACAATTATCATCTGAGGGCATCCTGACCTAATAAAAGTCTGTAAGGAGTGAAAAACTCCAGTAATTATTTCCTTTTCATTTTTTGGATGAGCTTAATTTATTCCTTTTCACTTGGCAGTCATGAAATCTTGCTTCTCTGTTTCACAACAATCAAGCATTCCATAAAATTGGTGACATAAATACTTAATGCAGTCAGACCTGGTTACTAACAAAGCATAAAAGTTCCAGAGAGTCACCAATATGCGTAAATAGGTTGGTGTTTGAGAATTTTACTTACACAGGAACGCATTGAGAAGAGGGCTAAGACAGATTATTTCTAGTTTGTATACTTGTAGGTTGTCCTGTAGCACCTAGAAAAATGGTGGTTATCTGTAGAAAGTAGCCAGCAGTGAAACTGGTCCCAGCTTAAATTTCTCTGGGTGCCCCAGATCAAGGAGCCCATCGATTATTGTTGGCCAGTTCTATGTGACTAATTTTTGTGGATTGTTAATGTACTCTTTGCCATATAGTGGAATGGGTGAATAAAAGGATTTTGTTGAGAGGCATGCATCAATATAACAGTAGGGAGGTGTAAATGTTAGTTAGTAGGTTGCCAGTAAAATGGAGAAGGATCATGTCTTACTGCCGAACTTCACCATCCTACGACTGGCACTGCGTTATTCCTCTAGGGCTTTGGCCTAAGAGAAAGTATTATCTTTTCTCTTTTTATGGCAAACACCAGAGTGGCTCACCAGCCTGACAGAAGGCAGGCCTCCAAATACATAAAAGTTGTATGGGTGTACGAAAAGTTAAAATAGGAAAATATTCTAGACTAAACGAACAGCTACATTAAAAACTGTTGCATCTTCAGGCAACGTCTCAAATTTCTTGGATCATGCATTATCAATGTTTATATTACGCCAATAACAAAACTAGTTTAATCCATAAGAAAACACGCTAAATGTCAACATATCTGTAATTTAATGACTTTCCCAAACTTAAAGAAGTAAAAATTAAGAAATATGCTCCTGATATCATATGTGAGGATCCTAATTTAGATAGTGACATTATTCTTACAATAGATAGCAGGGTGTGCAAGGCTGTGCAGTCTTCTGTCTGTCTGTTGAGCCATATAAAATCTTTGAAATGATATTCTAAAATGACCAATTTGAGAATTTGCGGCTCCTATGCAATGGCGGAGGACCGTCGCCCCACTCGCTCAGAGCTAGCAGCTGAAAAATACAACAATATTTTACTATTGTTTTATTTTTTAGCTGCTGGCTGAGCCAGCGTGTGCAGGGAGAGGCAGGGCCGGGCCATGGGAGGAGGGAGGGGGGGAGGAGCAGTGGCAGATGTGCACTTTTAAGTGCGCATGTCAGTTTGGCAGTCAGTTGTAGGCCGGCTTAACAGACATTCACACTTAGGTTTCTCCAAGCCAGCTGTTGCACAGCCAGGTGGAAGAAACAGCACAGACAGCCTGTGCCTGATCGAGCGTTAATCCAGCCCACTCAGGCCAATATCCACGCTGCTCTCATGCTTGAGAGCAGTGCAGGGATAGGATGGGGACTGCTGGGACCAGGACCTGGCAGCAGAGGTGCGCAAGCTGGCTGGCAGCACCAGATACATTTTTTTAAAATTATTAAACCCTCCCGTCGCGCGTACCTCCTGCGTGCTTCCTGCCAGCCCCATCTCCCCCCTGCCCCCTCCACCCACCCCACCGGTATTTATCTGAGTTGGCCACCACTGAACTTACCTTCATCATGGAATCAGTGTCCGTCCCTCTAAAGGACAATATTGCCTTGAAAAAAATGTTTCCTACTTGGGAAAGCAGTTGAAAGAAGGGTGATCGGCTCTCTCTTGCAGGCCACCATCCCTGCATTTGTGGTCATTTCTAGGTGGGGGCAAATGCCATCTAGCCTAATTACTATTTACTAATCATGGAATTTTGCATGTGATCTATTGCTGCATAGGTCGCATTGCAAATTGCACACCTTTTTGCAAACCAGTAGGTGTGCATATTGCACACTCTCGGTTGCGTACTGGTCTTAGTACATTTGACGCATGACTGCTTAAAATTGTGGAACACATCACCTGCTCTCATCCCAGTGAATAATTGAGCTTTCTACACCAGTTATAGCAAATAACCCTGTATTCATACAACTCATTGAAAAGTCACCTCTTTGTTATTGCAAGTGTGACACTTTCTCATATTATAGCATAAAAAAATTAACACGAAACATGCAAATAATAAATTGTGCAGCTCATATCCTCTTTTGGCTTGAAGCAGGGTGACCTGTTTGAGGGGCATCTCAGAGGTTACATGGGATGACAAATTGGTGAAGCGCAAAGTTCTATGTCTGATTTAAACGGCCACCATAATTAGGGCATCATTGTAAAAGTCTAATTTTCAGTGAGTAGGCTTGGCTTACTCCTGGTATATACAGGAGTGAGTTCCAAATGTACGAAGCATTTTACCGGTCGCAAACGGCAAAATGCGACTTTGTAACTTGTTACCGAATCGCATTTTGTTTTTTGATTCGGTATTAGGAAGGGGCGTGTTTAGGACGTCCCTTCCTAATACTGAATAGCACTGGTATGTATGAATGTTTTGCAACCAGAATGCGGTCGCAAAACATTCATAATTTACCGACTACGTAGAGGCGGTTACCAATTCGCAAACGGGAAGGGGTCCCCAAGGGATCCCTTCCCTTTGTGAATGTGGGTGAAAAATTTTTTTAAGAGCAGGCAGTGGTCCCACGGTCCACTGCCTACTCTTAAACAAGCATTTGCAATGCAATAGGTCTCGCATTCACGCGAGTTTGAGCTATTGCCATTGTAAATGACAATGCCTTTTTATTTATGTTTTGGGTTTTAAAACATAAATAAAAGGCATTGTCATGTATAATACTAATAGCTTAAACTCCCGCAAATGCGAGACCTATTGCCTTGAAATAAAGGGCCTTCTCGACCGCTTGTTAGATTGTAAATATCAGAGGAAGAGACCGGCCTGCGACGTCTTCAAAGTAGTGATAAATAGTGCCGTGAATAAGATGTGTAAGTGTTGTAAATTATACAGACACAAAGTGTGAAGTGAGAGTTACATATGATCCGAGCTATAAACACTAACAAAGCGCTCCAACACCTTTCGCACTGTGATTACACTGTCACGGCTCAGGAGGAAGAGCGGGAGGGGGGGGCTATTTCCTGCCCTCTCCGTGATTTGAGTGTGCAGTGTGGCATTGCGTAATGTTATTGCTATCTTTGGCCGAATAAACACTCCAGCTGTAGGAGGGCCTTGGCTTCACCTCCTGGTGCAGGCCGGGTTGTGCTTTATGGCACGCATGGAGGGAGGGAGAGAGGGATGGTCTCGGCTGCAGCTCCGGCCTCGTACAGTGCCCCTGCTATTACTAGTGAGCGAGAGGCGCCGAGGTGGTGATGGTGGTGGTGGTGGTATTGGTGGTGGTATTGGTGGTGGTGATACTGGTAGTGGTACTGGTAGTGGTGGTGGTACTGGAAGTACTGGTACTGGTGGTGGTGGTATTGGTGGTGGTAGTGGTGGTATTGGTGGTGGTACTGGTGGTATTGGTATTGGTGGTGGTATTGGTACTGGTGGTGGTACTGGTGGTATTGGTGGTGGTACTGATACTGGTGGTATTGGTGGTGGTACTGGTACTGTTGGTAATGGTGGTACTGGTGGTGGTACTGATACTGGTGGTATTGGTGGTGGTACTGGTACTGGTGGTACTGGTGGCACTGGTGGTGGTGGTACTGGTGGTGGTGGTGGTGGTACTGGTGGTACTGGTGGTGGTGGTACTGGTGGTATTGGTACTGGTGGTACTGATACTGGTGGTGGTGGTGGTGGTACTGGTGGTGGTGGTGGTACTGGTACTGGTGGTAGTGGTGGTACTGGTGGTGGTGGATTCTGGTGGTGATGGTACTGGTGGTGGTGGTACTGGTGGTGGTGGTACTGGTGGTGGTGATACTGCGTGGTACTGGTGGTGGTACTGGTGGTGGTGGTACTGGTGATGGTGGTACTGGTGGTGGTGGTGGTACTGGTGGTGGTACTGGTGGTACTGGTACGGGTGGTGGTACTTGTGGTACTGGTGGTGGTGGCACTGGTGGTGGTGGTGGTACTGGTGGTGGCGGTACTGGTGGCGGTACTGGTGGTGGTGGAACTGGTGGTGGTGGTGGTACTGGTGGTGGTACTGGTAGTGGTGGAACTGGTGGTACTGGTGGTGGTGGTGGTACTGGTGGTGGTAGTGGTACTGGAGGTGGTGGTAATGGTGGTACTGGTGGTGGTGGTACTGGTGGTGGTACTGGTGGTGGTGGTGGTGGTGGTGGTGGTGGTACTGGTGGTGGTGGTACTGGTGGTCGTGGTACTGGTGGTGGTGGTACTGGTGGTGGTACTGTTGGTGTTGGTACTGGTGGTGGTGGTGGTACTGGTGGTGGTACTGGTGGTGGTGGTGGTACTGGTGGTGGTGGTACTGGTGGTGATGGTGGTAGTACTGGTACTGGTGGTACTGGTGGTACTGGTGGTGGTGGTGATACTGGTACTGGTGGTGGTACTGGTGGTGGTGGTACTGGTGGTACTGGTGGTGGTGGTATCGGTGGTGGTACTGGTGGCGGTGGTGGTACTGGCGGTGGTGGTGGTACTGGTGGTGGTACTGGTGGTGGTGGTGGTACTGGTATTGATGGTGGTGGTACTGGTACTGGTGGTGGTACTGGTACTGGTGGTGGTACTGGTGGTGGTACTGGTAATGGTACTGGTGGTGGTGGTGGTACTGGGGGTGGTACTGGTGGTGGTGGTACTGGTGGTGGTGGTACTGGAGGTGGTGGTGGTACTGGTGGTGGTAGTACTGGTGGTGGTGGTAGTGGTACTGGTGGTGGTAGTACTGGTGGTGGTGGTAGTGGTACTGGTGGTGGTGGTACTGGTGGTATTACTGGTGATGGTACTGGTACTGGTGGTACTGGTAGTGGTGGTGGTACTGGTAGTGGTGGTGGTACTTGTGGTGGTGGTACTGGTGGTAGTGGTGGTGGTGGTGGTGGTACTGGTGGTGGGGGTACTGGTGTTGGTGGTAGTGGTGTTGGTGGTAGTGGTGGTGGTACTGGTAGTGGTGGTGGTACTGGTAGTGGTGGTGGTACTGGTAGTGGTGGTGGTACTAGTAGTGGTGGTGGTGATACTGGTGGTGGTGGTACTGGTGGTGGTACTGGTGGTGGTACTTGTTGGACTTGGCCCTTTTTGGCTAAAGTTCCTAAAACTTTTTGCCTTCCTCCTAGACCTTTTTCTGACATTATGTTGCCGACTTAGATGCTTTGGGCACTTTGCCACTGCTGATCAGTGTCAAAGTGCAAGTGCTCCCTGTATAAAGTGTTATGGTAATTGGTTGTCCATAATTGGTATGTTTGCCTTACTAGTAAAGTCCCTAGTAAAGTGCACTATGTGTGCCAGGGCTGGTAATGCAAATGCTACTAGTGGGCCTGCAGCACTAATTGTGCCACCCACACAAGTAGCCCTAAGAAGAGATCTCAGGCCTGCCACTGCAGTGCCTGCGCGCAGTTTGTTAAATGCCTTGTTGTCCTGGCAAGTGCACCCACTTGCCAGGCCTTACCTTCCCTTTTATGCACATCAGACACCCCTATAGTAGGCCCAAGGTACTCCCCTGGGCAGGGTGCAGTGTATGTGAAAGGTAGGACATGTACTGAGGTGTGTACCATGTCCTGACAGTGAAATACTGCCAAATTCGTTTTTCACTGTTGCAAGGCCATCTTGCCCATAGGACAGAATGGAGAATGCTGAGTCCCATGTTTCCAGCATATCTTCCCATAGGCATAAGATGGAGAGATGGAGTTTAGTGGGCCTGAACTCAGAATTTAATAACACATCTTTTTGTGAAGATGGTTTTTGAATTGTGTGTTTAGAAACCACGCTTTTAGAAGTGGCTGGTTTCTTGTCTTAAACCTTCCTGTGTGCCTCTGCCTGGTTGTGTATTGTCTGTCTGGGTTTGGATGTGACAGGGTCTGGAAAGTGTCCTGACCCCAGGGAGGAGTAGGTGAGACAGCAACAGGCTGGCCTGCGTTTGATGTGGGGGGGGGAGTAGCCCCCTGCATGTGAAGAGGGCTGTGTTGCTGCCCCCAGAGGATGGCTCCACCTCCTGCTGAGCGTCTGGGCCCCAGACCCTGACTATCAGAGGAAGAGTGTGTGCACTGGCAGGAAGACACCCAGGTCTGGTTTGGACCGGGGTCAGAGCCCCCTGAACACAAAGACTTCAAAGGCATTTAGGGGTATAAATGTAAGAGCTGAAACCCCTGAACTCAAGACTGAAATCCATACTGAAAAAGGATTCAAGATCAAGAGGAACCTCTGCCAAAGAAGAACAGCTGAAGAGACTGAAGAGAAGGACTGCCCTTGCTGTGTGTTCTGGGGCTGGCCTGCAGTTTGCTGATTTGACTGAGGAGAGGACAAGGGACTTTGCTGTATGCTGTGTCTCCCTGCTTGAGAGGACTTCTGCTGTGTGCTGTGTCCTGAAGTAACTTGTCTCCAAGGGCCAGAGGAGAGCTGATCCCCTGTTGTGGAAACTCAGGAACATAAAAGTTTCCAAGTGTGTCTCAGCGACGCTGTGTGCGTGTGCTTTTTGCACGCCTGAGACTGCCGTGTGGTCCGTGGTGCTGTTTACGAGGTGCCCGTGACCGCATTGCCCCCGCAGCGTGAAACATCGTCCACGCTGCAGCATTGCTGTTTGTGGCCCGAGCCATCATCGTAACTGAGGCTGTGAGTAAAGATCGCCGGCCCGTGCCGCAAAGTGCTAAAGGCTTACTTGAAACTAAGGACCGTGTCTCAGCGACGCTGTGTGCGTGTGCTTTTTGCACGCCTGAGACTGCCGTGTGGTCCGTGGTGCTGTTTACGAGGTGCCCCGTGACCGCATTGCCCCCGCAGCGTGAAACATCGTCCACGCTGCTGCATTGCTGTTTGTGGCCCGAGCCGTCATCGTAACTGAGGCTGTGAGTAAAGATCGCCGCCGCCGGCCCGAGCCGCAACGTGCTAAAGGATTTCTTGAAGCTAAGGAAGCTACAAGGTGAAAGGGATCGTGATCGTTGTTCGTCGAAAGGAATCTGCCCAAGATCGTCAACGAAGGAGAAGGCAGCGCCGTAACCCGTCCGGCTACAGGGTCGCCTAGCAACAGAGCTGCAACGTGATCAGAATCGCCCAGCAGGATGTCCGACGAGCGGAGAGAGAGAGGGATGCAGCGCACCCCCCCAGGTAAGGCTTGGACTCCGGTCGGGAGCCGCTAGCGTGTGTGGCCTGGGGAGGCGTGCAGGAGGAGTACAGGAGTGCTCCGAGCTCTCTCCCGCTGCACCGCGTTAGACGCGTTGAGTCCCCGAGCGGCCCGTACCTGCCCAGCAGTACCGGGGCCGCCCCTGTAAGCTTACAACCATTGTCTCTGTTGTTGGGGCCTAGTGGTGCCCGAGTTGACCGCGCAGATTGGCTAACCGCATTGTTCTAGCATTACGAACTGCCTGATTCTTGCATTACGAACCGCATTATTCTTGCATTACGAACTGTCTGATTCTTGCATTAAGGACTGTCTTATTACTACATTACGAACTGCATTACGAACTGCATAGCATTGCATTAGGACTGCATTAGAGATCGTGAATTGCTCATTAATACCACAAGAACCTACAAGTGATTGCTGGCCTAATAACCGGCAAAGCGAAATATTACGAATACGCATATGTTGGATTTCTATCGTTTGGTCTCATCGTATTCCTTTCTATAAAGATACCGCTATTTTTTATGAAACCAGTGTGGTGTCCATTTGTGGTGTTATCACTGTGTTACTGGGAGTGTGGTTGCAAATACTTTACACATTGCCTTGGAGATAAGCCTGGCTGCTCGTGCCAAGCTACCAGGGGGTGAGCAGGGGTTATCTAAGCGTGTGTCCCTCCTTACCCTGACTAGAAGCAAGGGTCCCTATTTGGACTAAGGTACATACCTCAGCCAACTAGAGACCCCCAGTTCTAACATTGGTGGTCAGCGGTTGGGGATTTGAATGTGTATTTGCAACTGACTCACAGTGATTGGTGTACATCACTAGTTTTAGCACAAACCACGACGCAACCACATATTGTGTTTTTGATTTTTTGGTTCTATTTTTGAGCGACCTTTAAGCCACACATCATGTCTCAAAGGAGTCAAGTAGCCAGTGAGGCTGCAGAATTGGAATTCGACATTGAGGCATTGCTTACCTACAAAGTTGATCAACTGAGGCAATTCTGCAGAGCTTTGGGATGTCCCATGAAAAGTAGCGCCAAGAAGGAGGAGCTGCAAACGGCCTTGAGGACCTGGTGGGAAGCCAAAGAGGCTCAGGAGACAGGTGATGCTGAGGTGGATGAGGATGACCCAGGGAATGGATTTGGTCCACAGGATTTGCCGGTGGGAGGACCAGCCTCCGGGGCTGGTAGTAACCACTCAGGGAGGAGCTTTTCCCCAGAGGAGCTGGAGGAAAACCAAAGGGTCAGAGAGCATGAGTTGGAGGTTTTAAAACTTAAGGCTCAAGCAGAGGAGAAAAAGCTGCTCATTGAAAGTGAAAAGCGAGCAGAGGAGAGCAAGAACGCTCTCGCCTTGGAAGAGAAGAAGATTCTCTTAGCTCATGAGTTAAGCATGAGGGAACTAGACATTAAGGCTAAACAGGTGGAGTCCAGTTCGAATGGTGGCAGCGCACAGCCAGTGCCAGCGGGTAAGGTGTACATTCCCAAAGACTTAGTGCGAGATTACCAAAGGGGTGATGATATTTATGCGTGGTTCACGGCATATGAGATCGCACTGAGGATGAATGAGGTGCCTGAGAAGCATTGGGGGCGGGCCTATGGAAACACTTTGAGGCTTCTGGGAGGGATAGTTTACCACCCTTAGAGAGGGCGGGAACCCTGACCTAAGCCAATATGAAGGAGGCTTTATGCCTCAGGTATGGGCTCACTCCTGAACAGTACAGGCAGAAATTCAGGAACTTCAAGAAACTGAAATCCAGTCCTTGGGGTGGGGGGGGGGGTGGATGAGTACACGCGTGCACTGGATGATTGGGTGATGGTTAGCATGGCGAATGATTTAAAGGGATTGCTCAATTTGGGCCCCAGGGAGCCCCGGCTCAGTAATCATTTTTCAGAGCTGCGCCAACACCTGTTAGAGTGCGAGCTCTTCGATTCCCAGGAGCTTGCACCAGAGACAGACCTCTGGTTAAGGGACAGAGGGTCTGGAGAGGCACTAAGGGGGAATCCCAGCAGCGACTCAGAGATCTTCCGGTCCCGTGGGAGGGAAGAAGGGCAGACTGGCGCAGTCAAGTCCCAGAGAAGTGGGGGGGCGTGCAGGCTAGCACCCTGTCTCAAAGGAGAGGGAGGGAGCGTCAGCGGCGTCTGCGGGGGTCCGCAGCCCCACCCCAGAGGCTGGAGGGTTCCTTAGGAGAGCACCCTGTTGGAGGTCTAGAGCCTACTTGCCAGCTGTGCGAGGAAGAACACCTAGCGCCAGGAGGTCGTGGGGCATCTGTAACCAGAGCTCCTGCGGTCCTGAAGTTTGTGGGTGCCATTCCTAAGTGGCAGGCCCAGAAGTCTAGACGAAAGGTTGAGAGGGGGTGTTCCCCAGTAGGAAAACCCGTGGGTCAGGGCTCAGCCAGAAGGGCTGGGTCCCCTAGAAGTCACCAAGGTAACCCCGCCTGGAGTTGGCAAGGGACAAGCACCCCTAGGGGGCCCCCGACTGCCAGGAAGTATCAGTGGAGTAGCTTAGTTGGCCCAGGGAGTTGTAACCAAGGGACCCCCCTGGGGTCAGGAAGGCATAGAACAGAAGATTGTCCCTGCGGTAGCGGGCCCGCGTCCGGGTTCTATCGCCCCAAGCAGGGAAGTCCATCAAAATAGTTGATTGGCCTACCCTGGCTTTAGGCTGGGAGGGGGTTGTGTTGGACTTGGCCCTTTTGGGCTAAAGTTCCTTAAACTTTTGCCTTCCTCCTAGACCTTTTTCTGACATTATGTTGCCGACTTAGATGCTTTGGGCACTTTGCCACTGCTGATCAGTGTCAAAGTGCAAGTGCTCCCTGTATAAAGTGTTATGGTAATTGGTTGTCCATAATTGGTATGTTTGCCTTACTAGTAAAGTCCCTAGTAAAGTGCACTATGTGTGCCAGGGCTGGTAATGCAAATGCTACTAGTGGGCCTGCAGCACTAATTGTGCCACCCACACAAGTAGCCCTAAGAAGAGATCTCAGGCCTGCCACTGAAGTGCCTGCGCGCAGTTTGTTAACTGCCTTGTTGTCCTGGCAAGTGCACCCACTTGCCAGGCCTTACCTTCCCTTTTTATGCACATCAGACACCCCTATAGTAGGCCCAAGGTACCCCCCTGGGCAGGGTGCAGTGTATGTGAAAGGTAGGACATGTACTGAGGTGTGTACCATGTACTGAAAGTGAAATACTGCCAAATTCGTTTTTCACTGTTGCAAGGCCATCTTGCCCATAGGACAGAATGGAGAATGCTGAGTCCCATGTTTCCAGCATATCTTCCCATAGGCATAAGATGGAGAGATGGAGTTTAGTGTGCCTGAACTCAGAATTTAATAACACATCTTTTGTGAAGATGGTTTTTGAATTGTGTGTTTAGAAACCACGCTTTTAGAAGTGGCTGGTTTCTTGTCTTAAACCATCCTGTGTGCCTCTGCCTGGTTGTGTATTGCCTGTCTGGGTTTGGATGTGACAGGGTCTGGGAAGTGTCCTGACCCCAGGGAAGAGTAGGTGAGACAGCAACAGGCTGGCCTGCGTTTGATGTGGGGGGAGGAGTAGCCCCCTGCATGTGAAGAGGGCTGTGTTGCTGCCCCCAGAGGATGGCTCCACCTCCTGCTGAGCGTCTGGGCCCCAGACCCTGACTATCAAAGGAAGAGGGTGTGAACTGGCAGGAAGACACCCAGGTCTGGTTTGGACCGGGGTCAGAGCCCACTGAACACAAAGACTTCAAAGGCATTTAGGGGTATAAATGTAAGAGCTGAAACCCCTGAACTCAAGACTGAAATCCATACTGAAAAAGGATTGAAACTACTTCGTGATCAAGAGGAACCTCTGCCAAAGAAGAACAGCTGAAGAGACTGAAGAGAAGGACTGCCCTTGCTGTGTGTTCTGGGGCTGGCCTGCAGTTTGCTGATTTGACTGAGGAGAGGACAAGGGACTTTGCTGTGTGCTGTGTCCCCCTGCTTGAGAGGACTTTGCTGTGTGGTGTGTTCTGAAGTAACTTGTCTCCAAGGGCCCGAGGAGAGCTGGTCCCCTGTTGTGGAAACTCAGGAACATAAAAGTTTCCAAGTGTGTCTCAGCGACGCTGTGTGCGTGTGCTTTTTGCACGCCTGAGACTGCCGTGTGGTCCGTGGTGCTGTTTACGAGGTGCCCCGTGACCGCATTGCCCTCGCAGCATGAAACATCGTCCACGCTGCTGCATTGCTGTTTGTGGCCCGAGCCGTCATCGTAACTGAGGCTGTGAGTAAAGATCGCCGCCGCCGGCCCGAGCCGCAACGTGATAAAGGATTTCTTGAAGCTAAGGAAGCTACAAGGTGAAAGGGATCGTGATCGTTGTTCGCCGAAAGGAATCTGCCCAAGATCGTCAACAAAGGAGAAGGCAGCGCCGTAACCCGTCTGGCTACAGCGTCGCCTAGCAACAGAGCTGCAACGTGATCGGGATCGCACAGCAGGACGTCCGACGAGCGGAGAGAGAGAGAGAGGCAGCGCACCCCCCCAGGTATGGCTTGGACTCCGGTCGGGAGCCGCAAGAGTGTGTGGCCTGGGGAGGCGTGCAGGAGGAGTACAGGAGTGCTCCGAGCTCTCTCCCGGTGCACCGCGTTAGACGCGCTGAGTCCCCGAGCGGTCCGTATCTGCCCAGCTTTACCGGGGCCACCCCTGTAAGCTTACGACCGTTGTCTCTGTTGTTGGGTCCTAGTGGTGCCCGAGTTGACTGCGCAGATTGGCTAACCGCATTGTTCTAGCATTACGAACTGCCTGATTCTTGCATTACGAACCGCATTATTCTTGCATTACGAACCGCATTATTCTTGCATTACGAACTGCCTGATTCTTGCATTACGAACCTCATTATTCTTGCATTACGAACTGCCTGATTCTTGCATTACGAACCGCATTACTCTTGCATTACGAACTGCCTGATTCATGCATTACGAACCGCATTATTCTTGCATTACGAACTGCCTGATTCTTGCATTACGAACCGCATTATTCTTGCATTACGAACTGCCTGATTCTTGCATTAAGGACTGTCTTATTACTACATTACGAACTGCATAGCATTGCATTAGGACTGCATTAGAGATCGTGAATTGCTCATTAATACCGCAAGAACCTACAAGTGATTGCTGGCCTAATAACCGGCAAAGCGAAATATAACGAATACGCATATGTTGGATTTCTATCGTTTGGTCTCATCGTATTCCTTTTTATAAAGATACCGCTATTTTTTTATGAAACCAGTGTGGTGTCCATTTGTGGTGTTATCACTGTGTTACTGGGAGTGTGGTTGCAAATACTTTACACATTGCCTTGGAGATAAGCCTGGCTGCTCGTGCCAAGCTACCAGGGGGTGAGCAGGGGTTATCTAAGTGTGTGCCCCTCCTTACCCTGACTAGAAGCAAGGGTCCCTATTTGGAGTAAGGTACATACCTCAGCCAACTAGAGACCCCCAGTTCTAACAGTACTGGTACTGGTGGTACTGGTAATGGTGGTGGTACTGGTGGTGGTGGTGGTACTGGTAGTGGTGGTAGTGGTGGTGGTGGTACTGGTGGTGGTACTGGTGGTACTGGTGGTGGTGGTGGTACTGGTGGTTGTGGTGGTGGTACTGGTGGTGGTGGTACTGGTGGTACTGGTGGTGGTGGTGGTACTGGTAGTGGTGGTGGTACTGGTCGTGGTATTGATAGTGGTAGTGGTACTGGTAGTGGTGGTGGTGGTAGTGGTGGTGGTACTGGTAGTGGTGGTGGTGGTGGTGCTGGTAGTGGTGATGGTGGTACTGGTAGTGGTGGTACTGGTAGTAGTGGTGGTACTGGTGGTGGTGTGGTGGTACTGGTTGGGCTAGTGGTGGTACTGGTGGTGGTGGTACTGGTGGTAGCAGTGGTACTGGTGTTGGTGGTACTGGTGGTGGTACTGGTGGTGGTACTGGTAGTGGTGGAGGTATTGGTGGTGGTGTTGTTGTTGTTAATAAAACAGGCTTTTGAAAACAACCCTTCAGGTAGCTTTAGTACAGATGACATGTAATACAGATGTGGTGTTGTCAGCTTCAGCCCATTAGCACAGGATTATGTGCTACCTGGAATTCACATGACTTAATTCACTAATCATTTCTAATTCCATTTTACTTGGGGAGGGGAGGGAGAGGGGTTGAAAAAGACACGAGATAATGCCGGGTTAAAGTGATTGAAAGGAGGCGCCAGTGTTACGGGGCGGCCGTGCTGCTTAAAAAAACAGAAGCATTTGCAATGCAATAGGTCTCGCATTTACGCGATTTTAAGCTATTGGCATTGTAAATGACAATGCCTTTTATTTATGTTTTAAAAACGAAAACAAAAATAAAAGGCATTGTTATTTGCAATGTCAATAGCTCAAACTCGCGTAAATGCGAGACCTATTGCATCGCAAATGCTTGTTAGATTAGTGAGTATAAACGCTCCCTTTCGGCCCGTGTGGCAAATTAATTAAATAAACAAGCGCGGCCGCTAAAGGGAAAGCGGACCGCGCTGCAAATAAAAAAGAAAATAGTGCTTACCGACTTATGAAGGAGACCATGCAATGCCAGAAGAAAAAAAATCCAGTCCTCATGGGAGGTAACAAATGGCAACAGGGCGGTAACAAGGAGGGACTAACAAGCCTCATTATCAATCGGAAGCCAGCATTTACCAAGGACAATGACACCAGCCAATCAAAAATATGGGTGGAGAGAAGGCGAGACTTCCACAGCATACTAGACTACTGCATGCCTCGCAGATAGGCTCGACCTAAAAATTAAAAGAAAACTTTACATTTTTACTTTTGTAATGCAGCCCATTTTCCTTTAAGGAAAACGGCCTGCATTACATAAAAAATATTGCTTTATTTAAAAAGCAATCACAGACATGGTGGTCTGCTGACCCCAGCAGGCCACCATCCAAGTGATTGTAGCCATTTCCAATGGGTCGCAAATTGCGACCTGCCTCATGAATATTGATGAGGCAGGGCCATTTGCGACCCATTGGGAATCGCAAACTGTGTCTGAGACACTTGTACATAGCTGTTCGCGATTCCCTTATTGTGAATCGCAAAAATTCACAGTTAGGAAATCGCAAACTGACTTTTTTTTATACATTTAGCCCCAAGTCCCACCTCGACCAGAAGCTAAGTCATACATGCTCACTGAAACATCTTTGTCAATCTAGCCCTTAGCAATGACGCTGAGTTCGAGCCCTGAATTTAATGCATGTATAAGTGTGCCATGAGTTGGTTACCATGTCGTGTTTTCGGTCAACCCAAGGAGTTTAAAAAGCACTGAAGCTGCTGTAGGTAGCGTACAGCAGTATGTAAACACCAATAAAATCAGGGCAAGCTAAAGTTTTGGAACCTATTAGACAGTTGCAGAACGACAACTTCTAAGATTTTAACGTCTATAACGCAGTTTATAGCGTAGTTTATTACCTTCAAAATACATGCAGAGGAATGAAATGAAAACAAGCCTGTTCCAGAATATAAAAATCGATGAGCTAACCGGTGGGGCGAGAGGCGAAAAGCTATAAGGTGAAATATACTTTTTTTTATACTTTGTCTACATTCTGCTGGGAGCAGACACATAATAGACTAATTTTCGGCAGCATTCTTCACAGCCGAAAACCTAGATTCTGGAAATACGAAACTACTTTTTTGTTGCAATTGGACGGGGGGAGTCGTATAATGCTCTATATTTACATGCAAACTAACGCAAGAGCATTTCCGGCTACTGATGCGGGCAGCCTCCTATTCCTTCTGGTACACATCCCGCCAAAAGAAAATTATAGCCTGTGCTCTCACGTAGGTGAAACCAGAATGAGTTTCAATAGATACAGGCAATTTTTCACGGAGATTTTATCAAATTGCTCTATAAATTCTTGTTTTCAGGTCGCCAAAAATGAACTAAATCAAAGCAAACAGCTGCAGGATGACACAGAGCTTTGAAAAGTTTTGTTGTGCTTTGTTTCTAATTCTAAAGTAAGAGGTAGCAGAGGAATTAACATATTTGTCAATATTTGACGACACTAATTTCTGGAAGCAGCACTTCTATGTCCACACTGGACGCCTTAAGAAGCACAGCCCTGGGTCCAACACTACCACACGTGCATGCCGGGCTACTTTAAAATTCCACAGCACACGGATTCGAAATTGGCTTGGGCAGAATGAAAACGAAAAAAATCTATCAACAATTCTATACCCAATCTGCTGATTTATTTCACAAAAGTGAAAGAGATAGGTAAAGTGTGGAAGTCCTTACTGATGACAGATAGAGAAAGCTTCTTTTAGAAACAATAGCAATATTAAATGTCAATATGTTCTGACAAAAGTTCTGTCCCAAGTTTGCAGTAGAAATCCCCATATAATTTAGAATAATTAAAATATGGATGCAAAAAGCAAAGTTGGGGCACTATGTTGAAGCAGGTTTTGTGGATCTCTCTTATACATTTAGCGATGATAAAATCCAACACATATGACCAAAAACAACTACTGTCGCAAGGTGGAGCTTAGAGCGAAAAAAAGCAGAACTTATGCCTTGCCTCCTGGAAAAACTGATACACGTCCTGACTGCCACATACAGGAAACAATGCTTTAACCTACGAAATAGGATGACATACCGTCATCACAAAAGAGCCATATACCTTGCCAGAGTTACCCACCTGAGTCATTATCATGCTTCTGCGGAATGTATGACAGCTGTTACAGGTAGGGTAGGGACCTATCTAGTGATTTTCCTTAGGTCGGGTTGGGAAAATGCCCATGTCCGGGGAGAACGCCGACTGGCACACTGAACTCCATATCGGGTGTCTGGTTCCAAAACGAGGTGTGGTTGGTTTTTGAGTCGCTGAAGGTCCAACCTATTGTGTAACAGTAAAAGCCAACCACACCTCTTCAGTTCTGAAACGACACCGAAGTCAAGGAAGAGATGGAGAAGAGTGGAGTCAAGTTACTGGCAGGATATTTAAACCTAGGGCAGTTAGGGAAATGGAGGAGAGAAGCAGATCCTGACAGTTAGCTCACAGAAGCATCTTCTTACTTCCAGCCAAGAGGGGTATGGAAAAGGGATGGGCGGCACGATTATGTAACTTAGGGGGAAGGAGAACAGCAGACCCTGACAGTTGCCTGACACAAGCACCTTATTCTTCCTTTCCAGGGAATAGAAGGCTATGACGGGAATAAATAGAGACTTCCTACACAATAGTACTAAAATAAGAGGTCACTCAACCTGGGTTACTGAGTGATATGAACTCTACTAACAAGACTAAGTTGAATCTCTAAAAGAAGCCCTCGAATTATGATGTAAAGACATTTTATGATAAAGATCCGGAGAACAGAGAAATATGCAGTGGAATATCTGAAGCATTGTTGTAATCATTGAATAGAGGTAAGGTAAATAAAGAAGTAATCACCCAATATTCCCTGCTCAAACTGTTGCATATCACACACACCCAGTTGGGAAAGGGAGGGTGGATAATGGTGCGGTATTTCCCAGTGGTGCCAACAGAACCACTCTACACCAAGCGAGAGCAATGGTCAGGATAGAAGGCATATATTGGAGACCTGTGAAAATCTCCACTCAGAGGTATTGAGTTGGCACCCAAAGTGGCAGACAGTAGCACATGATTCCTTTGAGGCTGCTGCTTTTGGAGGAGAATCTTTCCTAGATTGAGCATCAATCCTGGAAGTCCAGGACTATTCAGAAAATGTAGGCTTGTGACTTGAACTTGTTAGTCCTTGTTTTAATTCTCAAATAGTGCAAATATTGCAGTGTCATAATGTTAGAAGCTAGGCAGTGTAAATAAGAAGATGGCCGATCATCACCTGACATCTAGACAAAACATTGGTCACATAATTTGAAGTCCCAATTGTCCGTAGCTCTCCATGTATCTCTGAGGAAGATTTTCTGTGTGAAGGTGGACATTTGATGTCAATTATTCTCTTCCCATACACGTAGGGCCCTGCTATAAAAGAGGGGAAAATACAACTAAGAAAGTGTCTGTGGTACTGAGCAATTGCAAATCTAACTGCGCTGCAGCAAAATGTAAAGGAGAAATATGCCCTTCACAGTGAGAAGCAAAATGTTTTTTCAAGATTAAGCTAGATAGCTGTCAATTATTCTAAGGATTTTAATATGAGGAAATTTAACATTTTGGAAATTTTGGTTCCAATGTGATTTGCTGGTTAGCACAGACCTGGTGCAGCTAACAGAGGGCGCTGATTCAAATAAGAAAGTTTAGATTTTGTTTACTTTTTATAGAATGTTGGTTCAACAATGGTCAAAAGTATATCCCTGCAGAGTGTTATGTAGCTTACCTTTGGTCTCCATTTCAGCTTTCGTTTTAACTTAGCACCCTTTTCTAATGGTGATTTGCATGTTTCCCCTATTGCGAGAATGTGCCATACATGCATTCATTCCTTATAGACATTGTCGCCCTGTAGTCTGCACATTTAGTACTAGGGTCGCACAACGTAGAGCACGATGCCTTGTTTTATTTTCCTTTATTCATGGTCGTACGAAACGACTATTTCTCCTCAAACTAAAACAAACGTTGTTCTGCATCTCTGGCACAGTATGATAAGCTTGCTGTATTATTATTTAAACAGCGTCATTATGATGAAGAAACTGATACACTGATATTTCAGAAGGACTCAAAAAATATTTTCCACATTTTAGTGGGCCTTGTAAACAAGGGTATCTATCTATCTATCTATCTATCTATCTATCTATCTATCTATCTATCTATCTATGATTTCCCTGCTCCCAGGTATAATAAACAACTCATTTTGTTTGAGAAAATTCTCCTCATCTGTGAAAATATAAAGACTAACCCTATTTATTAAAAAAAACTGATGCAGCAATTATTTTCAAGTATTTTTTCAAATCAATAATACACACATACACCAGCATGTTAAATGCTTGCCATTCATATCTATAAATAGTAGTGCTTCGATCACTAGGGTGAATTAAATCACAATCCGGGTCGGGGGTAATGGCAAAATATAGCTCAAGTACACTTAATCACATTGGAGTAAACATCCCTTCTCTCCAGTAGCCTCCCATAAATAAATATCTGTCTAATCTCGCAGATCCTTATTCACCTTTCCAACTGTTCTCACTCTGACATTCGCAAATAACCACTTCACGCAGCGATTATTTAAAGCAGGGGCAAGCATTTAATATATAGCAATTCGCCCACTTGCCAATAATATTGATAATACTACTATTGTGCATCACATCTTTCTCCTCTTAGTTCTAGGTAGGAGCATTAATATACGGTCTTTCAGTGTTGCCTCAACCAACTCTCCAACCGTGCCCCTCAACCGAGTCACAATGTTATCCTAATATACCCCCACCACCAGGCATGCACATATCATATGTAGTAAATTGACGATTTCGGTGATGTACCGTGGAGAAATTACTTAAATGAATTTTGTACATTTTGCTGAGTATCATTGGTGTACACATTTCTACTGTGTGTACTGAAATCTAGCATTACTCTCAACTATTTTGTTGCAATGCATTACCATTCACCACCCTTCATCTAATAGCTCAGTTCCAAGGTCACCCTCCCATTTAGTTCATATTCACAGTTTGGGCTTAGGTCTGTCCCCGCAGAGTGCAGCATACCAATGGCTGTGCCTCCACCACGCAGCGAGTACACATATCTAAGTATACAAGCATCGGGAGTTCTGCAAGGTAATTCCTCCCAGGCCCATCGTGCAGTCCCAGTCATTTGAGCATATGGCAAAAACTGACCAGGCAAAGTACCAAATCTAATCTTGCTTCCATCAAACATCAGGAACCATTCATCGGTATACAGATCACCTATTATGTGGCAATCATTCCTCTATCGAACACAGATTTCCCTCCACCATTTTCAGCAGAAGGAATTGCTGGAGATCCCATGTCCCCACTTCAGTCAAGAAGGGAGTACAATTTATATCACTCTTAATCATTCAGTTTGATATGTGGGGCATCAATGCTTCCAGAAACAGGGGCCCAGGCCCTTCCTCATGTAGTGATGAAAGACGTATGTCCAGTGCTTCCCTACACAAAATCTAGACAACAGCAAGTGTTCCTGGATATGTGTATTGATCAGCCAATAAGACTGGTGTTATTATTGGCCCACAATATAGTAAAATTCAAAATCAGGCAACGTGACCCATTCTGCTCATAGAGTACAAAGTGTTATTCTTGGTTTAGATACAGCAGTGATGGGGAGGGTATACTACATTCCATTCCACAGAGCTCCAGGAAGACGACACATTGATCCATGGAATGTATAGAACCAAGAAGGGAGTATCACTATCTTCACCAGTGTCACAACATAGTTCTCCAAATCTAGTTTAAGGGACTGTCTAACATGTGCAAATCTGCATAGGTTTGCAATTGTATTACCACCAGAAACAATCCAGACTGGTCCAGGTGGACCAATGATGGCACACCTGTAATCACCCTTTTTTACTGGGCTTTATCTAATATCTGTGGTGATCATAGATAAGGGTCTAATGATATAAAACATGCTTGATCTTTACCAGGTTTATGGACTATAAATAACTGAGCTTCCCACATTGATTTAAGGAGCTACCCTAATTCCAGAGCCACCATCCAGTCATCTTAAACCTTGTTCAATATTTAATCTGGTGCACACTGGTACAATGCGGATGGAAGTCTATCTGTGCCTGGCATCTTGCCGACCATAATTCCGACCATAATTCTTCAACAGTAAATGGGGCATCAAGTTCAGTTTGTCAACTGACTAGTTCCGATTTATCTACATAATCAGTTATGAGCCCCAAGTCTACCACTGCTGAGTTGGTATGAAGATACCTTTATAACATATCTTTAATAGCAGTCTGTGCATTCTGCTCCTGACTCGATTCATCCACCCCCATTAGTATAGGTTCACTAAGGGCCTCCCGCTGCATAAGCAATGCCAGCACGCTCCCCTATTTATCTCCTACCTATGCTAATGGGGTGGAACGATAAGGCACTTGCATACAATGGCCTTAATGAGGCACCAACCCTGAATGGGTGGAGGCATGAAGTCTAATTGCATTGAAAATGTGCATAACCGACTCCTGGGACGCAAACAGCGCAAACGACGCAGCCAGAGAACTCCACACCTGGATCTCCAACTGCGCAGATGAGCTCGCCCCGCTACGCAACCCCGACAGACAATGCCCCAGGAAAGCCGCCTGGTTCACAACCGCTCTCCAAGAAGCCAGACGCACCTGCAGATGCCTGGAGAAGAACTGGAGAAACACCAAGAGAACCGAAAACCACACCACCTACAAGGACGCCATGACGGACTACCGCAACCAGATCAGAGCCACCAAAAGGAACTTCATCCACAACAAAATCCTGGCCAACTCCAAGGAACTTTTCAGTGTCATTCAAGAATTCACCAACCCACGCAGCGAAGCCACAGACATCACCCCATCCCAAGACCTCTGCGACAAGCTTGGAACCTATTTCCACCTCAAGATCAAAAACCTCTACGACAACTTCATCGACCATCCACCAGGCGCCACAGATGGCCCCCGGCCTCCAGAAACACCAGCCAGCCCACCATCTCCAACTGGACACCGATCACGGCCGAAGACACCGCCTCGACCATGAAAAGCATCCACTCGGGGGCCCCACCGACCCCTGCCCCCTCACATCTACCACAGAGCCTTGGCCACCATCGCACCCAAACTACAACGCACCATCAACACCACCTTCAAAACAGGCACCTTCCCAGACGACTGGAAGCACGCAGAAGTCAGACCCCTGCTCAAGAAGCCCACAGCTGACCCCACCGACCTCAAGAACTATCGGCCCATCTCGCTCCTCCCCTTCGCAGCCAAAGCTGCAGAGAAAACAGTCAACAGGAAACTGACACGATTCATTGAAGAGAACGCCGTCCTCGACCCGTCCCAATCCGGATTCCGAAGCAACCACAGCACAGAGACCGCCCTACTCGCCGCCACAGACGACATCCGCACCCTCCTGGACCAAGGCCACTCCGCAGCCCTCATCCTACTCGACCTATCAGCGGCCTTCGACACCGTCTCCCATCGCACACTAGTCGTCAGACTACACGACGCAGGCATACAAGGAACAGCCCTGGACTGGATCCGATCATTCCTCACCGGAAGAAGCCAAAGGATCAGATTCCCACCCTTCCTCTCCGATCCCACGAAAATCACCTGCGGAGTCCCACAGGGTTCACCACTGAGCCCCACCCTCTTCAACATTTACATGGCCCCCCTCGCAGCCATCATCCGACAACACGGCCTCAACATCGTATCCTACGCCGACGACACCCAGCTCATCCTCTCCCTCACCAAAGACCCCACCACTGCCAAACTCAACTTCCAGAAAGGAATGCAAGACGTCGAAGTCTGGATGACCAACAGCTGCCTGAAGCTCAACGCCGAGAAGACAGAAGTCCTCGGTACCACCCCTTCTGCATGGGACAGCACCTGGTGGCCGACCACCCTCGGAAGCCCACCTACCCCCTCAGACCACGCCAAGAACCTCGGCATCGTACTCGACTCATCACTCTCCATGAACCGACAGGTCAACGCCGTCACCTCCAGCTGCTTCAACACCCTCTGCATCCTCCGCAAGACCTTCAAGTGGATCCCCCTGAGTCAAGGAAGACAGTCACCCACGCACTCATCACCAGCAGACTGGACTATGGAAACGCACTCTACACCGGCATCAACAAGTCCCTACTCCGCAAACTCCAGACAGTACTAAACACCGCCGCCAGACTCGTCCTCGGCATCCCCCGACACGAACACATCAGCCAACACCATCGAAGTCTCCACTGGCTCCCCGTGGAGAAAAGAGTCACTTTCAAAATCCTCACTCACGCCTACAAATGCCTACACAACAACGGACCCAAATACCTCAACGACAGAATCAACTTCCACGTACCCAAAAGAAACCTCTGATCTTCCAACCTCGCACTGGCCAAAACCCCGCGCATCCACAGAGCCAGAGCAGGGGGAAGATCCTTCTCTCACATTGCAGCCAAGACCTGGAACGAGCTACCGGCAGACATCAGACGCGCCCCCTCCCTGAACACCTTCAGGAAGACCCTCAAGACCTGGCTCTTCGGCTACACAGATCTGCGGACCCCCCCCCTCAGCGCCTTGAGACCCTCACGGGTGAGTAGCGCGCTTACAATTCCCTGATTGATTGATTGATTGACTGGGTAAAATATGGAAAGATCCAGTCCTTTTTAACCAAAACGTCAAATAGTAAAACTGATATTAAATGGCTAAAGTACAGCACATCTCTATTAGGATGAATCTCCTCAAAGAAGATGTATTTTAATACTAAATACTTAATTGATTCTTTGTGCAACATGCTATGTTTCTTAGCTCTTGCTTCCTTTAGGTTATTGTCATACATTAACATCTAAAGCTAAAAATGCACAAACAAATGCATGCTTTCCAAGGCAAACAAAACAAATAGCTTGAAAGGACAACATGTCATACTGCTCTAATATGTTTAACAGTTCAGAATGCTCTTAACCCGCCTCAAACTATAGAGATGGAATGTTTTTTCCATTGTTTGGCAGTGCAGAATGATGATGTGCTAAAAAAAACAAAGATAAGATCATTGAAATATTTTCCTTTTTTTAAAAACTGTTGATAAATGCTGCGGAATAAAATAGAGGAAAATGGTTAGCTGAGCAGCTTTTTTTATGGCAATTCTTATAAGAAACTATCTAGAATTTATAGGTTTTAAAAAATCACTAATCTAACTAAGGTTGCTCCAAAACGCTTTGGCAATAGGTGGGGGATCAAAGAATAACTGCAGTCAAAATATAAAAGTAGAGTCAAGTACAAATGATAGATGAATGAAGTGAGCTATCAAGTTTTTGCAAAAGTTTCTTTAGTCTGACTCTTACCTAACAGGCAAAGGTGATGAGAATGCAGAGACACAGCTGTCCTAAAATGTATTTGGTAGCAACATCCATTGGGTAAAGTAGTAAAGAAGGAAAGTTTCAAAAGGTGCGCAGGAAAGGAAGTTCATGCTTAAGGCCTAATCGACCAGTGAAATTGTGTTAATATTATTTTGATTTCAACTATCAATACACTATCAATCACAAAAGCATATATCATTGCCTGCATTACAGAGGTTAGAAAATTCATAAGTCAACCACCGTTTTAACAAGGCTTCAGTATACTTCCATCACTTTAAAGAGATGCAATGGTGCCTTAGAGTATTTTGACAAGTCATTCATATTGCTTTCTGGAAGCATTGCATCTGATATGGTTGTATGTTGGAACAACAATAGGCTAAACAAAGAAAGACTTTACAACTCCTGCCTTTACAACAATAAAGTCTTAACAACGCCTGCCTTTACAATGAAAATTTTTACCACAGATATGCCTTTACCACGTAAATGTACGTTTTTGTCAGGTAACTATAAAGCCTTTTTGATTATACATATTTATATAAGTATAATGGGTTTATACTTACCTGTAAAATACCTATATTTTCGTGGTAAATGCAGGCGTGGCAAAGGCATGTGTGTGGTAAACATATTATAGGTAAGTATTAATCATATATATATATATATATATATACATATAAAAAAATACATATAAATATATATATATATATACACACTCATAGCCACCTTTAACACTAAAAAATACCCTTACCACCCAAAAACCCATACCCACCCTAAACCTTAAAAATTCCCCTGCCACCTAAATACTGCTACACGTCCTTAACCCTTTAACTACCCCTGCCACCCGCATCCAACCCTAAACCCCCAAAATACCCCTGCCACCCAAATACCCAAACCCACCCTAAACTTTCAAAATTCGCTTGCCAACCAAATACCCATTCCTACCCATAACCTTAAAAATTCCCTTGCCACTCAAATACCCATACCCACCCTAAACCCTAAAAATTCCCTTTTCACCCAGAAACCCCTACCCACCCTAAACCCTAAAAATACCATTGCCACCTAAAAACCCACACCCATCCTAAACTCTGCAAATTCCCTTGCCACCCAAAAACACCAACTCACCCTAAACCTCAAAGATACCCTTGCCACCCAAAAACCCCTACCCACTCTAAACCCTAAAAATGTCCTTGCCACCCAAAAACCCATACCTACCCTAAACCCTATAAATACCCTTACCACCCAAAACCCCATACCCACCCTAAACCCTGAAATTACCCTTGCCACCCAAAAAACAATAACCACGCTAAACCCAAAAAATGCCCTTGTCATCCAAAAACCCATACCCACCCTAAACCCATAAAATACGCTTGCCACCCAAAAACCTGCACCCACCCTAAGCCCAAATAATACCCTTGTCACCCAAAAACCCACACCCATCCTTAATCCTAAAATTACCCTTACCACCCAAAAACCCATACCTACCCTAAAATTGCCCTTACCACCTAAAACATAATACCCACCCTAAACCCTAATATTACCCTTACCACCTAAAACCCATACCCACCCGAAACCCTAAAAAACACTTGCCACCCAAAAACCCATACTCACCCTAAACCCTTAAAAATACCCTTGCTACCCTATATATATCCATATATACTTAATAAAAATTATGTGTGTATGTATATATATATATATATATATATATATATATTTGAAATTCACTGAATAAACCATAGGTTTCAGGGACGTTATAGTTAGAAATTAGCATTTAAAAAAACCTTAGAAATTCACTGAAAAAAACCACAGGTTTTAGGGACGTTATAGTTAGTTGGACATTTCACTCGTACAAAACCAGAGAAATTCGGCCGTAACTATAACTTGCGCCCCCGCAATGCACTGCTGATGATGTCACATATTACATCACTCATAACATGGTCAGTGACATCACTGATGACATCATCCAGTGACTGTGTGTTTCTGTAAAGTTTAAATATGTTTTATATATATAGGCCAAGGTGTATTGAAGAATGAGTGGGTGTATGACTGTCTGAATGGATGATTTAGTAGGTGCGTGACTGACTGTATAAGCGAGTGATTAAACGTGTCTTATTGAATGCATGGGTTAGTGACTAAACTGTGTTAATGTCTGTATCAGTCTGTCTGTTGGTGTGTAAGCGGCTGCATGGGTTGGTGAGTAGCTACATAAGAGTCTATATGGGTTATTGATTGGTTGTCTGAGTATCTGTATGGGTGCCTGAGTGTCTGTGTGGGTGGGGATTGTGTGACTTTGTGCATAGATGTGTGAGTGGGTAATTCACTGGGTGTATGGGTTCAAGAGTGCATCTGTGAAGGGCTGTATGGGTGGGTGAGTGTGTGTATGGATGGGTTGGTGAGTGTTTAGATGTCTCAGTGGTACATGGGTGAGTAACTACATATGTGAAAGGCAGTATATGTGAGTGTTGGAGTATATAAATGACTATGTGAGAGTGATTGTGAGAGTGCCTGTATGGATGAGTGTGTGCTTGTGTCAGTGCTTGTATAAGAGAGTAAGTATGCATTAGTATCTGTATGAATAAGTGAGGTGGTGTGTGTATAATTGTGTAGGTGAGTAAATGGGAGCGTGATTGATTCTTTGCATGACTGACTATGTGTGTGAGTAACTCTATGGGTGAATGGCGGTGTATGAGTGTCTGTATAGGTGTATGAGTGTATATGATAGTACTGTATTGATGAGTGACTGCATGAATGAGTGACTGCATGAATGAGTGGCTGTATGGGTGAATGAGTAGATGTGTGTGTGTAGACCTAGGAATCAGTGAGTGGGTATGTGGTATTGGTGTGTCTTTGGTTTCGAAAATGGTAGTCTGTATTTTAGAGTGGGTGTATCAAAGGTTATATTAGGGTGTGAGGAGGTGCATCTGATTATCACGTGGATGATGTCATCAGTGATGTCATTTGAGATGTCATCAGTGATGTCACTGACCATGTCATGAGTGATGTAATATGTGACGTCATCAGCAGTGCATTGCGGGGCGCAAGTTATAGTTACCTCAGCTAACTATAACAGACGAATTTCTCTGGTTTTGTACGAGTGAAATGTCCAACTAACTATAACGTCCCTGAAACCTGTGGTTTTTTCAGTGAATTTCTAAGGTTTTTTAAATGCTAATTTCTAACTATAACGTCCCTGCAACCTATGTTTTTTCAGTGAATTTCAAAGGTTTTTTAAATGCTAATTTCTAACTATAACGTCCCTGAAACCTATGGTTTTTTCAGTGAATTTCAAAGGTTTTTTAAACGCTAATTTCTAACTATGACGTCCCTGAAACCTATGGTTTTTTCAGTGAATTTCAAAGGTTTTTAAATGCTAATTTCTAACTATAACGTCCCTGAAACCTATGGTTTTTTCAGTGAATTTCAAAGGTTTTTTAAAATGCTAATTTCTAACTATAACATCCCTGAAACCTATGGTTTTTTCAGTGAATTTCAAAGGTTTTTTAAATGCTAATTTCTAACTATGCCTACATAGGCAGGACATGTGCAGAAAGAGGAAAAAAGGCGCAGAAAGAACAAAGAGAAATGCAGAAAGAGGCAACAGAAGTCCAGAAAGACGAAGAAAGGTGCAGAAAGAAGCAATAGATATGCAGACAGAACCAACAGAGGTGCAGAAAGAGGCCTTGTTGCAAAGTCATCCTGTGCCCCCAACTTCTTGCTGACTGGTACTGGTGGTAACTGACTGACTAACCAGGTCCGGAGCTAGTGCTATGCTGAAAGACACTTAGAATACAGTGAAAACACCTACATACACTAGGGTACACTATGGGTTGGGGTACCCCTGTGATTGGCATGACCTCTCCTGTAAGGTCCTAGTACATAATAGGGCAGGGGGATTAAAACTACCTTTAAGTCAGAGGTGCAGAAAGAAGGAAGAGCAGTGCAGAAAGAACCAACAGAGGTGCAGAAAGAGGCAAGAGGGGTACAGAAAGAGGTAAGAAAAGTGCAGAAAGAAGCAAAAGAGGTGCAGAAAGAGGCAAGAGAACTGCAGAAAACGGCAAGAGGGGTGCAGGAAGAGGCAGGAGAGGTGCACAAAGAGGCAAAAGTGGTACAGAAAGAGGCAAGAGGGGTGCAGAAAGAAGCAAGAGAAGTGCAGAAAGAAGCAACAGAGGTGCTTAAAGAGGCAAGAGGGGTGCAGAAAGAGGCAAGAGAAGTGCAGAAAGAAGCAACAGAGGTGCCGAAAGAGGCAAGAGAGGTGCAGAAACAGGCAAGAAAGGTACAGAAAGAGGGAACAGGGATACAGAAAAAGGTAAGAGGGGTACAGAAATGTGCAAGAGAGGTGCAGAAAGAAGCAAGAGCAGTGCAGAAAGAAGCAAGAGAACTGCAGAAAAAAGCAAGAGAGGTAGAGAAATAGGGAAGAGGGGTGCAGAAAGAGGCAAGTGAGGTACAGAAAGAGGCAACAGAGGTGCAGAAAGACGCAAGAGAATTGCAGAAACAAGCAAGAGAAGTGCAGAAAGAGGCAAGAGAATTGCTGAAAGAAGCAACAGAGGTGTAGAAAGAAGCAAGAAAAGTGCAGAAAGAGGAAAGAGAATTGCTGAAAGAAGCAACAGAGGTGTAGAAAGAAGCAAGAAAAGTGCAGAAAGAGGCAATTGAGGTGCAGAAAGAGGTAGGAGAGGTGCACAAAGAGGCAAGAAAGGTACCGAAAGAGGCAGGAGGTGTACAGAAAGAAGGAAGAAATGTGCAGAAAGAGGCAAGAGAATTGCTGAAAGAAGCAACAGAGGTATAGAAAGAAGCAAGAGAAGTGCAGAAAGAGGCAAGTAAGGTGCAGAAAGACGCAAGAGCAGTGCAGAAAGAACCAACATAGGTACAAAAAGAGGCAAGAGGGGTGCACAAAAAGGTAAGAGAGGGGCACAAAGAGGCAAGACAAGTACTGAAAGAGGCAGGAGGGGTGCAGAAAGAAGGAAGAGAAGTGCAGAAAGAAGCAACAGAGGTGCTGAAAGAGGCACGAAGGGTGCAGAAAGATCAAGAGAAGTGCAGAAAGAAGCAACAGAGGTACAGAAAGAGGCAAGAGAGGTGTAGAAACAGGCAGGAAAGGACAGAAAGAGGGAACAGGAGTGCAGAAAGACGCAAGAGAGGTGCAGAAAGAGAAAAGAGGGGTGCAAAAAGAGGCAAGAGGGGTGCAGAAAGCAGCAAGAGAAGTGCAGAAATAGGCAAGTCAGGTGCAGAAAGACGCAAGAGAGGTGTAGAAAATGGCAAGAGAACAGCAGAAAGAGGCAAGAGGGATGCAAAAAAGGGAAGAAGGGTGCAGAAAGAAACCAGAGAGGTGCAGAAAGAAACAAGAGAAGTGCAGAAAGAAGCAAGAGAGGTGCAGAAAAAGGGAAGACGAGTGCAGAAAGAGACAACAGGGGTGCAGAAAGAGACAACAGGGGTGCAGAAAGAAGCAAGAGCAGTGCAGAAAGAGGCAATGAAGTGCAGAAAGAGGCAAGAGAGTTGCAGAAAGAGGCAAGAGAGTTGCAGAAACAGGCAAAAGGGGTGCAGAAAGAGGGAACATGTGTGCAGACAGAGGCAAGAGACGTGCAGAAAGAGGGAAGAGGGGTACAGAAAGAGGCAAGAGGGATGCAGAAATTTGCAAAAGAGGTGCAGAAAGAAGCAAGAGCAGTGCAGAACGAACCAATAGAAGTGTAGAAAGAGGCAAGAGGGGTGCAGAAAGAGGTAGGAGAGGTGCACAAAGAGGCAAGAGGGGTACGGAAATTGGCAAGAGGGGTGCAGAAAGAAGGAAGAGAAGTGCAGAAAGAAGCAACAGTGGTGCTGAAAGAGACAAGAAGGGTGCAGAAAGAAGCAAGAGAAGTGCAGAAAGAAGCAACAGAGTTGCAGGAAGAGGCAATAGAGGTGCAGAAAGAGGCAAGAGAGATGCAGAAAGAAGCAAGTAAGGTGCAGAAAGAGGCAAGGGAGGTATATAAAGAGGAAAGAGGCAAGATAAGTGTTGAAAGAGGCAAGAGAAGTGCAGAAAGAGGCACTTGAGGTGCAGAAAGAGGCAAGAGAGGTACAGAAAGAGGCAAGAGAAGTGCAGAAAGAGGCAAGAGAGGTGCAGAAAGAAGAGAGTGAGGTTCAGAAAGAGGCAAGAGAAGAGCTGAAAGTGGCAAGTGAGGTGCAGAAAGAGGCAAGAGAGGTATAGAAAGAGGCAAGATAAGTGTTGAAAGAGGTAAGAGAAGTGCAGAAAGAGGCACTTGAGGTGCAGAAAGAGGCAAGAGAGGTACAGAAATAGGCTCGAGAGGTGCAGAAAGAGGCTCGAGAGGTGCAGAAAGAGGCAAGAGAGGTGCAGAAGGAAGAGAGTGAGGTGCAGAAAGAGGCAAGTGAGAAGCAGAAAGAGGCAAGAGAGGTACAGAAAGAGGCAAGGGAAGTGCAGAAACAGGCAAAAGAAATGCACAAAGAGGCAAGAGAGGAGAAGAAAGAGGCAAGAGAGGTGTGGAAAGAAGCAAGAGAAGTGCAGAAAGAGGCAAGTGAGGTGCAGAAAGAGGCAAGAAAGGAGTAGAAAGAGGCAAGAGAACTGCAGAAAAAAGCAACAGAGGTGCTGAAAGAGGCAAGTGAGGTGTAGAAAGGGGCAAGAGAAGTGCAGAAAGAGGCAAGTGAAGTGCAGAAAGAAGACAGTGAGGTGCAGTAAGAGGAAGAAAGGTGCAGAAAGATGCAAGAGAAATGCAGAAAGAGGCAAGAAAGGCACAGAAAGAAGAGAGGTTTGTGCACCATTAGTACCAATTTAATACCCACATTAAGCAATAAGTAACACATGACCATTCCAGGTTTGCAAAGGGCCTTCCACCACCGTGTAACACGTGAAGCTGCATTTTTGGGAACATTTGAGCCGTTTGCGCAAAAAACAAGGCTTTTTTTGTTCAAATCTGCAGATTAGGCAGCAGAAGATGGAATAGTTGGCAAATGCGGAAAATGTTTAATTATGTGAAAATTGGTGCAGCCGAACAGTCACATAATTCCAGTGGCCCTGCTCATACCTCTGACTAGGTCCAGAAGTGCTCCTCAGTGGTTCCTTCTTTTTTTGTGTCTCATTGAGTTTATAGTTTAGCTTCTATGGAAACGAGGAAGACTAAACCTGAGGTTACCACTCCACAACACAGACTACAATACCACATAATTACTCTCCAAAACACATAATCCCACTCCACATAATTACTATATACTAAATACCACATACTTTCTATTCACATAATTTCACTGCACAACATACCACATAATTCCACTACACACAAGGTACATCCACTCTACACCAAAAAACATTAGTAAAATACTTTTACATTTACAACGCCAATAGCTCTAACTCTCGCAAATGCGAAACCTATTACATTGCAAATGCTTCTTTAACTAGTAGTTGCTTTTGCAGAGTGATGGAGAAAGGGTGCTGGGCCTCCTACCAGCGCTCAGGAATTCTGCTGCGTAGGACTTACAGGAGGTACCAGGAGGGCTTCTTGGCCCCCAAAGTCCCTCAGGAGTAAAGTGGACTTCATCCCCCATCCCATAGTCTGCCAGGAGGCGCGTTTGCAGAGTGGTGGAGAAAGGGGGCGTGGCCTCTGAAGACATTTTAGCAATCCCTTTGTGTGAGACTTACTGGAGGTAACAAGAGGGGTAGTTGGCCCCCAAGGACATCCTTAGGGGCCAACTACCCCTCCTATTACCTCCAATAAGTCCCACACAGCAGGATTGCCAAGTTCTCATAGCAGGCCACGCCCCCTTTGCCCACCACTCTGCAAACGCACTCCCTGGCGCACTCTTGGATGGGGATTAAAGTCCCCTTCGCTGCTGGGGGTCCTTAGGGGCCAACTAGCCTACCTCTTACCTCCAGTAAGCCCCAGATAGTGGGATTGCTGCTAGGTGGACACAGGCCACGGCCCCTTTGTCCACCACTCTGCAAACGTGCCTCCTGGCGCGTTCTAAGTTGGGGGATTAAGTCCCCTTCATTCCTGAGGGTCCCTGGGGGCCTGCTAGCCCACCAGGTACCTCCAGTAAGCCCCACACAGCTGGATTGCTGAGAGTGGTCCGAGGCCATGCCCCCTTTTTACACCACTCTGCAAACGCACATCCTGGAGCACTGCTGCTCGGGGGATGAAGTCCACTTGTGTCCTGAGGTCCTCAGGACACAAGATGACCTCATCGCCCCACCAGCAGTGCATTTTTTGGGCCCTGGGGACCCCATCCCCCAGGGCATGAGCATTTTTTTAAATTTATTTTTTAAACGGGAAGGGGGCCGCATGGCCTCCCTTCCCTGGGCCACTATTGGCCCCTGGGACCCCATCCCCTGGGGCCTGGTCTCGTTTTTATTTATTTTTTAAATGTATTTTTCCTGGGAGAGGGGCCGCGTAGCCCCCCTCCCCTGGGCCACTTCTGGCCCCGGGGACCCCATCCCCCGGGGCCTGGCCTCGTTTTTTAAAAAAAATTCGCAGGAGGGGGCCGCGTGGCCCCCCCTCCCTTGGGCCACTTCTGGCCCTGGGGACCCCATCCCCCAGGGCCTGGCCTCGTTTTTATTTTTTTTTTAAATGTATTTTTCATGGGAGGGGGGCAGCGTAGCCCCCCCTCCCCTGGGCCACTTCTGGCCCCGGGGACTCCATCCCCCGGGGCCTTGCCCCGTTTTCTTTTTTTTTTTCCCGGGAGGGGGCCGCGTGAGGTTCTGTGCCAGGAACCTTCTAAACAAGCACAGACTACTACATGCCAGGAACCTTCTAAAGAAGCACAGACTACTACATGTGTAGTAGTCTGTGCTTGTTTAGAAGGTTCCTGGCACAGAACCTCACTGCATGAGGGTTCTGTGCTAGGAGTTCTAGTGGTGTCAGTTGGTGCCCACCGTGATCCTTGTTGCTGCTCTGTTTGATGGCTCAGCATATTCATGAATAAATATACCTGCAACTTACCTGAAGTTCTTGCTTCGTTACTACATCTTTGTTGGCGACGAGCTGGGCCATCGACACGGACCTGCGCGTCTCGGATGACAAGCCTTGTCTGCTGTGAACATAGGAGTCTCCACCGGAGTGCAGATCGATTTTCGGAGGGATCTTCTTTTACGACACACACGACGTTTTCTCAATATTCCGCTATGACGATATCAGCGGAATTGGGGTAGAGCGCCAAAAAACAAGGAAAAAGAGGTCAGTGGGCAGCTGGAACGCAGTTGGGAAGCGTGCGTTCCAGCAACGAAAAATGGATGCGTGAGAAACGTCAAGGCGTGTAACGACGTCAGCGCGCATCTGCGTTTCACCTCTGGAACGCAGGTGCGTTGCAGCAGCGATAAAATGGATGTGTGAGAGATTTCAAGGCGTGTAACGACGTGAGCGCGCATCTGCGTTTCACCACCGGAACGCACTGCGCTTTTCAGAGGTTTGACGTCATAATGATCCTTTGTTCTGCTGAAGAGAGATAGCGGCAAAGTGCTTCATTGATGCGTGTCATTCACTATTCTACGCAATAATTGGACAAGAGGAGCGGCAGGTATCTAAGTTTCCTGGGATACAGGTATTGTGAGTGAAGCATACAGGTTCTTTACGTTTCTACAGCATACTGGCCCGTGTCTGCACAAAGTGTCCTTCTAGTTGTAAAGAAAACACTGCATTTTAACTAACAAAGGCGCACCATATTGGTACCCTACCTTTCTGCAAAAAAGTGTCTGAGGCAGAAGCTTGCACAAAGTGTCCTTATCGTTATCAACTTTTACGGTACAACATTTTCACTAATAAGGCAAGATTTTGTGCAGCATCCAGGGTGGGTTTTACTTTGCCACTTTATGAACTTTGTGCGTAGCAGATCTTTCAGTAACAGAACTTTGTGCAACTGCGCTCAGCGACTTTTGAATCTGACTTTGTGACTTACTTACATCACGTTATCGTTTCACAGGAGTACTGCTCACAATGCTGTACTTTACAACAGTGCTTCATTGTTTTAATTTCATTTTGGCACATTTTACGACTTGTTTGCAGTCACAATTAGTAAAAACATGCAAGCTGTTTCACCTCCACCACCTTTTCTTGAAACACCCGGTGAGCCACCCATCAAATGGAAACAGTGGTTCGATGGGTTTGAAACTTACCTGGGTGCGATTGGGGCGATAAAATTTAGATCTGAGCGCAGGATATACCTTTTGTTACACTCATTAGGTTTTGAAGGGAGAGAAATTTTAAAACATCTTCCTCCTCCGGTTACTGATGGAGAAAACGTTCTTGATGAATACCAAGACATTGTTAGAAGACTACAAACAAGATTCGATGTTCAACCTAGCCTAGTGGTACTTCGTCACAATTTTTTTTTGCGCACTCAGAATATAGGGGAAAATGTTGACAACTACATTTCTGCTCTGAGGAGGCTTGTGGCAGAATGTCAATTTGAAAACTTTGCAGATCAGTTACTGCGCGATCAGTTTATCTGTCATTGCACAGACAAAACCATCAAACAAAAACTTCTTACCATGGAAAACCCTACACTTGGTGAAACTATCAAGGTGGCAAAAAGTATTGAGACGTCTCAATTGTCAGCAAAGGAATTGGATAACAAAATAATGAATCTGTTTCTGCAGTTAAAGTGAAAGATAATAAAGACAAAGACAATAAATCTGCGGACAGATCACGTCTCAACCATGGGAGAAAAGCGGAGTGCTTTCTTCTCTCAGACCAACATTTGTTTGCGGGTATAAAGCTCACATAGCAGGTAGCAAATGCCCAGCAAAGTATGTGACTTGTAGAATTTGCAACAGAACAGGTCACTTTGCAAAAGTGTGTCAAGCTAGTAAAAGCAAGACATTTACTCAACCCTCTTCTGTCAAGTGTGTTGTTGATGGAGGCATGCTTGCGGATGATGAAGAGTTTGTCACTAATGACCTCAGTAACACGGTACCCGTTGTACAAGATGATGGGGTTGTTGTTGGAAATCCAGAAATGTGTATTGATCCTTATGTAGAGATTTTAGTTGGAGATCGAGTGCTCAAGCTCCTTGTTGACTCTGGTGCTCATATTTCTATGATCACACAGGACCTTTATGATGCGACGTGGCCAAACAGGCCCCTGGTACCCCCTGATCGTAAGGCTGTTTCATACGAGGGGCGAGAAATCAATTTGTCAGGTTACATTGACGAAATTATGGAATTCAAGGGGAGGAAGATTGCTGGAAAGTTGTATGTAGCATGCAAAGTTTTAAATATCTTGGGCTGGTTCCACCAGGGACTTTTTGGTATGGTACTTAGGCCTGGGACCACAGAACAAGTCCTTGTTATAAGGGACAATCCTGATCTTGAAAATCTGATCAACAAATTCCCTCATGTATTCTCTGGTGAGCTGGGCAAGATTAGAGATTTTCAACACAAAATTATTGTGAAAGATGGTGCAAGACCTGTCAAGCACAAGCTCAGGAATGTCCCCTTTAGTATCAGGCAGGATCTTGGAAAATAACTTGATTCCTTGTGTGCTAAGGGGATAACCGAACCTGTTGATTCCTCCTTGTGGTTATCTCCATTAATAGTCGCACGTAAGCAGAATGATGAACTGAGGGTCTGTGTTGGCATCCGCTGTTTAAACAAAGAAATATGGGTGGATTCCCATCCACTACCTAACATCAATGAGCTGTTGGCAGGGTTGAAGGATGCGAAAGTTTTCACTAAATTGGATTTGGCATCTGCCTACCACCAGGTAGAGTTAGCTCATGAGTCGAGACACCTCACTGCATTCGCTTCCCCTTTTGGCACCTTTCCAATATGTTCGCATGCCGTTTGGGCTTGCGTCTGCTGCTTCAGTTTTTCAGCGACTCATGAGCAACATGCTGAAGGGGATTGAAGGAATATCTGTTTTCCAGGATGATGTCCTGGTCTTTGCACCTGACAGGGTTTCGCATGATATCATCCTTCAAAAAGTTCTTTCTAGGTTCCAAACTAATGGTGTGGTGTTGCGTAGGGACAAATGTGTTTTCATGACCAGGGAAGTCGAATACTTGGGACATTTGGTCAATGAGAACGGGATTCTCCCTAAGACTAGTCTGGTTGATTCCATTGTCAAATCCAAAGCTCCATCTGACAAGTCTAGTCTCAAATCGTTTCTGGGCCTTTGTGAATTTTATTCACGGTTTGTGCAAGATTTTGGGAGCAAGTTGAGGCCTTTGTCACAAATGTTAATGAAAGGTGTTGCGTTTGAGTGGAATGGTGAATGTCAAAGTGTTTTTGAGTGGGTGAAGCAGCAACTAGTCTCGCCTAAGGTATTAAAGCACTATGACCCCTCTTTAAATTGCACCCTCACGGTTGATGCCAGCAATGTTGGTGTGGGGGCTGTTTTGACCCAGAACAAAGGCGGAGAAGTCAGAACCATTGGTTTTGCGTCCAGGGTTTTGTCTCCTTCCGAAAGGAAGTATTCAGTTATCGAGAAGGAGTTGCTGGCATGCTGGTGGGCTGTGATGAAGTTCAGAAATTTCATTTGGGGGAGAAAGTTCTGTCTCCAGACTGATCACAAGCCTTTAGTCTTCATTCTCAGTGGGAAGAATGTCAGGGGTTTCACTCCTAAGATTGCACGGTTGTCTTCGAAACTTCTTCAATTTGATTTTTGTACTGAATACATTCCTGGAAGCAAGAATGGGTGTGCAGAATACCTCTCGTGCTCTTCTGACACAGTTGATGATGAGTTTGATGTGAGTGAGGAAGACAAGGAGGAGTTTATTGTCGCTGCAGTGGATCTTCAGCAATTGTGTGCTGTTTCAGAGTGTGAATGGCATCAGGCCCTTAATGCTGATGTTTCTTTGAATTCAGGTATGAAATATGTTGAAAGTGGGTGGCCCAAGGAAAGGAACCTAAATTTTGATTTCAAGACATTTTTGCAGGTAGCAGACGAATTGACTATTGAAGATGGGTTGTTACTGAGAGGAGACAAGCTCGTTCTCCCTTTTGTTTTGAGAGCTGTCTTAGTCAAGCATGCGCATGAGGGGCATCTTGGAGCTACTATGACAAAAAAAAGGGTGCGTCTTTCTTTCTGGTGGCCTTCCATGGACAGGTGAAATAGATGAGGTCGTTAAGTCTTGTGTGATTTGTTCTAGCTGTGATAAAACTGCTAAATTACGCACTCCCCCTCTTTCTCCCATTGAATTGCCATCTGCACCTTGGTGAAACTAGGACTTGACATTGTAGGTCCCTTCTATGCTCTTGATTCATCATCTAAGTTTGCATTAGTTCTTATGGATTACTACTCAAAGTGGCCAGAAGTCAAGTTTGTGAGGGAGGTGAGCTCTAAAACCGTTGTTGAGTTTCTTAATGATGTTTTTATGGAGGAAGGCTTTCCCGAGTTTCTGGTGACAGACAATGGTGCCCAGTTTGTGGCTAGTGAAGTTGAAGATTTTCTTCATTCCAGTGGTATTAAGCACCTCAAAAGTTCTTTGTATCACCCTCAGACTAATGGTCTAGTTGAACGAATGAACAGGGTGTTGGGGGAGTGAATACAGTGGGCTCTTGCCAATAAATTTGTTGTGGCCAATTCTGTGAGAAGCATGCTTTGGTTTTACCGTACTACACCACATTCGTCCACTGGTGTGTCACCTTTTGAGTTGTTGCGTGGTCGGAGAGCTGCCACTGCTTTTTGTCCTAGTTAGATGAGCAAGTGGGTCAAAGGTAGTCAGTGGACGGATGATAGTGTCAGGAATCATGTGAGTTTGGCCCAAAGTAAGCAGAAAAGTTACTTTGACTCCAAGAAGTGTGTTAAAGATGTGGAGATCAGTTTGGGAGATTACGTCTGTGTAAAAAAAACGGTACATGTGAGAAAAGGATTTTCTAAGTTTGGTTCTCCTGTCAAAGTGGTGGGTGTGAAGGGGAATTCTGTGAAACTCATCAATGGACAGTGGTGGAATAAGTGTTTTCTGGTGAAAAGTTGTTCTTTTAACAAAGATGTTCGTAGTGAAAGTAGTGAAGTGAGTTTAGATTGTGCGGGCCAGCCTGCCTTGAGACATAGTGCTCGAGTTAGGAATGTTCCTTCTCATTATAGAATGTAATCTTTCCTTGTTCTTCAAGTACTTCCTTTGCAGGTACAGCATTTCATTACTGTTTTGTGTTGCTTTTGTTTAACCTTTTTATTTCCTTTACAGGTTCTTGCAGCTGTTATTTCTTTTCTTTTGATTCTTATAAGTTTTCTTTTGCTTTTTGTTTTAAGGAAGGGCCCATGTAGTAGTCTGTGCTTGTTTAGAAGGTTCCTGGCACAGAACCTCACTGCATGAGGGTTCTGTGCTAGGAGTTCTAGTGGTGTCAGTTGGTTCCCACCGTGATCCTTGTTGCTGCTCTGTTTGATGGCTCAGCATATTCATGAATAAATATACCTGCAACTTACCTGAAGTTCTTGCTTTGTTACTACAGAGCTGCTAACATGCAGCTCCCCTTGCCCAAAAGCAGTTCTGCTTTGTTTCTTGGAAGCGAGAGCAGGTTTCCTGCTCTCGCTTCCAAGAAGCAAAGCAGTGTTTGCTATGGCAGGGCAGGAGCCGTGCTCCCGCCCTGCCATAGCAAACGGCAATGTCCCGGGCACCCCGGGACATTTCAGGAGCCGGCCCTGGGGGGTGGCGGTCCCCAGGGCCATCAAGGGCTCCAGGAGTGGGGCCACGCGCCCCCCCCCCTTCCCATCATGTTTGAAGCCCCGGGGAGGTGGTGGTCCCCGGGGCTTGGGGGACCCGCGAGGCCCCCCTTGATAATCAACAAAGCCCCGGGGAGGTGCTGGTCCCCAGGGCTTGGGGGGTTACCGAGTCACAAGATGGCTGCCAACACATTCTAGTTTGGAGTGTTGGCAGCCAATCAGAATGAAGCTCGTGCTCGGGAGGGTTTGCGGCTCCTCCTCGGTGCTCAGATATATACATTTTTATTTGTTGAACTTCTCAGCAACTACTGAACGGATTTACACCATTTAAAAAAAAGGTCGCTTTCTGGACCAAGAACTACTTTTTTGCCAAATTTGGTGCAACTCCGTTCAGCAGTTCGGGCTGTAGCCGTGTCTAAAGTTCCTATGGAAATTAACATGGGAAAACACGTTTTGGGACCCCCCTTTTTTTCTCGGCCCCCGCTTGACGAATCACCCCGAAACTTTCAAGACAGGAGCTGACCTGAGTGAACCATTAGTTTTGAAAATTTCGCGAAGATTCATCAAACTGCGCCAAGAATATTGGCCAAAAGAAACAAGGTCCTAACTATAACTACCTACTGGCGATCGCCAGTAGGATATATATATATATATTAAAGTCTTGGATTAAAAAACTTACTAAATTGGCTACAATGGACTTTCCATTGTAGCCAATTTAGTACGTTTTTTAATCCAAGCCTTCATTTATACATATCTTTTACTTTTCCATTTCAGAAAATGTATGACTTTAATAGTTTCTCACAAATATTAGCTAGTGTAACACTACACTAAATTGCATCCCAAAACTCAGTTAATATCAATCACTTTAGGGACTGATTTTACACTGTTACTAGTTGAATTCTTGTGAATCATCCTGTCGTAAAGAGCATGTCTTTCAGTGCAAAGACCCCTTTTCATTTCAGTTTGAAAACATGTGTTATTGAACATGTAATAGGCGATGAACTGCTATTTAATCAAATGCACGTTTCTAGCTTGTGCTTTAATTCTGTAAATGTGTAATGGATATTTCATGAAATTAGGATAAGCAAGATCATGCAAAAACACATTCAGTGATTTAGTTTGGATATTATTCCAGGGATGTTATAATTACTAAATGATTCACTTTACTGAGAAACTTAATTAATTGATATTGGATTTTATATGGACTGGGCAGTGGTCTTTTAATTGGTGAGTCCATTTTTGATGTACAGTCTTGGAGGTTGACTGGAAACTTGGGTGGCAGCTTTGAAATATAGTGGTTGAAAGATTTAATTACCAAAGGAGTTGAAAGTGTTGGTGGGGCAATGACTTCCCAGTTCTTCGGAAATGTTGATATGCATATGTATATCGTAACCTCATAGATGACATTTGATTTGACAATATTGCTGCTAAAAATGGCTGTGAGATGTTCTAAAGGTTTCAGTTTCATTTGGGAATCATTTAATAACGATCTGAACCACTGATCCATAGACCCAAACAGGGATTGCAAGAAGGATGAGGCGAATTTTGTGTTAAGCTATTCTAAAAGCGGTCAGATCATGGAGGATCAATGCACCCTTGCAGACATACATTTTTCACTGATGTTCATAAGTATAGTTTCAGTTATCGACTATAGTCTGAAAGCAGACAAAAAACGGCAAAGGAGTTTGTTAGTTTCTAAGTTGGTAGAGCAATATGGAAGTCACCAGAAGTGTAAGAAGCTTTGAGACAGATGGTAAGCCTGAAGTGAGTCTATAGTTTTCCATTTCCTCTGCTTCAGCAGTTGATTGTTCAGATGCAGGCAACTAAAGGTATATTTAATTTTTGTGGAACCGCCATAGACACTGGCAATGCATAAAGAAACCTCATGATGTTCAGTGTGATGCTAGATCAATTGAGTTTCTGAATTGTAAATTTTCAATAATTTTTATAGTTTGGTTGACCAGTGCAGAGTGCTGATGTATCCTGCCCCTCGTAAGCAAATACTAGTGTTTGGAAATCTTATTGCCCATACTCTGTTCCCTACATGTTCACCAGAAAGAAAAGTGCTACATTTTGTCTGTACCAACTTAGGAAGTGATTTTGTAAATGTGAAACACTTGTGAATGCTCCCCCACTACTCCACCATTATTTAAATGTAAGCAACTGTGGAATTCAGCAAGGCTAGGTGCCTCTGTGACAGTTCACAAAACACACTGTGGCCATTTGTCAGGAAATATTCATTACAAAATCCCATCTGCAACATGTGCTTATACGCATGATTTTTTATTTAGGACCTTTGGTTTCTTTTTTGTATCAGCTATGGCCCAACAATTGTTTCACAGGCTGGACCATATCTGCTATGTTAAAATAGTATGTTTTGTTCTCCGGGTACTGCTACTGTGGGACATGCCTTACATCCTGTCAAGGCCTTGGGTAAACATTGAAGAATCATAAAATAGTAATATCCAGCATACTGGTGAAACACCTGTCAAAGTAAGGACACCGGTGGTTGTATGATGTTACAACGCATGCCATTACAACGCATGCCGTTACAATGCATGCCGTTACCCCGACTTGCTGTTGGGGGTGCGCTGGAAGTTGGAATAGTATAGTTTACTATTCCAACTCCAGTGTGTGCAACAGTAGGGAAGGTGTTGGAGGTAACTCCAACACCTTCTACCCCCTGCAACAAGCCTTTCGCGTTATAACGACATGCGTTGTAATGGCATGCGTCGTAACACTTCCGTTGTAAAGGCTGTTTCCCCCCTACCGGTTGTCTCTGGGTTGCCTACGGACTTGTGGAGCAGGATATTTTACTCCACATTGCAAAATTCATGTCAGCAGATCTATCTAGATAGATAGATATATAGAGAGATAGAAAGATAGATAGATAGATGGATAGATATATAGGTGGATAGATAGATATTCACTGAAAAAAACAAGGTTAAAGAGACGTCATAGTTAGGGGAAAATGGCCATTAAAACATACCATGTTAAACAAAGAAAACCTTAGAACTTCACCAGTTATAGTTATCTCAACTAACTATAACTGGGGCCCCGCCATGCACAGTGTTGGCATCAATGATGTAATTTCAGATGTTTCAGTGATGTTATCAATGATGTCATAGAACATGTCATGAAATGATGTGAGTTATATAGCAGTGCACAGTGAGGGAGCAAGTTATAGATAGTTTAGGGCGCAAGTTATATTTAATTTAGATAACTATAACTAGTGACTTTCAGTGGTTTTGTTAATTTAAAACGGTATGTTTTAACTGACAAAGTGACATAACTACAACATCCCTTTAACCGTTGTTTTTCAGTGAATTATTATGTTTTTTAAAATGTAAAGTAAGATATTTTTACAATTCCTTGGGGTTGGGCACTGGGCCTCAGCCAAATCCCACCCTCAACCCCAACTGCCGCACATGGCTGTGTCATGCAACAATATAAAGGGTGTAATTTTGAGTAAGGCAGACCTACTGGCTTTGTCAAAGTGTTAAAACACCAAAATATAAAAAGCAGTGGACCTACTGGCTTTATCAAGGGGTCAGCACTTGAACATATATAAAGCAGACCTATAGGCTTTGTCAAAAAGTCACTAGTAACTATAAACAAATGAACATTTTAAACTTTCACACATTGCAGTGTTTAATAGTAGTGATTGTCACAAAATATTTTCAATAAAAAAAACATTAAACATATCTTTGGAAGCACAAGGGGTCCCTAAACTCCAGCCAAAGAGCATACAGATACTTTTTCCATTGGCAGGGGCCATAGGCCAGGCCCTGTGTCCAACCCCTGCATCCAACCCCTAGCACACAAGCAACCGCACACCACCCTGCCCCCAAATCCCTGCGACCACCTTACCCTCCGCAGCACACAGCCTTCCGACAGGTGCACTGTGCGGTTGGTCTCACAGGTCCTGGCCGCACTCAGGCAGACCTACTGACTTTGTCAAAGAGTCACAACACCAAAATATAAAAATTGGGCCTATTGGCTTTATCAAGGGGTGAGCATATCACTATATATAAAGCAGACCTTTTTTGTCCAAAAATCATCAATATTTATAAGCATATGTATATTTCAGTAATTCACACAATGCAATGTGTAATAACAGTGATTATGTTAAAAATGTTTTATAAAGTTTTGATTAATAAAAATGGAATCAACAGTTCTGTGAATCTTTCTTTTAACATAGTTTTTATGATTATAGTTTGTGGGCTGAAAAATGTTAAAAGAAAAGAAAGACTCAGGGGGATGTTGTTTTTTTCAAAAGTAAAACTAACATGTCTCCGAGTCATTCTTTTAACATTTTTCCGCCCACAAAATGCACTCCAGCTGAAAACCACAGAGCTCCAGCTAGGAGTGTTTTTGAAAAATAAGGTAAGTTCTCCAATAGTCATGGACTGAATGACCCAGGAGACTTACCTTTTAAAAATTTTGCTGGAGGGCTGCTGCACTCCTGCAGTCCGACACAACATTAAAAATGCTTGGTGATGCCCCTACCCCTTCTAGGAACATCACCAAGCGGAAAGAAAAATGTAAATGGCCCTTGTAGGGCATTATGGGACGATTCTTCAAAGAACAATAAATAATAAATATCACTCACTTTTTTTTTTACTTTTTATAATATGTTTGCAGGTGTCCCGGTGCCCACCCAGTACTCCCACAAGTTTAGTTTTAGTTGGGGTTGCTGTGGGGAGCCCCAAAACACCCGCGACGCAGCCAGCTCCCCAGCTGGTACATTTGTGTGCCAGCGGAAGCCAGTATGTTTTTTCTTAAATGGGTGCCCCATGCCCACCCGGGACACCAACAGCTACATTACTGTTGGGGGCCGTGGGGGGAGCCCCAGAAATAAATCAACTATATCTCTGCCCTCTACCATGCACACTGTTCTCATAAATAATATAGTTTGAGATTGCATGAGTGTTATGAATGCTATGATTTAACATGCTATTAGTGATTTAATATAAAAGGGTATGGTGCAGGCACAAGCTATAGTTGATTTACTCTGCCTAGTAAGTTTACAACACACTGTACAAAGGTGCACGAGTTACAGAAATCTTTGGTCGGGGCGGAAAACATAACTTAAGTAATAACTAGAACTTTTTAATTTCAAATGTTTGTGTAGTTTACGTTGGATTTGTATAGAAATAATTACGTTTTACTAACTATAACTAACTATAACTTACCTTCAAATAAACAACTGGATGTGGGAGCACACCGCTGACCTCTCAGGCAAGGTTCACCCCTGGCATTCTAGGAAATGCAGTCTCTTGTAGCACGCTCCGATATTTTCGAGTGTTTCGCCAAGGTTGGCGCAGATAGTGCTGATCTCTAGACACGTGTTTCTGGTTTATTAACTGTCATCAGTAGAGAATACAGTCTTGTATTTTGGGGTTTGCTGAGTAGGCTGCCAAACATTATATCAGGTCCGGTACCTCTCACTGATATAATGTTTGGCAGCCTACTCAGCAAACCCCAAAATACAAGACTGTATTCTCTACTGGTCTCAGAGATCAGCACTATCTGCGCTAACCTTAGCGAAACACTCGAAAATATCGGAGCGCAGCTAGCAGAACTGCATTTACCAGAATGCTAGGGCGAACCTTGCCTGAGAGGTCAGCGGTGTGCTCCCACATCCTGTTGTCTATTTAAAGTACTGAGTCATTGAGCTGACCAGCTCGTGGATGAAGCACCTGCGCGCCAGTGAGAGGTACCGGACCTGATATAATGTTTGGCAGCCTACTCAGCAAACCCCAAAATACAAGACTGTATTCTCTACTGATGACGGTTAATAAACCAGAAACACGTGTCTAGAGATCAGCACTATCTGCGCCAACCTTGGCGAAACACTCGAAAATATCGGAGCGAGCTACAAGAAACTGCATTTACCAGAATGCTAGGGGCGAACCATGCCTGAGAGGTCAGCGGTGTGCTCCCACATCCTGTTGTCTATAATTTACCTTCAACCTCAACATTAATTGAATTTCTATGATTTTTTTAATTTGGAAACATTGGTTTGTAATCATATAATGGTTTTTATCATTTGAATACTACCACTGTACTTTCTCGATACTTTCTCGTGAAGTGGCGTACAGTGGTCTGGAGTGGTGTAGACTAGAGTGAAGTGGAGTGGCGTATAGAGTACAGTGTAATACAATGCACTGGAGTAGAATAGTGCAGAGTACAGTACAGTAGCGTAAAGTAAAGTTCGGTAGAGTGGCGTACAGTAGAGAGGCGTAGAGTTAATTGGGGTAGAGAAATCTAGCATACAGTAGAGTGGCATACAGTAGAGTGATGTAGAGTGAAGTGGGGTAGAGTGAAGAGCCGTAGAGTAGAATGGCGTAGAGTCACGTGTGGAAGATTAAAGTGGGGTAGAATGAAGAGGGATAGAGTAGAGTGGCGTGGAGTAGAGTGAAGTGGGGCACTGTGAAGTGGGGTAGAGTGACAGAATAAAGTTGCACAGAGTCCAGTGTTACAAACCAGAGTTCAATGGCGTAGAGTCGAGTGGCATAAAGTGAAGTGGGTAGAGTAATGTAGGATAGATTGAAGTGGGATACAGTAGAGCAGCATGCAGTAGAGTGGCGTAGAGTGCACTTGGGTAAAGGCAGGGTGGTGCAGAGTAGAGTACAGTCGGGTAGAGTGATGTGGGGTAGAGTAAAGTGTGGTAGAGTAGAGTGGTGTAGAGTAGAGCTGTGTAAAGTAAACTGGCATACATTACAGTGGTGTAGAGTGCAGTGGCATACAGTAGAGTGACGTAGAATGGAGTGGAGTACAGTATCTTGGAGTGGAGTGCAGTAGAGTGGCATAGAGCACAGTGGCATAGAGTAGAGAGGCGCAGAGTAGAGTGGCGTAGAGTGAAGTGTGGTGGAGTACAGTGCAGTGGCATACAGTGCAAAGATGTAGAGTGCAGTTGCGCAGAGAATAGTGGTGCAGAATAGAGTACAGTGGCATAGAGTGCAGTGGTGTACAATATGCTGGTGCAAAGTGGAGGGCAGTGATGTAGCGTGAAGTGGAGTAGAGTGAAGTGGGGTAGAGGAGAGTGGCATACAGCAGAGTGGCATAGGGTGAAGTAGGGTAGAGTAGAGTGGCGTAGAATGAAGTGGGGTAGAGGAGAGTGGCATAAAATAGAGTGGTATAGAGTGCAGTGGTGCAGAGCAGAGTGCAGTGGTGTAGAGTGCAGTGACAGAGTACAGTGGAGTACAGTGGCATAGAATGGAATGGAGTACAGTAGCTTAGAGTGGCATACAGTAGAGTGGCATTGAGTACAGTGGCAGAGTGGTGTAGAGTGAAGTGGGGTAGAGTAGATTGGTGCAGAGAAGAGTGGTGCAGAGTAGAGTACAATGACATACAGCGAAATAGCGTAGAGTTAAGTAGGGTACAGTGAAGTGTGGTAGAGTGAAGTGAGTGGGGTAGAATGAAGTGGGGTAGAGTAGAGTGGCATAGAGTACAGTGACGTACAGTGCACTGGTGCGCAGTAGAGTACTGTGGTGTAGAGTGAAAAGGGGTAGAGTGAAGTAGAGTTAAGTCGCACACAGTAGAGTGGCATAGAGTGCAGTAGTGCATTGGAGTAGAGTGCAGTGGAGTAGAGTGGCACAGACTGGAGTGGAGTACAGTAGCTTAGAGTGGCGTACAGTAGAGTGGAATAGAGAGACTGGCACAGAGTAGAGTGGCATAGAGTAGAGTGGCGTAGAGTGCTGTGGGGTAGAGTGAAGTGGGGTAGAGTAGAGTACAGTGGCACAGAGAGAATTGGCATACAGTAGAGTGGTGCAAAGTAGAGTACAGTGACAGAGCGAAATGGCGTAGAGTTAAGTAGGGTAGAGTGGAGTAGAGTAGAGAGGTATAGAGTGAAGTGTGGTAGAGTGAAGTGGGTTAGAATTAAGTGGGGTAGAGTAGAGTGGCATAAAGTACAGTGACGTACAGTGCACTTGCATACAGTAGAGTGGTGCACAGTAGAGTACTGTGGTGTAGAGCGAAGTGGCGTAGAGAGAAGTGGGGTAGAGTGAAATGAATTAGAATGAAGTACCATACAGTAGAGTGGCGCAAAGCGCAGTGGTGAAGAACAGAGTGCAGTGGAGTAGAGTGGCGTAGACTGGAGTGGAGTACAGTAGCTTGGAGTGGAGTACAGTAGAGTGGCGTAGAGTATAGTGGCATTGAGTGCAATGGGGTAGAGTGAATTGGAATAGAGTGAAGTGGGGTAGAGTGAAGTAGAGTAGAGTGGAGCAGAGTAGAGTGGCGTAGAGTACAGTGCCGTAGATTGAAGTGGGGTAGAGTAAAGTGATGCAGAGTTGAGTACAGTGGTGTAAACTGCAGTGGCGTACAGTACAATAGAGTGGAGTGGAGTAGACTGGCGTAGAATGGAGTGGAGAACAGTGGCTTGGAGTGATGTACATTAAAGTGGCATGGAGTAGTGTAGAGTGGTGTAGAGTAGCGTAGAGTGAAGTGGGGTAGAGTGAAATGGGATAGAGTAGAGTGGAGTAGAGTGGCATAGAGTACAGTGCCATACAGTGAAATGGATTAGAGTGAAGTAGGGTAGAGTAGAGTGGCATACAGTTAAGGGGCGTAAAGTGAAATGGAGTAGAAATGGAGTGCAGAGTGGAGTACAGTGGCCTAGAGTGCTGTTGCGTAAAGAAGAGTAGAACAGAGCTGAGTGGAGTAGGGTGGCTTTGAGTGCAGTGCCATAGAGTGCAGTGAAATAAAGTAGAGTGGCGTAAAGTGAAGTGGGGTAGACTGAAGTGGTGTAGAGTGAAGTGGGAAAGAGTAGAGAACAGTAGAGTAGACTACAGTGGTGTAGAGTGCTGTAGCATAAACTGGAGTTCAGTAGATTGGTGCAGAGCACAGTGGCTTGGCGTGGCAAAGAGTGAAGTGGCATACAGTAGAGGGGCATAGAGTGGCACTGTGTGGAGTGTAATGACATTGCGTACAGTGGAGTGGCGTAGTGTGCAGTAGCATAGAGTGCAGTAGCATAGAGTAGAGTGCAATGGCATAAAGTGCAGTAGCATAGAGTGCAGTGGCAGAGTACAGTGCAATGGCGTAGAGTGCAGTGATGTCCAGTGCAGTTGGGTAGAGTGCAGAGGCGAACAGTGCAGTGACGTACAGTGGGGTGGCATACAGTGTAGTGGCATAGAATGGTGTAGTGTGTTATATAATACACAACTCAACTTGCATCCCTTAATTGTTTTTTAAACATTTCTAAGTACTGCAGTATTTTCGAGAGAGCAGCACTTCAATTTCCTTTTTAATATATAATGCAATATACATAATTTTTCCTACCTGCACACACTACTATAAACTGCCCCATATCTTACTATATCTTAAAAACATACTAAAAAGCTGTATCTCATGTAGAAACCCACAACACAGCCAAAATGTGGTCTAAACAATATGGCTGACTTTTTATTTTGTAAAGGCTTTTATTAGCCAATAATATAGTGTTATGTCATATTTGCCATCGCTATGTACCGTGGTATACCGCGGCCCAATATATCACTAAGATTCAGTCCCATACTACTATAAAACTACTGAATGGATTTTCATGGAATACCAAAAAGGATCCTTTCCAGACCATAATGTATATTCCTGGCAAATATCATGAAAATCCGTGCAGCCGTTTTGCAACTAAATCTGTGTAAAAAGTCTATGGAAAATGCATTGGTAGAAAATGTGTTTTGGGACCCCCCCTTTTTTCTTTGCACCTCCTTCACTAATCACCAGAACTTTGCAAAGTACAACATAAGCCTATGTAGAAAAAGTAATAGGTCTCCAAAGTTTTGTTGAGATTCGTCAAACAGTGTCAAAGTTATTAGCAAGCAAAATGCTGAGGAATTCCTATCTCTATAACGTAAAAAAATATATATATATATATATATATATATATATTCATTGAAAAAACAAAGTTAAAGTTATGTTATAGTTAGGTGTGATAAAAAAGATTTGTTTTTGTTTAAAACAAACCTTAGGCGTTCACTAAAAAAAACAAAGATTACAGTAATGTTATAGTTAAGTGTAATAAAAGGATCTGTTTTTTTTTTTTTTTTTAAATAGAATTTTCACTGAAAAAAGGTTAAAGTGACGTTATAGTTAGGTGAAAATGTTAGTCACAACATTAACATTAACGTTTTGAATCTAAAAAACCACAGAAATTCACCATCTATATAACTTGCTCCGCTCCCATGCACTGCTTATGGCCTCACCTATTACATTACTCATAACGTTCTATGACATATTTTATGACATCACTGATGTGTTATGTGCCTTCGGCCTCGTTTCTCTATATTGTTATGGAACTCCTTGGTGACTTGCAATATCCTTATAATGTACGACAGTGGGGAACTTTATTCCTTATATTAGCATAATTATTAGTATTATAAGCGTCACATGCAGCATGATGCCTTGCTCCAGGGTGATCACCAGATATAAGTTTATTCACTGGGAAAAGAAATAGAGTTAGTAATCAATTACAAACATATGTACAGTATATAATAACATAGCCATAGGGCATTCAGCCCCTTAAAGCAGAACTAGTGAAAACCTGATACAGATTTCAAAAGCACAATCTCAGGTGGCAACTGATTCCAGAGTTCCATTCTAGGGTCAACAATCTCTTACTCCCAGAATAGAGTATGCAGAAGACTATTCTAATGGACTCTAGAGTGGAGTAAGCAATTACAACTTCCAAAGGCTATGGGGAAGGACGATGGGAGGCCAACCAATATTGTGGGTAAACAAGCACTTCATAAGTAGGTCTCACAAACTAATCGCTCAGCATTCAATTGGAGGCCCCATGGAGAGTAAATACAACATTGGTGGACACACATGCCATTTCTTAGGCATTAGTTAGCTTTCATCCACTGCAGGTATCATTAGGCTAGGGGTTATGAGTCCATAGGTGGCTTGGAGTTATGGAAGGGTGCTTGTAGCACCTGCTAATAAGACGATCTGTGTTAGGAAGCCTAGCAGATGGACAGATACGACGGTCCATGAAATAACTCATTCCTGATTGAAAACATGTAGGTAAATCTTGACAGCACTTAAGTGACGTATGAGTAGTAAACTCATACCGAGGATCAACCATACACTGTGGATGGATCATCTAGGGGCAGCTCCTTCGTTGGAGCGGAGGAGCGTCGCCCCACTTAATTACCCCGAAGACAAAAAATAAAATGGTAATTCATTACCATTTTATTTTTCATCCTCCCATCCTGAACGGAGCGTCAGGACGGGGATGGGGCTGCTGCTGAATGACAGCAGCAGGGAGGAGAGTGGACTGATTGTGCACTTTTCAAAGTGCGCATGTCTCTTTGACCAACTGTCTTGCGACGGCCAGCCACACATGTGCACTTTGAAACCTCTAACCCAGCTGTCATAAGACAGCTGGGTTAGAGTAAGTGCAGGTCTCCAGTGTCCTCGGGAGCGACGAGTGAGGTCGCTCTCTCCAATCAGGGCGCTGCTCTCATATCATGAGAGCAGCGCCAGGATTGGTGCCCGCACTGCATCCAGTTCCTGAGCGGAGGACGGAAGACATCGGTTCAGGTAAGTGTTGTTATTTAAATAAATTTTTCCGTGTGCCTGCCCTCCCTCCCCGTTGATGCTAGCCACCACTGCGTGATCTAGCAGGGAAAAAGTCACATCTTAAAAGAACTTACAGCCCTTTGCTACGAACAGAGGGAGACTGTTGTGCAGACTAAATCCCTGGTTGAATGTTTTAATAAATGTGATTTTATTGTATGCACGTTTGAACTTTCTGTCTTTTGGTGCTATGGCTGCTTCAGCACAAATCCTAGGAAACTGTTTTACTTGTATCCATGCCTTACTGATGCTTTTCCTCTCAACAGTGTAGTGGCCAATGCACCCTTTCTATCCACAATCCACTGCTACACAATCTGGAAGAGACCAGAGCTACAAGAAATTACATTCAGGGTCGTTTCGCCATGTTTACATTTACATTAGCAAATAACTCATTAGCAAAGGCATTCTTTTTATCAAGTCCTCAATTCAATTAACAGCCCCGACGGACGTCATTCTAGCACATTTAACAACAGGCACAGCCAGGCAATGCGCGGGCTCCCAAATGGCCCCGTAAAAGCAGGACGTTATTGATAAGTGTGTCACCAAAGGCTTCGAGAGCGCTGTTCCGAGTAACTGCTGAGCGCAGCAAAACAAGTTGTAAGACACGGAGGGGCCTTACTGCTGAACTCTGCAGAAGGCGCTTTCAAATAAATATTTCAAGCCTTCATATGAATATTTTAAGCATGACAACCACACATAAACACACACGGCGAAAGTGCTCAAATACACTCAAGAAAGACTATTAAGTCGTCAACCAGCTCCTGACAGGATCCACCGACTATAACCACAGTGAGAAGCCAGGAGACAGTTGGCTTCACTCCAAGACTGCTAATTTAACTTGTCTTAAAACCAACCAGTGCTCGACGTGTCACCGTCAATGTCACCGTGCCGCAGTCTGAAAAGCCTTCGACCTACAGCGCAAAGAGCCCCAAGTGCCACCCTTCTTGTCTACTGGTTGAAAATCTAATTGGTTCTGCTGACAGGCTTGGGAATTGGTGAGAAGGCTGCTGAGTTAATCTCCAAGGGCCAGCGCCGAGCTCGGTATCCATCGCTGAGCTCTGCTCCCGGGCTGTCGTCGAGTGACTCTGATGGTAGTGCGCGCTCTTATGCTTCAACTGTCTTCTGACTCCTGTTAAGTCAAATTCAATAAAGTTTGTCACTCAATAATCTGAGAGCTACCCAACAAAACCTCTTTGATCAATAGCAGCTTGCCGTCATGCGCGGGGGAAGGTGACCTATTAAAGATTAAAAACACACCTGCTGCTTGGAGCAGAGAACATCTTTTTACTTTTAAAAGGAAAAAACACATCCATTAAGAGTGGTTTTTTATCTATTACTGGCACGCATGAATAATGCATCATGTAAATATAACATAAGATTAAAAGCTGCAACCACAAATTCCCCAAACCTTGTGGAGGCAAGAATGGTCGCCGGATGGGCACAGCGATCACAGCAGAACAGACAACAGTCACCTGCATTTCTATTGTCTACCAGTGCTTGCATCTTTTAACAAAAGTAATTTGCCTCATAAAAACAAAATTATTCACGTCCCCAAACACATGCATAATGTATCACTCACCATGAAAACACTAAAGCAACGTGTTAGACAGAAAGTAGAAGTTTAGTTGGACAGATCACTGCTAAGACACAGGATCAAGTGAGATACCTTGGTCTGGTTTTTTGGTCTCCTCAGCAGTACATTGGCATTTTAATGATGAAAAGTCTGAAACAGACTGCTTCATGCCCCACCTGTCCATCAAAGTGGGACATTGGTGAACACAGAACACCAAGTCTCTGAAGATGGGTGAGAGCAGAGCCGGTCTGTTGTCACAAATCGCTAGCAAGCACAGTCCCACTTTCACAAATGGGACAGGCACCACTTGTCACCTGTTTTTAGCAGATGACAATCTTTAGAAGAGCGTGCTATGAACACTGGTATGTTGTCTAGTGATACTGGTATGTGATTTGTTGAGGCTTGACAAAGGTGTTAGCCTGATCATATCAAGACAAAAGCGCACCTGAAAGGCTGAAGTAACACCACCGTACAAATCCACCACTTACAAAGTGTCTCATTGGTTTAGCTATTTATCTTATTATACACAAAAATAACATTGAAGAAATTAAGCAAGATTGTGGTAGCATCAGTCTAGGAACTACTTTACAAATTCAAGATTGTGAAAATATATCAATCCATGATTCCATCACACACAGAACATGTCAGTGCACAATAGCACCATGCACTACGGTTAAACTCAGATCATAAAGTTTAAAATACAACAACTGCAGATGAGAATCTAAATTGTGAAACAATATCTGAGAAGAAAACAATTAAACTTATAGACACCAATGAGTGACTTATGACAGTGCATAGTGAAATGGCCTTTACTTGCAACACATGAGAAACTAATGGAAACATTGATGGAATAATAAAAGGCTGGGTGAATGGGAAGAAAGACATAAACCAAAAAAGGCAACTGTCAGATTAAACTATGTTTTGGCGGTTTCACAAATCATCAATTGCCAAAACAGGTCATGTAAACGTTTAAACATTCTGCTGTCGGTTTCACCACCACAATTCTTTGTGAGGAAGCGTGTCTGCAACTGAGGAGCACATTAGTTTCTGGACTTTTTGGTCGACTCTCAATTGTATGGTTCTTTCAACTGTGCGAGTAACAAGCACATAGTCTCTTCAAACCCAAGAGATTGGTCAGGCAATCTTACTCCTCAAGTACATCAAGGCAAATCAATCCAGCCCACAATCCAAGCCCTGCGTCTTTAATCAAGTCGCAACCTTGGGTGCTTTACGTACGTGTCATATTTAACATCTCTGCCACATTCGGCAAATCAGGTAACCCCACATTGTTGCAGTGGTTTGTATTCATTGGAGGCACATCTGTAACCTTAAGTTGGTTAGTGCCCTTTGGGGCACAGTGTGCATCTCCTCTTGAGTACCCCCAGTGGTTTACACTCAGATCTAACATCTTCTAAACTTAGACTGATTTCATTATAGCCCCTTATTACATCTGAACAAATTGGGCCTCAGTGCAACGCAGAGGATACATACCTGTATCTGCTACATAGTGGCAGTTTTCTGAAATACTCTTAATGTCCTGTTTGGAGTAGACAATGTTGAGTTGGCTTCAGCCAAATTGTTTAATTGCAGGATATTGACATTGGGTTCCATGCGCGAACCATTTATGCACATTGTAACTCAGAGCATCTGGTTTCCACTTTCACAAAACTACTACTTGCACCACAGTCTAAATGCAGGCAATGGCATTATTAGACCCCTGCTTTGCTATCTACACCTGCCTACACCACACACTTATTCGGCCTTCAAGTAGACAAAAAGGTCAGGCTCAATTGGAACTGAGCCTCAGGAAGTGGGATCACATTTCAAGTAGCCTTAGAGTGATCCTCTGGATTCAAATCTTATAGTAAATTCAAAATGGCCAGCGTGCCAGACCTATTTCACTGACTTCTCATTATATCAAAGCTATGGCCCTGGTATATAAAACATAGGTTTCATGTGGTATACAAATTCTGAGCAATATTTGAGCGATTTTTCATTTAACTTTTGATCTTTCTCTTTATTTATGTTTATGGTATACAAAGATCATGTATTACCGTGAATAAAGTAAACCCATATGTACATAAAAAGATATTGCAAGTTAGGTTCTTAACCATGTAAAAGCATGAGGCTGCAGATGTCGTGGAACTTTTAAGTAGCTTGATATAACCAGATTACATATATTTCAGGGTACTTTATTCCACAGATAACAAGAGTGTGAGAAAGTCAGTAATCAGCATGCTTCCAGGCAACAGTCCTCTTCTTAGCAAACCTTATTCTCGGTTCTGGTACGTACTACAGGTGTGTGCATGTTAAGCAGCTTGGTCTGCCTAGGTCGCATGTTTGGACTTACTTGCTTACTTATGCCTACTACCAACCCTGGGTATAGGCCACCAACCAGGACTCATGTTTGGTGACATATATAATTTATAACTTGTACATTAGTGATTATGAAGTAATAGCCAGGTTGTCAGGTTAAACATTATTTTACAAGCTCTAGCAACCATATTAATATTTGTGAATGTAATGTAAGATACTTGCTGAATATTCACAGAGCGCTCCTCTCTGCAAGATGGTACTTGGTATTGCTCAGCATGGTTTGAGTACAACCTGTACATTTCCTATTGCTGCCACAAGACTATGGACGTTTCAAAACACTGGGGTAGTGACTGTTGCTAAGTCTAATGGTCGCTACTGGTAGGTGTATCTTCTACCATATCAACAGATTAATATTCAATCTTCTCATCAAAGCACTTGCTGTTGCTGAAAAGTTCAAAAATTTGAGATTGTAATGAACAAAATGGCTTGGACATCTTTGGACGAAAGTGACTTAAAAGGTAGAACACTGCAATAGCAGAACGATGAGTCATAGAACCAGGGCCAGCCTTTAGCCTGGGACAGATAGGTCCACGTCCACGTCCAAGGAACATTTAGAGGGATGCAGCTCTCATAGCAGGCTCCTGGTCACCTTTGCCTTCAGCTGCACTGTTGGAATGCAACTGTGTTCCGATCTACTAACCAAAGACATGACAAACAGTGCTCTCATAACAGGTGACATCATCACGCCTTACATCAACGTGCCGCCATCTCAGGAGAACTGTTCGTCAACCACAGTATCATTACCTGCGCATCATTATCCTAATCATTCGTGATGCGTGCACCACAAACAATATATGGTAAAAATGTAAATATTATTACCAGTAAAATAATCTTCATATGCACAATTGGTGATGCACACAACAGGTTTTACAACCACATTATCCAGTAAAACAGATTAAATTAGGGCATTGTTGTACTGGCCCTTTCTGCAGGGTTATCCCCAACTTTTTGCCTTCACCCTCCTGTTTTCTGAACCTGTTTTTGTTAATGTTTAGGACTCTGCACACTTTAACACTGCTAACCTGTGCTAAAGTGTGTGTGCTCTCTCCTTTAAACATGGTGAAATTGGCTTACACCCAATTGGCATATTTAATTTACTTGCAAGTCCTTAGTAAAGAGGTACTACATGTGCCCAAGGCCTGTAAATTATAGTCTATTAGTGGGCATGCAGCACTGATTGTGCCACCCACTTAAGTAGCCCTTTAAACATGTCTCAGGCCTGCCACTGCAGCTTGTGTGTGCAGTTTTAAGCTGCCATTTCGACCTGGCAAAGTAAAACTTTTGCCAGGCCCAAATCTTCCTTTTTAATACGAAAGTCACTCACAGGGTAGGTCCTGAACAGCCCAGAGGGGAGGGTGCAGTGTATTGAAAAAGTTGGACATGTACTTTTAAGTTTTACATGTCCTGGAAGTGAAAACTCCTAAATTGTTTTTAACTACGGAAACACCTACCTCTCCCATAGGGTTGCATTGGGTTGCCTTATTTCATTTAATAAGTGATAACGTTCAATTGGGAGCAGGTAGACAGATCGAGTTTAGTGTCTAAAGAATTGTAATTAAAAGCCTCTTTAATGATAAAGTCGGATTTCTAATTACAATTCGGAAAATGCTACTTTTAGAAAGTTATGAAAAACCACATATGTTCCAGAAAAAATGCAAGAAAAAATGTAAATCAAACAAAAAAGAAACCGAGAAATAGGTGCCCACAAGAATTTTTTTTTTACGGTAATAGAAATTATTATTAAATTCTTTTTAAAAAGACAATGCAATACAGGAACAAACAGTTTGTGCTCATGGACAATACACTGTGTAAACAAAAAAGGGATCACAAAGGCAGAGGGTTTTCAATTTAAATCAAATTTTCCCGCATTACAACAAGAGCAAAAACGCAAGCAATGCTTTTATCCCAATTTTGCCAAAGGTGCATCAACGGCGTTTTGACTCTCGTTATTTTTTGGGGTCATCATCAGGACCCGAAAATACTTTTAGAGCAACCATAAGACAAACAGTCTGAAAACAAAAATATACATTTACATGAGTGGGTCCATCCAAAGATTTTTAGAAATAATAAATGATAATAAAACAATGGCCAAGTACTCACATGGGCAGCCACTGGACTGATCACAAATGGCTTCTCAAGTTTCCAAAGGCTCAAATTCACCTATATCAAATTACAGGGCAATTACTATTGTGTCCTTATTCAAAGAAAAACTAGGACCACCATCAATGTCATAATAAAATCCCCCATGTGGTAAGGAAAAACCAAGAAAATATTCAAAGAAAATATTCCAGGGATATCCAATTAGATTAAAGAGTTATATAAGGTATAACCCACATTTACCATAAATATATATTGCCTTCTCCCTGGAGAAATAAGACGGTAAAGTCCCAAAGCTCATAGGTTCACCCGGGTAAACCAAATCGATACATCCAATTCAAACAATAACCAATTCAAAAAATAAAAATATTAGCCAATTCAGAAAAATAGTCACCTAGTTGTAGTCTTGCTTTTAGAAGACTTACCAAGTGCCGCTCAAAGGTAGGCACTATACCAAGAAATAGTGACCAATTGCTGCTCAAGGTTCAGGCCTCATCGACTTAGCAACTCGCCTATAAAATACAATAGAGGCTTCGTTTACAATCAGCTCAGACATGGAATAATCCCACCACCGTGTTTAGCCTCCTAAAAAAACACTTGCCGAGGAATCGAAGTTCACCACAGTCACCCGCAACATCGTAACGTCAGGCAGCATGTGAAAACACCGACCGCTGTTGGTGTTTTTAAAATCACTACTCTTCGTGGAGAGAGAAGAAAGACAGTCTGCAGTCCAACAAACTGTCATTCCGTCTTAATTTGCTTTTCCAATTTTTTTCATATTTAAAGAAATTTCAGACGGAAAATTATAAAAAGAAAATTGTATAAATAGGGGGGAAATTATTTCCACAATAGGAAAAAGAAAGCGCACAGCACGCATGTGTGAAAGTCTGGACAATATTCTCACAGTCTTCAAAGTCACAGCATTGAAATCATCGAATGAGAACATCTTTCCTTTTCCATTGGCAGCAGTACATTAGGCTCTTCAAAAGAGCGCAACATTGTTCTAAGCGCGCATGCACTGATAATGAATATAACTATCCCATTTTTCAAAATAAAATTACTATCGTGTGGCAATTCACCCTATAAATATTATGAGTATATCCTCAATACCTTCAGTGTGGACCATTCAACCAAACAGTTATACAGCCAAGTAGGCATATACAAAGAACTTGGCCAATGAGTCAAACATATGGAAATGTGAAGTATCCAACATGGTAAAACAATGCAATGGGATTATTACAATGTTAAAGCATTTTGAGCAATGTATGTATAAGGTATAGAAGCCAAAGAATTCTTAAAAAGGTGACAATATTTAAAAGGATTTATAAAAAGATTATTACACTGTTGGTACACACAACAAGAAGCTACCCTGAATGAGTGTCTGATTCTAATGAGAACGGAGGCGCACTACAACTTCTTCTGTGTGGTGTAGGGCATATCAAAAAAATGTAAGGACTGTCCTCACACACCACAAGGTGTCATGCTTCATCATCGGCAGTCCTCGCTCTCTAAAAACCGCGTTTGATAGAGAGCGGGCCTTCACCTGAAGACAGGGAGGCACTTCTACAACTAAGTGGGGGCCCGTGCAGGAAGGTGAGTGAGTGATTTAAAAATTAATGCAAAATCCACATGGAAATTTATTTAAGTGGGATTTGCTTAATATTAAAACTATGGGTGAGGACACAGGGGTTTAGTACCCCATCCCCATCAGTGTCGTCAACATGTTTCTGCCGTCGTGGCTAGGAGGATCCATGGCATTCATCAGGACGTGAGAATAGGGCTCATATCTAGTCTCTAACAGACCAAGATAAATCCACTTTGGTAGGTTGACTTTTGTCAAACTCTACTTTGAGACTTCGTAACCTATAAAAATAAAGGTTTACCACAGTGTCAAATAAAGCTTAAATACTGGGAAAAAGGAAGAATCAGACTAGTATCATGCAGAAAAACATTATCATGCATGTGGGTGTGGACACACGTGTCACTGCAAACGTGGTGCACATGAAAACGGATACTGTGAGTCCAGCTCACAATCTTACCCCAAATTAGGGGTTGGGATGTCCCATGGGAAGGGAGGAATTGAGGGACCCCTGTAGTCACACTCTGAAAACAGAGTAAAAGATAATTATGTAGGGTAAAGTGAATCAGGTTGTTAAATGTAATTAAAACCTCACATTCATTCTGACTTTGTAAACGTGATCCAAAAGTTCGAAAACTACGTATTTCACACACACATCGAACACATACAACCCCTTACTGCCTCAAAGTGCGTCCCTCGTGGTGCTCCTACGATCTGTCCTCGCCTCTTCCCCGCTGGTAAATGAATGCCGCTGTGCGTGCGGTTTATAAAGGTGCCTAATTTGCTGATTGATTGTAATCAGGAGTGGACAGGCACCACCTGTGTTGTAAATTGGTGTCAGCAGTTTAAAATGGTGTATTAGTATGCGCGGCGCTCGAAATACTCGACCTGGTTCCGCTGTCGGGACGCGCTGCCTGACTAACGCGTCATAGGCAGAAAACTGTAGATAAGGGGGTGCTCGCGGCACGAGACCCGGTAGAAAGGGTGTGTTGCAGTAAAGCGGGGTGTGTTTCAGTGCGTGAACGCGCGCTGCTTAATCTTATGATATTAACCATATCCCTTCTCCATATGCGCAAGCGTGTCAGGTTTGCAAGAAGTTCTTTATGATTCTCACCCAGGCGGACAAGTTTAAAAGCACCCAAGCGGATCTGATTGAAAAAGGTGCTCAGTAAATGAGAAGAATTGTATATAAGCAGGCATCATAACTGCAGGTTTACAAAGGTAACGAGAGGCCAGGCTATGGACGGTTAAATAGTAACGTTCCGAGGTTTACTTTGGAGAAGGGGGCGGGTGGAGAATGTCACAGAGGTTGTAGGTGTGCGATTGGGAACTGCTATATACTATGATTCAACTATTTAGGGGAAAATGTGCAAACCCTCAAATAGGTCGAGATCATGAGTATAAAAAGTGTCCACATGTGTGGTTGGTTTCCATATTCTTTTGTTATATCCATTTAAGGGGGAAATGTGAATTCTCCAGTTACTAAAGATGTTCAGAAAGACAGCAATTCAGCTGACTGGCTGGTTTATCCGATATGAAGCCATGTGATATCATCGTTGAGGCCTACTTCCCATGATTTGAGACGGTATACCCAGCATTGTTCCCGTATGTGGAGTCTCTTTTGTGTGTTTGGTATACCCAGGTGCATCTTCTCCAAGATAACCCATTCCAGGTCTTTATCACAGTGGCCTTGTTCCAGGTAGTGGCGTGTCAGCTTGGTGTTGTTCTTTTTGCATCTGATGGTGCTCCGATGTTCGTTGATTCTTACTTTGATCTTCCGTAGTGTCATACCCACGTAGAAGAGGTTGCAAGGGCATTTGATCAAGTAAACCACATTTTCACTGTTGCAGTTTGTAAGATTTCTTAAAATCCAGGGTTTTCCCGTGTGTATGTCAACTTCCTTGGTATGGTGGGTGTATTGACATGCCACGCAATTCCCACATGGGTAGTGGCCAACTGGTCTTTGATGGTCCCATAGGGTTTGCTGGGTCTGGATCGGTAGCAGTGATGTTTTCGCATGGTCTAGCTCGTCGCGGATGTTTGAACTTCTCTTAAATGCGAACAAGGGTGCGGGCCATTGTTTCCCTGCCCCATTGAGTATGCGCCAGTGCTTTTGTATTATGGTCTGGACTTTGTTGGAGATTGGGGTGTACGTAGTGATATATACGACCCTGTCATTCTCCTGTTTCTCATGATATTCCAAAAGGGCCTCTCGATTGTTATTACGGGCCCTTTTTCTCGCCCTGGTAACCATTTTCCTCGGGTAATGGCGTTGAATGAATTTGTCCTCCAAAATTTGGGATTGGTTGTCATATGCCTCTAAAGAAGAGCAGTTTCTCCTGAAGCGAAGGAACTGTTCCACAGGGATGTTCTGTTTCAGTACTCTCGGGTGAAAGCTTTCGTACATAAGCAAAAAGAACAATTGATGGACAGAATGCAGAACAATGTCATACATTCACCCCAGTACAGAGATCTGGGCCTAAATCCATCGTTTTTTTGCTCACCATGCCATTCCAGTTTGGATCCAGCCATATGCAAATCAGTCTTGACCCTGCGCCCATTGGGAACAGTCCAGCCCGAACTGCCAGGCTAGGTCCTCCCTGGACTGGAAACAAGCATCCTAGGACCGGTTTCGGGCTTTCAGCCCTCATCAGCCAGGATAGCTTGACTCCAGTGACATGGAGAGCACGGACCCACGTCTGGGCATACCCATCCCACTCGGGTGACAAATGCAAAAAGAACAATTGATGGACAGAATGCATAACAATGTCATACATTCACCCCAGTACAGAGATCTGGGCCTAAATCCATCGTTTTTTTGCTCACCATGCCATTCCAGTTTGGATCCAGCCATATGCAAATCAGTCTTCGTACATAGGCAGGCTGTTTTTATCGTTGGTTTGTTGTGAACCTTCGTACCAATGTCCTCCTCGTCTAGGGTGATGACCAGGTCCAAAAACACAGCTTCATTTTTGTTAATGGTGTATGTGAACTTGAGATGTTCATCCCTAGTGTTTACCCATTCGGTAAATTCTGTTGCTTGTTGTTGGTTCCCATGCCAAACGATAAGAACGTCGTCAATATATCTGCGCCATAACTTCAGCTGTTGCTTGAAGGGGTTTTCCTGGCTGTATATGTGGTCTTCTTCAAATTGGTGTACATAGAGGCACGCCATGCTGGGAGCAAAGGTGCTTCCCATGGACGTGCCCCTGATCTGATGGTAGATGGTGTCATTATATTAAAAAAAGTTCTCTGTAAGTGCCATCTCTGCGCATTCCATGATAAAAGTGCGTGGGGTAAGGAAGTGCCACTCTCTCTCTCTCTCCTGTAGGATGTGCTCAACTACTGCTAACGTCCGTCTTTGAGGGATACTTGTATATAAGGCTTATATGTCCATAGTAATAAGCCAGTCTTCAGTAGGGTTAATGTCCATGTCTTTGAGAAGGCATAAGACATCCTTAGTGTCTTTAAGATACGATGCCGATGTTTGCACAATGGGTTTCAGGAACCAGTCGCAGAATTGCGACAAGGGTTCTAACACTGAACTGATGCCAGACACAATTGGTCTTCCTGGTGGTGGGTCCTTGTTCTTGTATATTTTCGGCAAAGTGTAGAATCTAGGTGTGCGTGGGGCGTCACTCACAAGGAATTTGGCTTCATGCTTTGTAATCCAATCGTTGGCGAGGCCTTCCTCAACCATGGTTTTGATCTCGGTGGTGAGTCTTGGTGTGGGGTCGGTAGCTGTGATCTCATAGCTGTTTCGGTCTGATAGGAGGTGCATGCATTCTGAATGATATTTGTGTTTGTCCATCACAACGATAGCCCTGCCCTTATCTGCTGTGTTAGATTTGGGGGTCTCTAGTTGGTAATGGTTTGCACCTTTGTCCAAATAGGGACCCTTGCGTCCAGTCAGATTAAGGGGCTACACTCCTAAATAACCCCTGCTCACCCCCTTGTTAGCTTGGCACGAGCAGGCAGGCTTACTCAGAGGCAGTGTGTAAAGCATTTGTGAACACATACAGTAATACAGTGAAAACACTACAAATGGACACTACACCAGTTTAGAAAAATAAGTCATCTTTACTAGACTTAACACAAGGTCAAAGGACAAAAATCCACAATACTGTAATCAAAAATGAGTCTTTAAAATGGTAGAAATAGCTTAGTTCAATGTAGATGGTAAATGCGACACTTTACTCTCAAACAGGCACTTGCATCAAGGTAGGATTTTGTGAGTCCTTAATTGCGATTATTAAGGAATCGCAATTAAGGACTCGCAAAAGCCTATGCATGTAGGAATCGCTAAACAAATAGCGATTCCTATACATTCCTTAATTGCGACTCGCAAATTGCGAGTCGCAATTAAGGAATGGCTTCCCATTCATTCCTATGGGCCAGGAATGAATGGGAAATTGCATGCGCAAATTGCGAGTAACAATTGGTACTCGCAAATTGCGCATGCAATTACAAGGGTGCAAGGGTGTCAAAAGGACACCCTGTTGCACCCCTGAAATTGTACTGTGCACCCATGATTGCGCACACACATGCCCCAAGGGCATGTGTGTGTGTGACATGAAACTTTGAAAAATGCACTTTAGTGCATTTTTCAAAGTTTTTGCAAAATACCGTTTTGTTTTATTTTACGGTAAATTGCGGCCCCAAATAGCGAAATCGCTATTTCAAACTGCTTCTTGCATTGCATTTAAGGAATCGCAAATTCCGATTCCTTAAATGCAATTGCAATTTAAGAAATCGCAATAAATTGCGATTTCTTAAATTGCGAGTGCCTAACACTTTAATGCATCAGAAAATGCCTTTTTGCGGGCGCAAACGGCAGATTTTTGCGAATCGCACCGTTTGCCCTCGCAAAAAGCGTTGATGCATGTGCCTGAAAGTACCTTAGATGCGTCACGCAAAACAAGCAAAAGGGTCGCAGGGAAGTTGATGCGCCGTTCCTTACACTCAGGGGAGTGGATGCATCGGTTCCTTACTGCTGCGCAGGGGAGTTGAGGCTCGCTTCCTTACTGTGTGGGGAGTTGATGCGTTGTTTCTTACTGCGGCCCGGTGACGATGCGACAAAATGGCGTCCTTGATGCGATGCGAAAACGTTGGATGCGATGTGTGCACGCCCGACGGCCGTGCGGCGAACTCGGTAACTTCTGAGCTGCGACAGGCCCTGCGACACGCTTCTCCGGTGAGGGCCCAACACAACAGCAGGCACCTCTTTGCAGGTAGAATTCTCAGCAAGGGAATTCAGGGGAGCTGGTTGGTGAAGTCTTGTATCCCTGAGACTTCAGGCAGGAGGCAAGCTCAGTCTTCAAGCCCTTTGAGATCTTCTTCAAGATGATGAAAGTACACACAAAGTTCCTTTCTCCTTTCTTTGGCAATAAAGTAACCACTGCAGGCCAACCCCAACAGAACACAGCACAGGGGCAGTCTCCTCCTTCAGTTTCGTGGTTCTTCTCCTCAGCAAAGGTTCGTCTTGATTCCCAGAAGTGATCTAAAGTTCTGGGGCACGACAGAAACACCACCGCCCTGCTGGACAACCTCGCCAACCTCGGACTCAAGCAACTGGTGAACACGCCCACCCACTACGCCGGCCACACGCTTGACCCCGTCTCTCTCGTCCAGCAAGCACATCTCCTTCAGCCACGCCACCGGACTCCACTGGACCGACCACAGCTGCGTCCACTTCAGCTTCAGAAAGACTGCGACCCACCACCACCCGCAACAGGCTCCCCGCCGGAGCTGGAGCAAGATCACCGCCGAGCAGCTCACCGCCTCCCTCAGCCAGAACACACCCACCGACACAACGGACCCAAACGAAGCAGCCAGCAACCTCGCCAAGTGGCTGACCGCCTGCGCCCGACGACCTCGCACCACTAAAAACCCTCCCAGCAGACCCGGAAGCAAGAAAACCCCTTGGTTCACCAACGAACTCAAGGAATCCAAGAAGAACTGCCGCACTCTCGAGAAAACCTGGCGACTCGACCAGACCACAGACAACAGGACCGCCCTCAAGCACGCCACCCGCAAACACCACCAGCTGATCCGTGCCACCAAGAAGTCGGCACTCAAAGAACGACTGGACAACAACGCCCATGACAGCAAGGAACTTTTCAGCATCGTCAAAGAGTTCTCCAACCCCAGCGCCGGAAACAACGACATCACCCCTCGCAAGACCTCTGCAACTCACTCTCCGCGTTCTTCCACCGCAAGATCACCGACATACACAACAGCTTCAACGCACAAACAACGCACCCTACCGCCGAACCAATGCCCGCCACCACCACCCTCTGCAACTGGACCCCGATCAACACCGAAGACACCACCCGCACGATGAACTCCATCCACTCCGGATCACCAACCGACCCCTGCCCACACCACGTCTTCAACAAAGCCGACGCCACCATCGCACCCCATCTCTGGGACATCATCAACTCCTCCTTCCGCACCGCCACCTTCCCGGGAGAGCTGGAAGCACGCCGAGCTTACCGCCCTCCTGAAGAAACCAACGGCGGACCCCACCGACCTCAAGAACTACCGCCCCATCTCGCTCCTTCCGTTTCCGGCCAAAGTCATCGAGAAGACCGTCAACAGACAGCTTGCCGCCTTCCTCGAGACGAATGGATCCTCGACCCCTCGCAGTCCGGGTTTCGGGCCAACCACAGCACCGAGACCGCCCTTATCGCAGCCACCGACGACATCAGAACCCTAACCGACAACGGGGAAACAGCTGCCCTCATCCTCCTGGACCTCTCCGCGGCGTTCGACACCGTCTGCCACCGCACCCTAGTGAAGCGCCTCAGCAACATCGGAATCCGAGAGAAAGCACTGGAATGGATCATCTCGCTCCTCGCCGGAAGAACCCAGAGAGTCCGCCTCTCCCCGTTCAGATCCGAAGCCACCGAAGTCATCTGCGGCGTTCCACAAGGATCCTCACTCAGCCCGACCCTCTTCAACGTCTACATGAGCCCCTCGCAGCCATCGCACGCCGACACAACCTCAACATCATCTCCTACGCCGACGACACCCAGCTGATCCTCTCCCTCACCAACGACCCCACTACCGCCAGAGCCAACCTGCACGACGGGATGAGAGACGTCGCCGACTGGATGAGGAACAGCCGCCTTAAACTGAACTCAGACAAGACGGAAGTCCTCATCCTGGGCTCATCACCCTCCGCCTGGGACGACTCCTGGTGGCCCCCGGCCCTGGGCACCGCACCCAAGCCAACGGACCACGCACGCAACCTGGGCTTCATCCTGGACTCCTCCCTATCAATGACCAAACAAGTCAACGCCGTCTCATCTTCATGCTTCAACACCCTGCGCATGCTCCGCAAGATCTTCAGATGGATCCCCACTGAAACCAGGAAGACCGTCACCCAGGCACTCGTCACCAGCCGACTGGACTATGGGAACACCCTCTACGCCGGAACCACAGCCAAACTTCAAAAGAGACTCCAGCGCATCCAGAACGCCTCCGCACGACTCATCCTGGACATCCCCCGACACAGCCACATCACCGTACACCTGAAAGACCTGCACTGGCTCCCCGTCAGCAAGAGAATCACGTTCAGACTCCTCACCCACGCACACAAGGCCCTCCACGACCTGGGCCCAAAGTACCTCAACGACCGCATGTCCTTCTACACGCCCACACGCCAGCTACGATCAACCAGCCACGCCCTCGCCACCGTACCACGCATCCGCAGAACCACCGCCGGAGGAAGATCCTTCTCCTACCTGGCGGCCAAGACCTGGAACTCCTCCCCACTCACCTTCGGCGAACCCAGGACCATCTCGCCTTCAGGAAGCAGCTCAAGACCTGGCTGTTCGAGCAGTAACTTACCCCCTCCCCCAGCGCCTTGAGACCCTCCCGGGTGAGTAGCGCGCTCTATAAATGCCGTGATTGATTGATTGATTGATTGGGGTCTGGGCCCCAATATTTATACTCAGAAAGTCTTTGTTCTCTGGAGGCAGAGAGTGTCTGTGCCTGACCAAAACCAGTTCTGTGCAGCTTCCTGGCAGGAGGTGGAGACAGCATTGTTTGAGAGCAGACCTGGCCCAGGTAGCTGAAAGGAAATCTCCTCCCCCTACTGCTCTATTCTATGAGGTCTCAGGGGAGTGAAAGGAAATCCCTGCCCCCCACTCTCTATTCTATGAGGGCTCAGGTCAGTGAAAAAAAGTCTCCTCCCCCCTACTCTCTAATCTATGTGGGTCCTATTCAGCCCAGCCCTGACCCATCAGACTGCTGGAGCCAAGACCCTCTCCAGTCCCCTGTCATACACAAACCAGATAGTGAATACACAACCTTAGCAGAGGCACACTGGAAGGTTAGGCAAGAAAATACCTACTTTCTAAAATTGGTATTTTCAAACACAGAATGTAAAAAATTACCCACACTAAAAGATGTATTTTAACATTCTGAGTTCAGGCATACTAAATTCATTTTTCTATCTTGTTCCTAGGGTCAGTTAAGGATTATAAGATGTTATAACCAAACTGCCCATGCTGGCCTATGGGAACAGATAGCCTTACAATAGTGAAAAACGAAATTGGCTGTAATTCACTATTAGGACATGCCACACACATCAGGGCATGTCCTACTTTTTACATACAATGCACCCTGCCCTTGGGCCTACCTTAGGGGTGACTAACATGTAGAAAAGGGAAGGTTTAGGGACTGGCAAGTGGGTGCACTTGCCACGTCAGCATGGCAGTCCCAGACTGCACACAGGCTCTGCAATGGCAGGCCTGAGTCACACTTTACAGGCTGCTTCTGTGGGTGGCACAACCAGGGCTGCAAGCCCACCAGCAGCATTTGATTTATAGGCCCTGGGCACCCAAGGTGCACTATACTAGGGTCTGACAAGTAAATCAAATAAGCCAATCATGGAATCACTAATCCATACAACAATTTACAATAGGGAGCACCTGCACTTTGGCACTGAATAGCAGTGGCAAAGTGCCCAAAGCATCTAGACCAGCAAAAACATCGTAAACACGGGAGGCAACAGCAAACAAAAAATGGAAGGGAGACCCACGCCAATGGTGCCAGGTCTAACACGTGTCCCCTCCAGCTGAAATGTGGGGAAAACTACCCTACCTCTTGGGAGTTCTCTTCACTAAGGCGGAAAAATCTGGACAGACCATCAGCATTGGCGTGTTCTGTACCAGGGCGGTGTTCCACTGTGAAGTCCATCCCCTGTAGGGAAATGGACCACCTCAACAACTTTGGATTCTCACCCCTCATCTGCATCAACCATCTGAGGGGCCTGTGGTTTGTCTGAACCCGGAAGTGAGTCCCAAACAAGTATGGTCTCAACTTCTTCAGTGCCCAGACCACAGCAAATGCCTCATGCTCAATCGCACTCCACCTCTGTTCCCATGGAAGTAACCTCCTACTGATGAAGGCTACAGGTTGGTCTAGGCCCTCCTCATTCATCTGTGCAAGAACAGCCCCTACACCATGCTCTGAAGCGTCTGTTTGAACAATGAACTCTTTTGAGAAGTTGGGTGCCAGGAGCACGGGCACCATGCACATGGCAGTCTTCAGGGCATCAAAAGCTTTCTGACAGGTGTCAGTCCAGTTCACTTTCTTGGGCTGCTTCCTGGAAGTCAGCTCTGTCAAGGGTGCAACTATGCTGCCATACCCCTTGACAAACCTCCTGTAATACCCAGTGAGTCCTAAAAAGCATCTCACCTCTGTCTGGGTCTTGGGGGGTTCCCAAGCCAAGATGGTATCAATTTTGGGCTGTAGGGGCGCCACCTGGCCGCTCCCAACCTGGTGTCTCAAATACACCATGGAACCCTGCCCGATCTGGCACTTACTCGCCTTGATCGTGAGGCCTGCCCTCCGCAGCGCCATCAACACTTTCCAGAGGTGGCGCAGATGTTCTTCCCAACTGGCGCTGAACACTGCAATGTCATCCAGGTAGGCGGCACTGAAATCCTCCAGTCCAGCCAACACCTGGTTGACCAACCTCTGAAAGGTGGCAGGGGCATTCTTCATCCCAAAGGGCATAACCCGGAATTGGCAGTGCCCATCTGGGGTGGAGAATGCTGACCTCTCTTTTGCCCCATCAGTTAAGGCGATCTGCCAGTACCCAGACGTTAAATCAAACGTGCTGAGGTACCGGGCAGCCCCTAACCGATCAATGAGCTCATCAGCTCTGGGGATGGAGTGCGTGTCAGTCCTGGTGACTGAATTGAGTCCTCGGTAGTCCACACAGGACCGGAGTTCGGGTGTGGCACCAGGCGCAGCAGCCTTTGGTACCAAGACCACTGGGCTGGCCCAAGGGCTGTTAGAAGACTCAATCACCCCCAATGCGAACATCTTGAAGACCTCCTCCTTGATGCAAGCTCTCACCCTGTCAGTCACTCTGTAAGTCTTGTTCTTAACAGGAGGACTGTCCCCAGTGTCCACATCATGGACGCACCACTCAGTGAACTAGGGGTCAGGGAAAACAGGTCAGGAAACTGTCCCAACAGTTGGCGACAGTCATCCTGCTGCTCAGGGGTCAGGGTGGAAGAGAGGTTTACACCATCCACTGACCCATCTTGCTCTGTCGCAGACAGGAGGTCAGGAAGAGGCTCAGTCTCCTCCTCCATTCCATCATCTGTCACTAGGAGCATGCCCACTTCGGACCTCTCTAAGTGGGGCTTCAGGCGGTTGACATGCAGGACCCGCAAGGGGTTCCTAGGAGACCGCAAGTTCACCAAGTAGGTGACATCACTCTTGCGCTCCACCACCTCAAGTGGTCCGGTTCACTTATCCTGGAGCGCGCAGGGCTCCACTGGGGCCATGACCCACACTTTCTGACCAGGCTGAAGCTCAATCAGAGTGGCATTCTGATCGTACCACCGCTTCATCTCCTCCTGGCTGGCTTCCAGATTCGCCTGAGCGAGTTGCCTGAAACCCCGGGTTTGGTTTCTGAAGGCCAGCATGTAGCTATATACCTCCTGGGGAGGTTTCCTGGGAGCTTTCTCCCATCCTTCCTTTACCAAACTCAGAGGTCCTCTTACCGGGTGACCATACAGCAGTTCAAAGGGGCTGAACCCTAGGGACTTCTGTGGCACCTCTCGGTAAGCAAAGAGAAGGCATGGCAAGAGGACGTAACACTTATGCCTCATGGGTTCTTCCAGACCCATAATCATGTCTTTTAGGGTCCGGTTGAATCTCTCAACCAGCCCATTACCTTGGGGGTGGTAAGGAGTGGTGAACTTGTATGTCACACCGCACTCCTGCCACAGGGACTTCATATACTTGGAAATGAAGTTTGTACCACGGTCTGACACCACCTCTCTGGGGAACCCCACACGGGAGAAAATCCCCATCAACGCACGTCCCAACACGGGGGCCGTCACAGTCCGGAGAGGGATGGCTTCCGGGTACCGGGTGGCATGGTCCACCAAGACCAGGATGAACCTGTTGCCCATGGCTGTCTTGGGATCCAGAGGCCCCACAATGTCAATGCCCATACTTTCAAAGGGGGTGCTGATCACAGGGAATGGCTGGAGAGGAGCCTTGTGCTTCCTCCCACTCTTTCCACTTGCCTGGCAAGTCTGGCATGTCCTGCAATGAGTGTCCAAACTCTTGCGCATCTGGGGCCAATAAAAGTGGGTGACAAGCCTCTCAAAGGTCTTGTCCTGCCCCAGATGTCCTGCTAAAGGTACATCATGAGCCAAACCCAGTAGGGAGGCTCTGAAGCGCTGGGGTACCACCAGCACACAGGCTGACCCAGGCTCAGCAACCTTAGGCTCGCTATACAGGAGACCATTCTCCCAGTAGATCCAATGTGATCCAGACTGATCACCTGCTGCCTGGTTTGTGGCCTGTTGCCCCAAACCCACAAGAGAAGGGCACTTGTTCTGCTCCTCGCAGAACTCTTCCCTGGAGGGGCCTCCTTCCTGCTGCCAATGGGTCAGCTCAGGCAGGTCCCCCAGTTCAGCCACCTGTTCCCCTGTAGGTTCCAGGGCATCCCCCTCAAGGTCTGCCTCCTCCTGGACTGTGGGAACCACGGGGGCCGGTTTCCCGCGCCCCCTGCCTCTTCTCTTTAAGGCAGGCACCTGGGCCACTCTTTCAGGCTCCAGGTCCTCTTGAACACCCTTACTGGCTGCCATAGACCGTGTGGTCACACACGCCCAATATGGCAAGCCCAGCATCTCCAAATGTGCATTACGCTCCACCTTAGCCCAAGGGGAGCTCTCCAAGTCATTGCCCAACAGGCATGGCTGGCCTCACAGCTACTTGAAGAGTACCTGAGACCCCCACCCCCACTCAAAGGGAACCTGAGCCACCTTGCAGTGGCTCTCCGTGTTGTCAGCGGCAACAACTGGGTAAAATGCATCGGGGATCACCTGCTCTTCCGACACCAGCCGACAACTGACAGCTGTCACACTGGCTCCGGTGTCTCACAGAGCTTCCACCCTTTGGCCATTGATGGTCACTCACTGCCTGTACTTCTTAGTGTTATCAGGCAGCTGGGTCCTGGGGACCACCTCACAGTCTCCTAAAGAGACTAGGGACATCTCTGCGGGACCCCACCCACCTTGGGCACCCAACTCCTCCCCCAGGGCTACACTAGCGATCTGCCGGGGTGGTGCACCAGTGGGTGCTGTTTTCCCATACATGGGACATCTTGAATCATAGGAGCAGTGGCCCACTTGACCACACTTGAAACAGGTCTTGGGCCCCCTGTGAACAGGCTTATCTGTCGGGCCCCTGACTTCTTTTCAGGGGAGCCTGGGAACCCTTCCCTTGGTTCCCTTGGGGATTACTTTGGGGCCCTTTCTGGAACTCCCTCTGTTTACCCTTGTCCCCCCCACTCCTCTGCTGGGGACCCTGCCCACCTTTGGCGGAGTCTCCCAAATGACCCTTGTGGACCCGGGTGCTCACCCAGCGGTCCGCCTCCTCAGCAAGCTTCCTAGGGATAGTCAGCTTACTATCAATCAGGTGCTGGCGCAGCTCTGGAAAACAATTACTGGACAAGCGCTCCCACGCAATCAAATCATAGAGCGCCTGAAAATCATTATTCACTATGCTACCCTTCACCCAACCATCCAATGCTCTGCCAAAAAAGGACACATATTCTACCCAAGTGCTTGACTCCAGTTTCTTGCAGTTTCTAAACCTCTGTCTATACGTTTCAGGAGTCAACCCATACCTACTCATCAAGGCTTCTTTCATGTGCTCATAAGAATTGTGGACTTCAGAGGACAAGTCTAACAAGGTATCCCGCCCCTCACTGAGGAACCGCCCCCACAACCCCGCTCCCCAATCTTTCTCAGGGACCCGGTGGGAGGTCATAGCTACCTCATAGGCCTTGAACCACTGACCAATATCATCATTTCTGTAAAATTCTTTGACCACCTCCTTGGGTATATATACTCATGACTCACTAGGCATGGACGTTGTTCTGCCACCAGAGGGAGTAATCTCTAAGCTTCTTGCTTTCAATTCCAACTCCCTCAAACTTCTCTCATGCTCCAATTGCATCCTCTTTTCCTCTAGGGCCAATTTCTTATTCTCTAATTCTGACTGCCCACCCATTTTGAGCTTGGCTAGCTCCATCTCATGCACCCTACTTCTCTCCCTGTCCTCCAGCTCTCCTGGGGACAGGCCTTTGGAAGAAACACTGCTGCCTGCCCTGGAAGGTACTTTCCCTCCCACTGGACCCAAGGGCCCCCCTTGCTGCTCCTCTAAATCCTCCACCTGACCCTCAGGGTGCTCACTGGCACTCCTTGCTTCCAACCAGGTCCTCAGCGCCTTTTGAAATTCCTCTTTTCTCGTGAGGCCTTTCAGGGAGACTTTACATTTCTTGCAAGCGGATTTGAGCTGAGGCACAGTGTATGCATCCAACATTTCTTCTTCAAATTCAAACTCTTCAGGTGCAATGGATGCTGGTCTACTCATGGTAACAACAGCTGGCAGTTCTTAGCAAAAATAGAAATCCCAAGGAAAAAAAATTCTACCAATAAGTATGTGGTTGCGTTTGATCTGCACTCACTAGTAGTGTGCACCAATCACTGTATATGAATCACAAATGCAAGTCCAAATCCTCACCGCTGACCACCAATGTTAGATTTGGGGGTCTCTAGTTGGCAATGGTTTGCACCTTTGTCCAAATAGGGACCCTTGCGTCTAGTCAGGGTAAGGAACTACACTCCTAAATAACCCCTGCGCACCCCCTTGGTAGCTTGGCACGAGCAGGCAGGCTTACTCAGAGGCAGTGTGTAAAGCATTTGTGAACACATACAGTAATACAGTGAAAACACTACAAATGGACACTACACCAGTTTAGAAAAATAAGTAATCTTTACTAGACTTAACACATGGTCAAACGACAAAAATCCACAATACTGTAATCAAAAATGAGTCTTTAAAATGGTAGAAATAGCTTAGTTCAATGTAGATGGTAAATGCGACACTTTACTCTCAAAGTACCTTAGATGCGTCACGCAAAACAAGCAAAAGGGTCGCAGGGAAGTTGATGCGCCGTTCCTTACACTCAGGGGAGTGGATGCATCGGTTCCTTACTGCTGCGCAGGGGAGTTGAGGCTCGCTTCCTTACTGTGTGGGGAGTTGATGCGTCGTTTCTTACTGCGGCCCGGTGACGATGCAACAAAACGGCGTCCTTGATGCGATGCGACAATGTTGGATGCGATGCGTGCACGCCCGACGGCCGTGCGGCGAACTCGGTAACTTCTGAGCCGCGACAGGCCCTGCGACACGCTTCTCCCGTGATGCGACGGCGACCTCTGCGGCGGCGACACGCTTCTCCGGTGATGCGACACGCTTCGTCGGTGATGCGACGGCGAACAGCTGCGGTGGCGGCGGCACGCTTCTTCGGCAATGCGACGGCAACTGCTGCGGCGGCGACACGCTTCTCCTTGTTGCGTCGCGCTTCCAGCTCCCAGCGACACGCAGTCTTCAAGAGGGCCCAACACAACAGCAGGCACCTCTTTGCAGGTAGAATTCTCAGCAAGGGAATTCAGGGGAGCTGGTTGGTGAAGTCTTGTATCCCTGAGACTTCAGGCAGGAGGCAAGCTCAGTCTTCAAGCCCTTGGAGATCTTCTTCAAGATGATGAAAGTACACACATAGTTCCTTTCTCCTTTCTTTGGCAATAAAGTAACCACTGCAGGCCAACAGCACAGAGGCAGTCTCCTCCTTAAGTTTCCTGGTTCTTCTCCTCAGCAAAGGTTCGTCTTAATTCCCAGAAGTGATCTAAAGTTCTGGGGTCTGGGCCCCAATATTTATACTCAGAAAGTCTTTGTTCTCTGGAGGCAGAGAGTGTCTGTGCCTGACCAAAACCAGTTCTGTGCAGCTTCCTGGCAGGAGGTGGAGACAGCATTGTTTGAGAGCAGACCTGGCCCAGGTAGCTGAAAGGAAATCTCCTCCCCCTACTCGATAGTCTATGAGGTCTCAGGGGAGTGAAAGGAAATCCCTGCCCCCTACTCCCTATTCTATGAGGGCTCAGGTTTGAAAGGAAGTCTCCTCCCCCCTACTCTCTATTCTATGTGGGTCCTATTCAGCCCAGCCCTGACCCATCAGACTGCTGGAGCCAAGACCCTCTCCAGTCCCCTGTCACTCACAAACCAGACAGTGAATACACAACCTTAGCAGAGGCACACTGGAAGGTTAGGCAAGAAAATACCTACTTTCTAAAAGTGGTATTTTCAAACACAGAATGTAAAAATCACCCACACTAAAAGATGTATTTTAACATTCAGGCATACTAAATTCGTTTTTCTATCTTGTTCCTAGGGTCAGTTAAGGATTATAAGATGTTATAACCAAACTGCCCATTCTGGCCTATGGGAACAGATAGCCTTGCAATAGTGAAAAACGAAATTGGCTGTAATTCACTATTAGGACATGCCACACACATCAGGGCATGTCGTACCTTTTACATACAATGCACCCTGCCCTTGGGCCTTCCTTAGGGGTGACTAACATGTAGAAAAGGGAAGGTTTAGGGACTGGCAAGTGGGTGCACTTGCCACGTCAGCATGGCAGTCCCAGACTGCACACAGGCTCTGCAATGGCAGGCCTGAGTCACACTTTACAGGCTGCTTCTGTGGGTGGCACAACCAGGGCTGCAAGCCCACCAGCAGCATTTGATTTATAGGCCCTGGGCACCCAAGGTGCACTATACTAGGGTCTGACAAGTAAATCAAATAAGCCAATCATGGAATCACTAATCCATACAACAATTTACAATAGGGAGCACCTGCACTTTGGCACTGAATAGCAGTGGCAAAGTGCCCAAAGCATCTAGACCAGCAAAAACATCGTAAATACAGGAGGCAACAGCAAAAAGAAATGGAAGGGAGACCCACGCCAATGGTGCCAGGTCTAACATGCTGGTTTTATAACGAGCTGTGTATTCTTTTTCAAGTTTTCCAGTGCTATCCTTTCTCCGCGTCTAAGATTCTGAAAGCCCTTGTTGTGTGTACAGTTGATGGCATCTATTTCTTTCAGGACCGCCTGTTCAAACGCCAGGATGTGGCACGGGATCGATTGTGTAGGGGGGACGTATGTGGATTTCTTTCTGAGGCCTGTGGTATTAACCTCTTGTTCGTCATTGAGATCCTTCCCCTCAAAGAAGTCTCTCAGTTTGATTTTCCTGAAGAATTGTGCCAATTCAATGCGAAGCGAAAAATGGTCGTTCCATGCTTCACATCATATGGTTACATACAGTAAATACAATGTTGGAACTTATCAAGCATCACATCGTATAAGCAAAGCTTAATGCTTGAAAACTCAAAAATTGATACTCTGTTGAAACATATCACGCTTCACTGTTGAAACATATCACGCTTGACATCGTGGTTACATGCAATAAATACAATGTATCAAACAACACATCGTATAATCAAAGCTTAGTACATGAAAACCCAAAAAGGTGCCACATTGTAGTTTTCATGTATGGGGAAACATAATTTCCAATATTACGAATCAACAGTTATAAAGATGTAATAGTGTCACTATAGGAACATCACTGGTCAGACACAGACAGTACACGATTATTCAATATGATGTTAAAAGCAACACAGTGTATTTTAATCAGTATATGTCATTTTTAGAAAAGGCTGAAGAACAGATTGAACATAATGTTACAGAATTGCATTCCTTCATTGTACTCAATAGTGTGTTTATACTGTTGCAATTAAGAATCCATCAACACTCGGCCCTATTTAAGAGCATCTGGATGCCACCACCACGAGGTGGTTTTTAGATTTTCTCAATGGTCTGTCACCTGATGTCATTGGGTGAATGATTTGATTTTTTAAAAATGGAATACCAGACGTGCAGAAAGGGTCTTACAACGAATGCAGCTCTTGTGTTGGGACCATCGTGTTTTAATATTTTGTGTCATCTGGCCCACATAGAATAAATTACAAGGGCATCAAACAGCATAGACGACATTTTGGGAATTACAGTTGGTGTGATCCCTTATATTGTGGATGATATTGCTGTGCACAAACTGTTTCCTGTTTGAAGTGGAATCACACACCAAACAGTTGCCACACTTGAAATGACCAACAATTTTGTCTAAGCCCCACACCGCTGTCAGATCAGATGGATTTTTCTTTGGCATGGCAGTGTGCACCAGGTGATCTTTCAAATTATGATGCCAGTCGATTTAATTAAAGGCCAGTGTTTTCTGACAATTTTTGTAATGGCATTACTTTGAGTGCACAAATTCGTCACACACACGAACCAGTCCATTGACTTCTTAGGCTGGGGAGTTAGCAAAGTCTCTCAGTGGTTATACCAGGTTCTTTTTAAGGATTGCTTGATCAATCTTAATGGACAGCCTCTGGCTTCTATTTTTTGGCAAGAATGTTTGCTTCCCGGAAATAGTCCTGCTTAAATTTACAGTTTCTTCGTACCCTAAGGAACTGTCCAAAGGGAGTCCATCTTATAAGCCTTTTGGGTGATGACTTGTATATTGGAGTAAGGTATTATGAGCAATTGGTTTAGTATACAATCTAGTTGCTATCTTCCCTTCATGGGCCAAAATAGTCAAGTCCAAAAAGTCAATAGAATCAGTACTGGAGTGAGATGTAAAATTCAAATCCATAGAACACATGTTTAACCACTGTAAAAAATCAATAAGTGAAGGTCTATCACCTCGCCATATGAAGAAAATGTCATCAATGTAACAGCTCTACTGGCGTACATTGTCAAAATAGAATTAGTTGAGGGATCATAGGTGTACTTCCTTTCAAAGTTTTCCAAAATAGAAAACAGAATCACACAATTTTGGGCATAAGAAACCCCCTTCATTTACATATATAATTGACCATCAAACTCAAAGTAGTTCCTTGTCAGAGAGATTGTTATAATATCAATAATACATTCAGTAGGGACAATAACAGGACCAAGTCTATCGTCCATAATGTTCCTTATTACCTCAATCCCTTCAGCCTGAGGAATATTGGTGTACAAGGACTTAGGGGCCTATTACGATGGCGGTCGGATGTCGACCGCCCGGCCGGCGGCGGTGCCCGCCGGACCGGCGGTGGAGATCCGCCCGCACCGCAAGCCAGAAAACCGCCGGTCCGATTAGGATGGCGGTGGGAAATTCCGACCGCCGCTTTTCCGCCGCTCGCCATCCGCACTCCTGCCTGGCGGGCGGAAAAGGACTGGGATAATGGTGGCGGTGCAGAGCAGGCTCCGCCGGCACGATTATGATGCCGGCGGTAGCCAGCCTTTCCGCAGCGGTCAGACCGCCATGGAAAGGCATACGGAGATTGTCTTCCGGGGGCCCGTGGCGGGCCCCCGATGTTTGGGGGGGGTGAGGGTGCACTCGGGGGGTACCCATGGCTCCCCCGAAATTCCCCTGTACCAGGTGGCAGGCACTGTGCAGTGACTGCCACGTAGTGCAGGGACATGCTGAACATGCCCATTTGGACATTGCGGCGGTGCTGCGGGTAGCAGCAACCGCCGCAATGTTAAGGCCCGTGATCCGACCGCCGCGGTCGGATTTCGAGCGCAGGTCATCGTAATTCGACCGGCGGTGATGCCGCAGACCATGCGGGCGGTCTTTTCCTGCTACCATGGCGGTCGGTCGGGGAGGTTTTCCGACCGCCATCGTAATGACCCCCTTAATGTCCAAGCACACCAATAATTCCCCTTTAGGGTCAAAGCCAATGTCCTCAATCTGTCTTATGTCACTACTGTCTTGGACATAACTTCTAGTATTCATCACAGAATCCCTGATAGAGATATCAACGTATTTACACAGGGGCTCCAACACAGAGCCACCCTCAGATATAATGTGTCTTCATAAAGGGCATGTTTGGTGTTTGTGTATTTTTGGCAAAGTGTAAAGGACAAGAGTCCTTGTTTTTTTTTAAAATTAAGATACTCAAACCTAAATGTGAGCTCAAAAAACCAAGACTTTTGGTTCTGGAAATAATGTCCCTGATCATTCTAATAGGGGATTAGTTTTGAGCAAGGAGTAGTGGTGCCGATTAGACAATTGTTGTAAAAGTTCAGCCTTATAGGACATTGCTTTCTGAACGACAATCCCACCACCCTTATCAGCGGATTTTATTATCCACTTGTTGTTGTCTTTAAGAGCCAACAACTCTTTTCTTTCATCCAATGTGATGTCATAAGGAATATATTCATATTTACTTTTCAAGTTAGAAACTTCCTTTAAATCCATGCTTTCAAATGGATCACTGACATAATATCGACAGACACAATATCGGGACAAAATATCGATTACACTAATATCGACATCCTATACTTATTTAAAAAAAGACACAAATATCGACTACAATATATCGTAAAACATTTACATCGATTTCAACATTATCGAAGTCAAAAATATCGTGATAAATAATATAGAACACATTAAAAAAGCATACAAACTGACAAAAATATCGATTACAAAAATATAGACAACAAATTATCGAACAACAAATATATCGACATGTAAAAATAATTTATATTAACTCAAAACATACCCCAAAAAATATAAAAATAGCAATAACACACACAACATACATTATAAATCACTTAACACATATTTTTAAAAAATTCAAAACAATGTCATATAAATTTATAAATACACAAATATTATTTACTACTTCAAACATTATATATAAAATAAAATATAATTATTTAACATTTAAAAGATTATAAATAACAAATAATATACTACACCATTTTTTTTTTTTAAAGATACTGAAACTTAGGGGCTGATTACGAAGGCGGTCGGAGGCACATACGTGGTGCTGGCGGTGGCGGAAAATGTCCTTTTCCGCACTCCATCGGTGGTCCTTGCGTCCGCCGTATTACGATGGGCAAAGATATGCCATTTCCCGTCCGCTGCGGAGCTTCGGGATCCCCCAAAAATCTCATTCCGCAGCGGTTGCGGACGGAGCCAATAGAGAGGGACCGCCGTGCGGAATACGGTTACGACCGCCGGACGAATCACAATGCCTCAAACAGCCCATCACACCGCAGCGGAGAATCCGGCCATTCGGGGACGGCGGAAGCACTACTGTGGATAGCGAAAATCCACTCCCAGACACCTCCACGTGTTCCTGACCGCTGTTCGAACGGCGGTTTGGGGTCTTTCCGCAGCAATTCCGACCGCTGCGGACGGATTTTCAGCTTTTCCGGACGTTCCCGGCGGTGTATCATGGAATCCGACCGCCACGGTAGGGATTTTCAGGCAGTGCATCCTAATCTGACCGCCGGTTTTGCCGCGGTACCTGCAGGCGCAAAGTTCCCACTACCACGGCGGTTGGAATGCTTTTCCGACCGCCATCGTAATTAGCCCCTTAATTAGCGTTTTCCAAATATAGAAAACAACTACCAAATTAATTAAAACAAGGAGTAACAACCAATGAAATACACAAACAATTGAAATTGTCCAATAAGATTGAAACAACAATTAATAAAACACTATATAAACACACGCAAAATCAACATTATTTTACCTTGCAACCAAAAAAGCAACAATAAGGAGAAACTCTGCCGGATTTCTGAAACAACATTGAACTGCATTATAGAAAACTCTGATAACAGCTCCACAAAGTAAGTAAAATAGCATTTTAAAACTACTGCTACTAAAAATGTTCTTAAAACAATTTTGTATGAACCAAATAATTAATATGTATTTTTTAAATTATATCTCCTCTACAGATAATTCCGAACAGAGTCAAAGAACTGCAGAACAGTGTAAAAAGTCAATTTGCAAATAAGGCAAGTATTACTCTCAAATTAACTAAAACAATTTTTTAAAATACCAAACAGAAGTACTAGCTAACCACAACTCCCCCCTAAAAACGCATTTAAACAAATTAATATTACTCTTTTTTTCTACAGCAATTTCTAAAGAAATACCAAAAGCAAACAGCAAAGAAAAAGCATCAGGATTAAAAAAAATCTTCAAAATTCAACTTTGTAAGTATAAAATTGACAATGTACATGTTTTAGAAAATAAAACAGAACAGGAATAATTGTATTAATTTTTATATACATTTCTCTTAGCATTTGAAGCATCACCATGACTGAAGGGGCCCAATTTACTACTTCCCAGAAAGGCAAATTGTTATTATGTTATATGGGCTATGTGTACACCCAGGAAAAGCAAACAGGGGACAAAGTTAACTGGAAATGTAGGAAATATTATTCTAATAAATGTTTTGGAAGGCCTGCTACAAAGGAAACAACTGTATTATATGTTAGCGAGCATAACCACCCCCTAACGTAGCTGAAATTGAAGTTAGAAATGCTTTAGAAAATATAAAAGAAATTAGCACTGCATCTCAAAAGCCCACAACAGAAATACTTAAACACATGCTCACCAGAGTCCCAGAGCATGCAACTGGCCAAATGCCCTCAATATACTCACTAAAAAGAACAATAGCTAGAACTAAAAAAGCTACTGCTACCACCACACCTATCCCCAAAACTTTTGCTGAAGTAGAAATACCACCTGAACTCACAGTTACTCATACTGAAAAACAATTTCTTCTTTATGACAATAAATCAGCTGACAAAAGAATAATAATGTTTAGGACTCCAAAAAAGTTACTAAAATTACAAAATGTGAAACATGGATGATGGCTGGGACTTTTCAAATATGTCCCAAACCATTTTACCAGTTATATACAATACATGGACTTTATCAACATACAAACATCCCCTTCATATATGCTCTATTACCAAACAAGCAAACCACCACCTATGTTGAACTTTTAACCAAAGTAAAACAAGAAACCAATAATTACTTTCCCCAAAAAATAATCGTTGACTTTGAACAGTCAATGATACAAGCCATACTAAAACAGTACCCTCACACAGCAATCCAAGGTTGCTATTATCACTTTAACCAATGCATTTGGAGGCACCTCCAAAAATCTACACTAAGGCTCGATTCCAATGCGGTTAGGAAAGCATCCCACCTAGGGCCCGATTACTATGCGGTTAGGAAGGCCTCCTAACTGCATTTGCTCCTTCCGAATCGGATTGGGAACGTGTCTTCCCGACCGAGGGCCAGATTACGATGCGGTTAGGAACATAGGCTCCCATAGAAGTCAATGGGAGTCCAACCAAATCGTATCTGGAAGCATCCGGATGCATCATACTCGGTGGGTCGGACTCTCCCGATCCGAGTAGGTCGGAAACCATTTCCAAACCGATTCGATCGGGAAGATTTCCTAACCGCATCAGAATCGGGCCCTATGTGTAGAATATGCAACAAATAGCAGCTTTGCATATCAAATTAAAAAACTAATAGCACTAGCATACGTACCAATTACTGACGTAGCCGAGCACTACAATTTATTAATTGAAAGTCCCTACTACCAACAAAATGAGCAAAAACTAAGTCCCCTACTTGACTACTTTGAGGATACCTGGGTAGGAAGGCTACACAGATCTGGACACAGAAGAGAGCCTAAATACCACATTCCATGGTGGAATGTATATAACAGTACCCTAAACAAAGAAGCCAAAACTAATAATGCTATGGAAGGATGGCATAACGCCTTCCAAGTCACAACAGGAAGAACCACACCCACTCTACATAAACTATTACAATCTATCCAAAAAGAACAAAGCTACCAACAACTAAGAAAGGAACAGTCTATAACACAACTAGGCCCAGAACTAACAAAGCAAACTAAACAAATGTTTGAGTACTTACAATACAAAGTAAGGGGGTCATTACGATGTAGGGCGGATCGCCACCGCCCGCATGGCGGTGGCGATCTGCCCTACATTTCCCTCCGCCCGCCACCCATTTTCCCCCGCCATATTAGTATGGCGGGGGGGACCCCGGCGGACGGAGAGACCGTCTGCCGGTTTTACGCCGGTCGACCAGTCGACCAGGCGGAAAAGGGGCTACATATGGTGGCGGTGTCTGCTAGACACCGCCATCCATATTAGCATGGGTGCGGGAAGCAGCCTTTCCGTGGCGGCAATGCCGCCACGAAAAGGCATGCGGAGTTTGCTGTTGAGGGCCCGCTGCGGGCCCCCAGAGTATTGGGGGCGTGGGGGGTGCACATGGGGGTACCTATGGTACCCCCCTACATTGTCATGGACAAGGTGGCAGGCACCACGCGGTGCCTGTCACCTTGTGCATGACAATGCTCACAGTGCATTCCGGCATTGTGGCGGGCGGTGCTGTGTGCACCGCCCGCCACAATGCTGGGAATGGAGGATGCCACCGCCACGGTGGCGGTGGCATCCTAATTGCTGGTGCGGGACCGCCGCACCACTGGCGGCCGGTCCCAGCACCGCTAGGGTGGCGGGCGGGCGGACGAAAGTCCGCCCGCCATCCTAATAGGCCCCTAAGACTCTACCCAACAACTAAAGGACTAGAGTATCTTGAAACAATAGCTAAAAGCCTACTTTAAATAAATGTACCTCAAAACCCAAAAAAAAGTAATCTAAAAACAAACAGTCAAATAAATATTTTTTTTAACTCCAAAAATATAATTATTTTGTCAAATATTTTAATTAATATTTAAAAAATAAATTGACATAATAATTATATTTTATATAACATACATAACAATAACAATTACATTATAAACATTTCCTTCCCACTATAAATAATTTAAAATTACTTACTGTTTTCGTAGCTGAAGAACGTTAATCCAAACTGCCATAAACAAATCCACAGTTGGTTAAAATCCCAATAAGTAAAAAAATAAACCCCCAAAAAATGGAAAAATACAACTGTAGAAAAAGTAATCCATCAGCAATAGGTCCACCAACGATAAACCATAAAAATCCCGGAAAATAGATTTAAAAAGAAGCGCTCCAGGAAAACTCAAAAATTAAGGAAGTGTAAAATAATTATTAGTTTACTAAAACTAATACACACTTCCTAAAAAAAAAAAACGCATTCTTCTCCCCACGATAACTTCCAATCGACAAAAACCTGTTAGGAAATAAAACAATCCCTCCCGCACAAATACACATATACATTATATCATATTAGAAATAAATACAACTCTAACATCAAACTTTAAACAAAAGTACACATATCTATCAAACACTGACACCGACCATTAAACACACTAACTGCATTTCGCACAATTATAATTTAAACATATAACTCACCAAAAACTGAAAAACCTAACACTAAATACACCATATAGTACGACACTACCTTTAAATTAACCCTAAATTAAAGTTTAAATAAAGAAAATTATACTTACCTTAACCGATGCGACGCAGCTTCCAACTGCGAGCTTCTCCCCTCAGAAATGACCTAAAAGAAAACCGATAGCTTACAAAATACAAGTTTAGTTGAAAAATGGCTGCCTTAAATGATAAAGATTTATATTTTTCTTTATTAAAACTATTATGCATTACAAATGCAGTACTTTACATTTTTATAAAAATACTACAAAATTAAAGTAAGGTATAAAAAAATGTTTGACATATTTCTAATGTAAAATTATATTATTAAAAAATAATATTTATTAATATAATTAAAAAATATACATGTAATGTACAATGTACATTAAAAATCTAATATTTTTAAGTTATATGAAAAAATGTATTAATGTCATGAAAAATGTCTGTTTGCAAAACGACTTATGTACTAATTAATATTATTTATATTAAAAATTATAAATAATATTAACAAAATTATAACATGATATGTTAAAAAATAGAAATAATTATAAAAATGTTTTCTAGAAAAATATGTTAAAACATATTTAATTAACAATGTACACTATGGGGCCGATTCCGATCTCGGCCGGTAGGGCTCCGAATCGGACTCGGCATTACCGGATCAGATTCGGAGCCCTGTTTCCCGACCGAGTCGGACGTGCGTCCGGGCGAGCGAGTATGATGCGAACGTACGCGAAATCGCCGACCGACTCGTTCGTGGCACCCAACCGCTCCGACCGACTCGCACGGACACGACTCGCACCGCGCAATGGAGACGTTCCCCGGCCGGGTAAGTACGATGCGTGCCGCGAGCAGTCCGACCGACTCGCGCCATCCGGCTTGAAAGAGCCTTCGGAGCCGCACTTTGGGGGTCCGTGTCGGACCCCCCTGTACGCCTAGCCGCGCGAGTCGCACACAGGGGGGACCCATGGGTCCCCCTACCTGTGCATGTACGGCGCGACCCGCTTCGACGCGTAACCGCTGTAGGGGCGCCCTTGTTCGCCTCGCACCCATTGAGTCAATGGGAGCCCGCGTACGCATTGTACGACCGGCTCCCATTGACTTCAATGGGAGTCCGACCGAATCGAGTCCGATAGCATGCGAACGCATCGTACTCGTTCGGTCGGACTGCTAGGGTCCGATTCGGTCGGAAATCTCTCCAGGTCCGGCTCGGTCGGAGAGATTTCCGGCCTGAATCGGAATCGGCCCCTATATGTATTAATGTAAAAAATATGTACAATAATAAAAAATAATGTATCTACTGTTACCAAAAACATATGTTTTGAATTTTTTTTAAAAAGGAATTAATAACTACTTCTTTGCTTTTATAAAGATGTACAACACTATAATGTAATACAATAAAAATGTGTAATCCTTTTTTTCCCCAAAATATTATATATAAATGTATATGTACAAAATATATACTATTTCAAAAATGTAAAAAAATAATTTTTTTCCTGTGTTGAACAATATATTAAATATAGTTAACAAACGAAAATACTTTTTCTCTTTTTTATCAATCTTGCATTATAAATACAATTATAAATAAAATATAAATATGTTTCTGTATTTATTTGACCTGTTTTGAAAATTGTATATATTAAAATATACATATTACATCAATGTACTTTAAAAACTATTATATTTTTACAAACATTTACAACTATATCATTATACTTACACCATAATACGTTTTTATATCTTAACTATTCCCACTATAGACTATGTTAACTCACAGAAGGTGTTCAATACTCAACATATATAATGTACTATTCCCACTCCAATTTTTATTAAGTCAGGGAAGGCGCTGGACACTAACCATATATAATTTACTATTCCCACTCCAAACTACATTAAGTCAGGGAAGGTGCTGGACACTAACCATATATAATTTACTATTCCCACTCCAATTTATATTAAGTCATGGAAGGTGCTGGACACTAAACATATATAATTTACTATTCCCACTCCAAACTACATTAAGTCAGGGAAGGTGCTGGACACTAAACAAATATAATTAACTATTCCCACTCTAATTTATATTAAATCAAGGAAGGTGCTGGACACTAAACATACATAATTTACTATTCCCACTCCAATTTATATTAAATCAGGGAAGGTGCTGGACACTAAACACATATAATGTACTAATACCAATTATATAAACTTTTGTAAGATGCTACACACCAAACATATATAATTTACTAATTTTAAATATACATTGTATTGTAAAATATTAATATTTCCAAACATATATTTAACAATATATGACACATATAAATATTAATATTCAAATTATTATAGTAAAATTCTCATTTTTTAAAATTAAAAATATATAATCAACTAAAACCAAAAAAGTTACTTTCATTAATAACTTAAAATATTAACATAAATATTTATTTTACTTTTTCACTTTTTTTAATTAAAAAAAATATTCAAAATTATCCCCTATAAACAAAACATCCCACTACTCCAATATTTAAAATTTAATCTAAAATTATTTTAAAAAATGTAAAAACACTCACCACCCTTAAACACTATAACCCAACATTACACTCATAAAAATATTTCTAGACATTTTTTTTTTAAACTCCGCACCCTTATCCCCTATTAACCCAACATCCCGCTCCTAAAAAAAATTGTACATTCATTTTAAATTATAAAATACATTTTTACAATTTTTACAAAAAGTTTTAAAACACTCTCCACCCTTAGCCCCTATAAACCCAACATCCCGCTCCCCAAAAAATTGTACATTCATTTTAAATTATAAAATACATTTTCAAAATTTTTACAAATTTTTTTAAAACACTCCCTACCCTTATCCCCTATAAACCCAACATCCCGCTCCTAAAAATGATTATACAATTTATTTTATTTTTTTAAATTATTATAACATTTAACAACATATAACACAATAAAAAAAAAAATACTAAGGGGCCGATTCCGATTCGGGCCGGAAAACGTACCGACCGACTCGGAGCCGGAATTTATTCCGACCGACACATACCGGTGCAGGCCGACCCGCAAAGTACGATGAGAAGCGTGCAAAATCCGACCGACTCGTACGGAACACAAGCCGAACGACCGAGCCGCGCGGAAAACAGCTATCCGGCCGGAAAACCACGCGAATCGAACCGACCGACACGCACCAGGAATGAACCCGAACGAAACGTACCCGCGAACTCCTACCCGCCAAGTACGATGCAACGCGTGGAAAACACGACCGAGTCGCACGGAGCCCAAGCCGTACGACTGACACGCATACAAAACTGCGAGCAGAAGCAACCCAATACACCGCGACCGACGCGTACGCAGCATAGAAAACAGCACAAACACAGCGTGAACGACTCGGAGAAGCTCGTACGAGACAACTGCAGGGTCCGACTCGGTCACAAGAACGTCTCCTACATGCACAAAAAGTACAAAGGGAAAAACACACAAAAAAAGGCCAAACTAGCAATTACAAAGGCAATAAATACTGGGGGGGGGGACAGGGAACAAAGACACACCCACAACTCCACCCATATAAAGGACACAAATCCCTACCATGATCCTTTGCAAATTCAAATTACCTGCCAGCACTCAACAGACAGCAACCACACACCCACCCACAGCTCATCCATCACACAAGCCACACACCATCAGCACCTCAACAAATAGCACCCTCACATACACCCAGCTAAACACACACTCACACACCCTCACCTGCACACCAACACACACATCACTCACCATCACCACCCATCACCATGCCCCCAAAGAAGAATCATAAGTACCTAGACAGTGAATTGGAAGTCCTGGTAGATGAGATCCTCAGGGTAGAGCCACAGCTGTTTGGTACACTGGTCCAACAGACACCCATGTCGCAGAAAACCAAGATGTGGGAGAGGATTGTCGACAGGGTGAACGCACAATCACCATGTTTGCGCACAAAGGGAGTCATCCAGAACAGGTGGTATGACGTGCACAGGAGGGTCAGGGAGCTGTTGAAGAAGGACTACCTCTTGAGCCAACACACCGGCAGTGGCCCTCCTGCCAAACCAGTATACCTCAGGCCCTGGGAGGAGAAGGTGCGGGCCATCCTACCACCAGTGAGCGTATATGGACTAGAAAACATCCCAGAGCCTGGTGAGTACATAACAAATGTACACAATATTGTGCGGCAATACACACACATCACTGTCAAGGGGAGAGTCAAACCATGCACCCTTAGCAAATACACACCAACCAGAACAGAATCATCCCAAATTGTGTATGTCAGTCAGATAAACACAACACATGCCATCTCATAGTGATATGTAACTGTGTCATCACATGTACAAACACAACTACAACTACAGCTAGGCAGTGGGACTAATATAACTAACAAACACATCCAGACATGTAGCCACCACTACAACACCACCTCACAGTGAAGCCCACTGAAAGGAAGGAATCCTGTGTATGCTGGGCAAGTCAGTGTAGCCAATAGCATCATGGGAGTCGTAGTCACAGACATTGCCCACCCTCACAATGCGCACATCAACACCACCATGAACCATGCTCACATCACAGGGAGTGGAAAACAACTGACAAGATGGCTGACACTGGCTACTGCTGTGGGGAGCACAAGGTCCTGCTGGCAACTGTGCACCAACCAACAGCAGGACACCACTGACTGAAAGACAACTTGCACTCCCTGCAATGGAAGCACGTTCCATGGTGGGATATCTGGCTGGGTGGGAAGGAGGACTGACAGCCCTGACCATAGTTACCAGCAGCGTTTCTCACACACACCCCTAACACAAACTCCACACAACTCACCTGGGAGAATGCATTGCCTCACACTCTAATCAAATATCCCACAAAGAACCACAACCCTGGGTCATGCTGTGTGAAGCACAGGGACACACATGGGACTTGTAGCAAAACTAACCCCAGGATAACACTGTCAGCCATCTTGTCAGCACAGGCACACAACTCCACAGGGAAGCAGAGTCAAAGGAAGGAAGCATGGGCATGCTGGGAAGGGGGTGGAGGCAATTGCATGATGGGAGTGGTAGTCACAGCCCAACATCCCCCACCCACATGGCCCAGCAAGCTCACACCCAAGCATGCACACCTCACAGGGAGTCAAAAGCCGCTTCAAAGATGGCTGACACTGGTGCTCATTTGTGGGGATCACAAGGCCCTGCTGGGAACTGGGCACCAACCAACAGCAGGACACCACTGTCAGCCATCTTGCCATTACTCTCACACTCAGACACAGTGAAGTCCACCCAAAAGCAAGTAAGTATGGGCATGCTGCGAAGTGGGGTGGAGGCAATAGCATGATGGGAGTGGTAGTCACAGCCCAACATCCCCCACCCACATGGCCCAGCAAGCTCACACCCAAGCATGCACACCTCACAGGGAGTCAAAAGCCACTTCAAAGATGGCTGACACTGGTGCTCAGTTGTGGGGAGCACATGGCCCTGCTGGGAACTGGGCACCAACCAACAGCATGACACCACTGTCAGCCATCTTGCCATTGCTCTCACACTCACACACAGTGAAGTCCACCCAAAAGCAAGTAAGTATGAGCATGCTGGGAAGTGGGGTGGAGGCAATAGCATGATGGGAGTGGTAGTCACAGATATTGGTCACCCCCACAACTGTCCCATCAACACCACCCTGAACCATGCGCCCATCACAGGGAGTGGAAAAGAACTGACAAGATGGCTGACACTGGGTACTGCTGTGGGGAGCACAAGGCCCTGCTGGCAACTGTGCACCAACCAACAGCAGGACACCACTGACTGACATCCTGAAAGACAACTTGCACTCCCTGCAATGGAAGCACGTTCCATGGTGGAATATCTGGCTGGGTGGGAAGGAGGGCCGGATGTCAACCAAATACAACCAATGCAGACCATGTACACACCCCAACATTCATATAGAAATGCCCAAAGTATGCAGGACAATGTGCTACACCAATATCAACCTCTGACTGTGACAACTTAGGACAATGCAATGTACAGGCCCGCATCCAGAGGTACAGTCACAACTGTCATGTGTGTCAACTATTGATGCCTGCAGAAACATAACATACATTGTGTGTGTCTCCCAAAAACAGGTGATGATGGGGACACAGCAGCAGACGCTGAGGAGTCCCCGTCCCAGGCTCAAGGGGAAACGGAGCTCACTGGTGTGGAACAGCCTCTGCCCTCCTCGGATGACGAAGACCTACCTGGCACCTCCGGAGCAAGTCATCATGCAGCACCAGCAGGACCACCAGCTGCACCCCCTGCACCCACCCCTCCAACGACTGTCAACACACATACCACCCCTGCCGACACGGACAGACCAAGGAGCACCACCACCACCAGCACAGGGACCCTGGACCAACGTGGGGCTATGGACACCAACACCACCAACAACCCCCAAGGGGGCCCAGGGTCACCTGTGCGTGCCACCTCAGGTACTACACGTGTCGCCAGAGGTGATGGGAGGGGTGGGAGACATAGGTCGCTGATCGCAGAGGGGTCTGGACTGCATGATGACCCACAACTGGTACGCATAGCCGATGCGTACCAGTCCAGCACCGGAGAGCTCAGCCAGGTAGTGGGGCTCCTCAGGGACATTAAACAGCAGCAGGCTGCCCATCATGCCCGCTTGGACTTACACATGTCCCACGTGGAGTCCAAGTGGGACACACTGCAAGAGATGACGGGGGTGCATAGGGACATATTACAATGCCTCCGCCAGATGAGCAGCAACCAGTCAACACCTCCCTGTGTGCCCACAACATCTGGTGCTGAAACAACTGCAACTGCCACAGGGAGGGAGGATGACTCTGGCGGAGAGTCCCCTGCACCGCAGCAGCCTGCACTTGAGGGTCCCCCCAAAGAAGAGGGGTCGTCCGAGGAGGGGCAACTGAGAGGCCGATGGCCATGTGCAACCCCAGGAAGCCAAAACCTGTTCTGGATAATCACCTTTGTGCGCAAACTGTTCACCCTGTTGACTGCAACACAATTCCCCCACATGACATGGGGAGTACAAGTTGGACCAATGTATCAGATGACTGTGGACTTTATTCTGGACATTTCTGCTACCAGGACTTCCAATTCATCTAGGAACTTTGGATTGCAATCAAAATGTACAGCACCCACCATCCTGTGCACTATACACACACATGTATGACAATAAACACACTAATACACCATACCTGCCTCTGTTGTGATTCCAACGTGGTTTCTGTCATGGAGATGATGACCTGCGAAATTACACTGTGCATGCTAACTGCTACAGCAAGTAAAACACAGGCATGTGAGTCATGGCAACGTGACACATATGAGGGAGACACACCACCAGGGCTACACAACAAATACACACCTAGGCCATCTGACTCATTGCCTACACTGATGTTGCCAGGAAATATGGTGCAATGCACAGACACAACACCTATTCACAGTCTCTGTCAACTAGCCCACTGGTGCAGTAAGCAAATGTCAGTCAGATGTGTGACCACAGACAACGCACATCACAAAGTGAAGCACAGGTTTATTACACATTTGCAACATGTTGTAACCACTACAGATGCAAGGTAATCCCACCTGGCAGCGGGCACACAGTCAACAAGTGTAGAAGGTAGGAAGTCCATGGGTGTGGCGCACATCACCTGTAGGGACACGACAGCTACCACCCTGGAAGTCGAATCACGGTGTCGGGGATCACAGTTGACCAAACCACTCTGAAAGTACCCTGTGAAGGACAGAAATGAAACACAGTCAAAAGCACTGAAGAACAGGACAGAACTGCAATACTCATGCCCAATACATGTCACAAGATACCCACCCCGAACCAAGTTAGCATGTCAACACTGTTGGGGAGTACAGACTACCTGTAAGGACACATCGCTACACGCATACAGTCATGTAGCACATGGACACACTCAAACAGCACCAGAGCACCACCAACACATATCATGCATACTCACATCATTGACATGACATCTCTGGATACTCACATTCAGCTGAAGAAGTTGGTGATGAGCTGTGTGCGGACATCACCATCATCATCATCATCATCACTGGCATCATGGTCCAGGCCAGGATTCTCCACAGGTGGCGGATGTTGGTCATCGTCATCCAGGATGAGAGGCAACTCCTTCCGCACTGCCAGGTTGTGTAGCATGCAGCAGACGATGACAATCTTGCACACCTTTGCTGGGGCATATGGGAGGGCCCCATCTGTCTTGTCCAGGCAGCGGAAGCAGCTCTTCAGGAGACCAAATGTCCGCTCAATCACTCTCCTGGTCCGACCATGTGCCTCATTGTAGCGCATCTGGGCTGGTGTCACAGGGTTCCTGAGGGGCGTCAGCAACCACGGCATGTTGGGGTATCCGGAGTCACCTACATACAGACAATTGCACATTAGCTGAGTTGGAAAAGAGGGTGGAACACTACATTGCAGAACACACACAATGGTACAAAGTCAGTACACACCAACAAGCCAGGCACGCTGGTTCCGCATCTGTGACATCATCCTCGGGATGCGACTACTCCTCATCACGTAGGCATCGTGTGCAGAACCGGGGAAACGGGCACAGACGTGTGAGATGCTCATATCTGCAAGACATACCACCAGTGCATTGACCGAGTGGTAGTGTTTGCGGTTCCTGTATGCCTGCTCTTGGGCCTGTGGTGGTACCAAAGCAACATGTGTCCCATCAATGGAGCCAATGACATGCGGCATCCTCCCCAGGGCATAGAAGTCACTCTTCACGTCAGTGAGTTGTTGGAGTCTAGGGAAATAGATGTACTGGTTCAGGTATATCAACATACCCTCCAAAACATCGCGGAGCACACGGCTGAACATGGTCTGTGACATCCCACCAGCAGTCGCCACAGTGTGTTGAAAGATACCGGTGGCAAAGAAGTGTAGGGCTGCCATCACCTTCACCTTGGGGGTCAGCGCTGTAGGGTATATCCGGCCAGCTTGCAAATGTGGGGCCAACCGCACCGTCAATACCTCAATCAGCGGCCTGGTGAAGCGGTACCGTCGGATGCAGTCCCGTTCCACCATGGTTGCAAGGTCAGGGAATGGTCTATGGACAGCTGGTGCCCTGCAGTGCATAGGTGAAGAAAGAAAGATTGTCAGTCACCCCACATATGTGGCATTGACCATACTCAATATCACATGATACATCATTATGAGGCACAAGTACATGATGTGTGCAGTTCCGTAAGGACATGTATGGCACATACATGGCCAACATCTAACATCACAGTTCAACAAGTGGCATCAACAAGTCCCAGGTTGTGCCATGGGATATCATGAGGCCGTGTCACAGTTCCCATCTCCTGCTGCCACGTTCCAAACACACCCCACAGTGACATGTGAGGACAGATGTGCCCCAGGCATCACAGCTCAACGACAAGTAGATTCCCAGGGACCCTGCATTGCCACATGGACACTGGCATGACATGGTCTATCATGAATACACCACAGCAAAACAACCATGACCCCCACAGGTAGTGGTCCCTGTTGCCTCGGCAGGACAGACATGGACGTCTGTGACACACACACGTACAACATCAAAGTCCATGCACAAACAATGTGGATGTGGAGACTGTCTCCCATTGTGCACATGGAATCAGAGACATTGTAAACACAACATGCACACAGACTGTGGAGGACCATCACTATTGTGGCAATGGGTCACCCTGGGACGTACATACCGTCACACATGGGACTCAGGGGTATGTGACATGACATACACATACACCACCGTGAAATGTGACCATGCCACATGCACAGAAATGAACAGTTGCACATCACAGTGGTCATGTACACGAAACACCAAGGATTCTGTCCCCATGAACACGTGCACAGCCTGGGAGTGGCTGCCCCCAAGTGACACCCACAGAACAACATGTTCACCCCCATACAGCGAATAGGTAATGCAGCCTTACATGCCTTAGGATACAGTGTGGACAGGCTGTGGTGTTGTAGGTGTGCCCCTCACTCCCTGGGAAGTACATGTGGCTGGCATATATTCACCTGTGACAGGCATGGTGACATATGCCAGTGACTTGTACAGGGACGCGTTGGACAGCAATGGACCGATCGGTGTGCCCGGCCGGCCCATTGCATTCAATGTGTGCGGGTACGCGTTGTATTCGCAATACGCGTTGGACAGCAATGGACCGATCGGTGTGCCCGGCCGGCCCATTGCATTCAATGTGAGCGGGTACGCGTTGTATCCGCAATATGCGTTGAACAGCAATGGACCGATCGGTGTGCCCGGCCGGCCCATTGCATTCAATGTGAGCGGGTACGCGTTGTATCCGCAATACGCGTTGAACAGCAATGGACCGATCGGTGTGCCCGGCCGACCCATTGCATTCAATGTGTGCGGGTACGCGTTGTATCCCGGGTACGCGTTGAACAGCAATGGACCGATCGGTGCGCACCCATTGGCTATGGCCTGGCCTGGCAACGGACGCGTTTTCAAATCTTGAACGAGTCTGATGCTGGAAATTCAGTTGGTCACCCACAACAATGTTGCAAATTCATGGGTGTCATCAAGTTGAACTTTTGAAGGATGCTGTGGGCGTGTGTAAGTGGTGCAATTCCATGGGTTGGCCAGATTCAGAAGATGCTAACGACTTGGACCTATCACTTTGGACACATGGGACAGTATCTGCCTCTGCAGCACACATATAATGCTGGCTGTTCCCCTGAGAGCTCACTTGCCTGCACTACATGCTCCAGGACGACATCTGCCACCACCACTGCTGCTGTATCTGCACCCTCTGGACCCTGCAATGGCACGTACTCTGGAGAGAGCCCCAGCCTTCAGCACTGAGGAGAACCAGGCCCTGCTGGACAGCCTCCTTCCACAGTACAGCAAGCTGTATGGGAAAGCAGGGGAGCAGGTGAGTGTGCTGTCCACTGCCTTACTAAATGTGCATGTTGTCTGACTAGCAAGGCTAACAGTCTGCACACCACTGGCTAGCAGGCTCACTGAGTAGTTGTCACCCCCCATAGTGTGCAGTTACATGCACTGAACAGGTATAGTGCAGTGACAGTGCATTCAAACAAGGTTTTACTTCCCAGGCAATGATACCATGTAGTAACTGCTGGCATACTGTCCATAGCCATCGTTGCACTGCCTGTGTACATCATGTGCCCCTGTGATTGAGACATGTATATCCAACTGTGTAATGCACGGATATGTTGCATGTGTAGTAATGGCATTCTCACTTTGTCATCCTCACAGGTTGATGCCCACCAGAAGCAGAAGATATGGCTGACCATCGTCCGGGCAGTGAGATCCGTGGGGGACTACAAGCGCCGGATCCGCAACTGCCAGAAGAGGTGGCAGGACCTTCGGGGCTGGACCCGGAGGATCGCACGGGTCCAGCTGAAGCTGTCGCCTCCTCGCAGGAGGGGCGGACACCGGACCCTGACCCCCACATGCTCAGGATCCTGGCGGTGGTCTTCCCTGATCTGGATGGGCAGCTGAAGGCCAAAGAGCAGCAAGGAGGGGTGAGTCCATGACTGCATTGTGAACTTTGTCTGCCATGCTATGTGCCCTCCTCTGGTCTGGTTAAACTTCCACAGTACATCAGTCATGTGGTCCAGGACCCATGTCCCTCGATTGTGCACTGCCCACTCCTCATCTGATACCCAGGTGTGGCCCTTGCAGTCAGGGAATTGTGTCACTTGGGTACTGTGTCCTTGCAGTTTGCTTGACTCAAGGTGGGGGACAGCATCTGTTCCCCTAACTCTGTGGTGGGCATCATGGGTGGGTCCATTGCTTAAACAATGCCTGTGTTCTGACATGTAATCTGCGTGTTACTTTGATATGTGGTCCAATTGCTGAGCTGATCCACCACATGTGCCTGGGGTATCTGGCACACACCTATGCTGCGGTGGGAACAATGTTTGGGCCCCAGGAGTGTGTATATTATGTGTGTCACACATACTTAGCCAGCTGCCTACTGTCCAGGGCTCATCCCTCATTCATGTGGGGCAGGACAGTCATGCCTACTCCAGGCCATACAATACACTCTGTACTCCCACTCCCGTGTATCAGCTGACACGTTGTGCTCAGTGATATGTCCCCTCAGGTGTCTGCCTCTGTGTCAGTGTGCTGTGGCTTCGTTGTCATGACTGCTGGGGTGTCTCTAGGTTGGGGCTCAGCATGCCACCGGAGATGTGACCATAGGAGACGATACTTGGGTGACACATAGGTGTTTGATCACCTGACCGTGCAGACTGGGGTATGCGAATGTGAAGTTCAGGCAGCTGTTTCCCATTCACAGCAGATTGTGAGGTGCTCAGGTTCAGAGGGTTGTGTTACAGGTCTCCCATATGTCCAATCGGTATGACCTGGACAGATAAGGGTTCAGATGATGTGGTGTGTGGGGGATGTACATGTGCACTTGTTCAGCTCCAGGACTTGCATTCCCCATGACCTACTATTGTGACACAGTGCAGACTGTTGTTGTCTGGCTGCCCTGCCCATGTGACTGGAGACAGTGATGTATGACTCAGCAGGCATGCCTGTGCCATGGCATGTAACTTCCTATGAGTGATCCTGCAGGGGAGTGACATGTGCTACATGCACACCATTGTGGCAATGGCTATCAGGACATGGGTGCATCATGGTGTCTGTCGCTGGTATGCATCACATGCATTTCATATTTGACTCTGGGCATCCCTTTCATCCGGACACCTGTACTGACTCAGTGGCAAGAGTTGTGATGTGTGCATGTTCACATGCTTCACCGTGTTTTCTGCACTGTCCAACTACTGTGTAGGTGGTGCATGTGTCCACACTGGGGTATTGCCATCCAACAGACACCAGACAGATGGGTGCAAGGCCAGGAGGGATGTGAGTGCCATGGTTGACCATCAGACTGACAATTGGCTACTCCTATTATGTTTGGGCACTTTTGGCAATGTTCAACTAAGGATGCCAGGGCTTGCTCTGTAATGTGCTGTACTTACTGTGGTGTGTGCGTTCGGTGCAGGTGACTGATGTCTGTCTGTTTCCCTATTGTTTGCAGATACATCCACAGCCACAGGAGGGGACAGCTCCACGGACCAGGAGGAGCCGCAGAGCCAGACTGGGTCAGCAGCCGAGGAGTGGTCGGAGGGACCCAGTGGCACGGAGGGCGAGGGGAGCCACACCGAGGAGTCCTCAGCACCATCCACCTCAGCTGAGGACCACAGCAACTCGGAGGATGACTCCCTTGTGGATGCAGGTGTCAGCAGCCACCACACCCCAGCTAGTGTTGCTGTCCCCGCCACCACCACCACCGCCCTCCCATCGGCTCCCATTCCCGAGGTCCGTGGAGGCTCCCATGTTCGGGAGCGTGTCTCCTTCGGGCCAGGCACCGCACCCCTGCCCCTGTGTCCCCTGCTGCCCTGAGTGAGGAGTCTGTGTACCTCCTTCGCCAGCTCCATGTAGGGCAGACAGCGATGCTGAGTGTCCTCCATGCACACACCACTCTGTTGACTCAGCTGGTGTCGTTCATGGAGGGCATCTCATCGGGCATGTCTGCCCTACAGAGGGGCAATAGGTCCATGGACTCCTCCCTGACGGCAGCAGTGTCCCTCCTCCAACAGTCCCTCACCCCTCCTGCCTCTGCCCCATCCACACTCCCCAGCACCTTACCTGTCCCAAGCACACACACACCGGCACAGGCACACACCAGCACAGACACGAGCAGCACACAGACACACACACCACAAACAAGACGCACACGCACGCACAGTCAGGGGACTGAAACCACACTCACAGGGGATGGGGCCCAGGCACACACACACGCATCCACGAGCACTGCGCAGTCCTCAGTTGCCTCTCCCTCCAAAGCCCCTCCCTTGCCTCACCTGCAACCCCAAAGACACAGCGGCTCTTCCTCAGTGACCTCGGCCTCTTCCCCTCCGATCCAGCTGATCCAGCATTCAGGGGGAAGAGGAAGCCCACCCACACGGAGCGGAGTGCCCCTCGCCCCCGGACACCCTCCCCCAGGTGCAGACCGACTGACGCCCCCATCCGCAAGTCCCCCGGACCCGGAAGAGCAAGACCCCGCCACCGCCCTGCAGCTCAGGCACCAAGTCTCCTTCCTCCATCCCTCAGGCCCCCACTCCACAGGTGCCCCCACCACACCCTGCCCCAGGTTCCCCCACCCACAGATACACCATCCCCAAAAAGATCCGGCCTTCTCCCCCTGCCACTTGCTCTTCCGGCCCCACACCCCCGCTGCGCTTGTCTGTGCCACTGGTGTGGAGACGGTGTCGTCCCCCTCTGTCCTGCCCACCTTACCTGATCCCCATTCTCCTCCCCTGGAGGTAGGCACTGCAGTGGAGTCCACTACCACCCTGTCTGACTTGGGCACTGCAGTGGGGAACCTGTCCACTCCATCTGCATGGTCCACTGCAGTCGTGCCGGCACCCACACCATCTGAGTCATGCCCCCCAGTTGTGCCGGCACACACCATGTCAGACACCTCCACTGCAGTTGTCAGTGGCTCTTCAGCACCCACCACCCCTTCCCTGCCTCCTTCTGGTGAGCCCTGATCCTGTCCCTGTGGTGCCTGGCCTGCCCCCCGTATAACCCTCCGAGGGGATTGTCCCTGGTTTTTATCAGTGCAGGCATGCGTAGGGTGACATCTGCCACTGTCACCCTGTTTTGACTTTCAGGATGGACTGGCCATTGGCCTTTGTTTCTTTTTTACTGGACTTCAACTTTTGAACCCACATATGCTGAATATAGCAACTTTCTGTTCTCTAGTGCTTTTGCTTCTGATGTACATGATGTTGATGATGCTAACTATGCCCTTGCTGCAGTGATGGTGATATTTGGTCTCATGAAAATGAAGTGTTACTGTTCAGGAACCCATGTGGTCCAGGGGGAATGTGTCCTATCCTGTGGTGTATCCATGTCATCCTTAGCAGCATCTGAGGGTGTCATGTTTTCAATATTTGGCAATGGGATTTCCTACTTACATTGGCAATGTCACATCTGTGGCTTCCACCCTGCACATCTGTTGTGCTTGCCATTGTTCAATTAGTCTACTTCCCTGACCGTGTGGCCATCTCCACTGGACATGCAGGTTTGGGCATCAATGGGGAAGGACTCATCTGTGTTGTCAGTGCAACTTGCTATACATGTGTGTTGGATCTGTGCTGATGATTTCGTTGACACTCCCATGACCAGGCTGATGTGACGGGAGCCTTCATTTGGTGCAAATTGTTGACTGTGTGACCAAGTGTTCTGCTGACATGATGGAGCCCTACTGAGGCAACATATGGCACAGCTTTCCTCACACAGGAGTGGAGTCCCCTCATGGCAGTGGGTACTCCTGTGACATCGCCTGCGCCCAAGGTGTGTGTTGTATGAGCATGTCTGTGTGTTCACTTCCATTTTGCTGTGCATGCTGGGATCACTAGTGGTGTTCCTGTTTGTGATGCTTGCTGAGTTGACCTATGTTCCCCCAAAGTCTTCTCCCTGGGTTCTCTGTGATGTGGGTGCATGGCACATTACTGGTCATCAGGGTGTCACCCATAGGTGTGTTTGCTGTCAGGGCTGAGTTTGTGGGCAGACGCAGATGGGTCACAGTCAGGATTCCCCTTGGCACTTGTTGTTTACACCTGTCATGTGATTTCCAGTTTGTGTTAGCTTTCAGTGATTGTGACACGTTGTGTGTGTGACTGCTGGCACTCCTCAGGGTCAGGGCTGCAATGTTGGTAGTTGTCTATGTGTGTTCTTTGTGGGTGACCTTGGCTTCTTCATTGGTGTGGGACTGTGGCTGGGATCCCATTGGTTGGTGTGGTATTGCCGTCATGTCCATATACAGCGTAGTGTGCAGTGTGTCAGACATTCAGGAGTCTTGTTGAGTGGCCATGTGTGATGTGTTTCTGCACCTTGGTTCCCACCACCACCCATGGGATTGTCATGGGTGCATGTGCAATGTCACCAGTGCATGTGAGCTTCACTGCTGCACATTGTTGGAGGTCGAGGTGTGTGGTGTTGAGTGTGTGCAGATGAGTTGTTGCACGGCTAGACCCCTGCCTCCATGTTGGCCTTGGCTTACTGGCCGTGCTGATTGATTTGTGCTTGTGTAGGTGTGATGGTAGTTTGTTGCTCAGGACACATGACTGTGGTTCACAGTGTGAACGACATCTAGCTTTGTCATCACAGTGGGATTGTAATGCAGCCCAGGGTCACCACATTGTGGGGACCCTGGGGGTAGTGCTGTGGTGTCTCTGTGTCTTGCTGTGTCAGTTGCTGTTCCTACATGCTTGTGTGACATGTGTGATTTGTGCTCCCTCTCATCTAACAATGCCTGATTGCCCACATAGGGGATTTGGATCCATGAGTTACCTTTGTGTGGCACTGTATGCACATCTGTGTAATTGGTATTCATGCCTCATCATGTGTTGTGTGGTTGCCTGGGGACACTGGCACCCCCCTCACCTGTTGTGTTTGATGTGCAGTGTGGGTCTGCCTGTCTGTGTTTGTGCATCTGCACCACTGCATTGGCATATCTTTAGTGTGCCATTGGCTGTATGTTGTTTGGTGGGTTTCCCCTGCTGTCCCTGGGACTCCTAGGTCATCAGTCAGCACAATGATCATTGTTTGTGTGTCCCATTGCTGCCATGGTATGGTATCTGTTCACCTCACATCTACAGTCTCCACAGGGTATCTGCATTTGTGTGCCCATTGGTGCAAATATGTGGGTCTGCATTATCATGGTCACTTCTGTCATTGTGTCATTGATGAATGTTGACAGTGTCAGCCCCCATGGGTGATGTTTGTCTGCACATGGCCAAAGGTATGTCTTATTTGCACTGCAGTGTTTGCCTCCCCCAATCTATGTTGCTATGGGACACAAGCACTACTTTGCCACTGATGTGTTTGTTGTTCTGTGACCAGGAATCATCCATGCAGTTTGGCAGTTACAGCTTTTTCAATGTCAACACTTACATTTTGGTCACTGTGATGATGGGGGTTTGGACCCCATTGCCACAATGTTCAAGATGTGCTTCAGCTATGGGCCCCACACTTACATTTTGGTCACTGTGATGATGGGGGTTTGAACCCCATTGCCACAATGTTCAAGATGTGCTTCAGCTATGGGCCCCACACTTACCTTTTGGTCACTGTGATGATGGGGGTTTGTACCCCATTGCCACAATGTTCAAGATGTGCTTCAGCTATGGGCCCCACACTTACCTTTTGGTCACTGTGATGATGGGGGTTTGAACCCCATTGCCACAATGTTCAAGATGTGCTTCAGCTATGGGCCCCACACTTACATTTTGGTCACTGTGATGATGGGGGTTGGACCCCATTGCCACAGTGGTCATGGTCTGCTTGCATTGTGGGGGCCACACACATTTATGTGTGGCACATGTGATAGGGGGTCACATTGTATGTTCAAAGTCATGTTCAGTGTTGTAGGCATTTGACACAGTCAACACGCTTGTCATGGTGTTGGGGGGATGTCTTTATGTTGCATGGTTTATGTTGGTGTGTGCTTGTTGTGTCATGTATTAGCCATCCTGTGAGTGGGGGTGTTGTTGGTGGTAGGCATCCAGCCCCCCATGGGTAGAGGTGGTAGTAGTGACAGGCATCCAGCCCCCCATGGGTATAGGTGGTAGTAGTGGTAGGCATCTGGCACCCCCTGGGTAAGGGTGGTAGTAGTGGTAGGCATCTGGCACCCCCTGGGGAGGGGTGGTAGTAGTGGTAGGCATCTGGCACACCCTGGGTAGAGGTGGTAGTAGTGGTAGGCATCTGGCACCCCCTGGGTAGAGGTGGGAGTAGTGACAGGCATCCAGCCCCCCATGGGTTGAGGTGGTAGTAGTGGTAGGCGTCTGGCACCCCCTGGGTAGGGGTGGTAGTGGTGGTAGGCATCCAGCCCCCCATGGGTAGGGGTGGGAGTAGTGACAGGCATCCAGCCCCCCATGGGTAGAGGTGGTAGTGGTGGTAGGCATCTGGCACCCCCTGGGTAGGGGTGGTAGTGGTGGTGGGCATCCAGCCCCCCATGGGTAGGGGTGGTAGTTGTGACAGGCATCCAGCCCCCCATGGGTGGAGGTGGTAGTAGTGGTAGGCATCTGGCACCCCTGGGTAGGGGTGGTAGTGGTGGTAGGCATCCAGCCCCCATGGGTAGGGGTGGTAGTTGTGACAGGCATCCAGCCCCCATGGGTAGAGGTGGTAGTAGTGGTAGGCATCTGGCACCCCTGGGTAGGGGTGTTAGTAGTGGTAGGCATCTGGCACACCCTGGGTAGAGGTGGTAGTAGTGGTAGGCATCTGGCACCCCCTGGGTTGAGGTGGGAGTAGTGACAGGCATCCAGCCCCCCATGGGTAGAGGTGGTGGTAGTGGTAGGCATCTGGCACCCCCTGGGTAGGGGTGGTAGGCATCCAGCCCCCCATGGGTAGGGGTGGTAGTAGTGACAGGCATCCAGCCCCCATGGGTAGGGGTGGTAGTTGTGACAGGCATCCAGCCCCCCATGGGTAGAGGTGGTAGTAGTGGTAGGCATCTGGTACCCCTGGGTAGGGGTGGTAGTAGTGGTAGGCATCTGGCACACCCTGGGTAGAGGTGGTAGTAGTGGTAGGCATCTGGCACCCCCTGGGTAGAGGTGGGAGTAGTGACAGGCATCCAGCCCCCCATGGGTAGAGGTGGTAGTAGTGGTAGGCATCTGGCACCCCCTGGGTAGGGGTGGTAGTGGTGGTAGGCATCCAGCCCCCCATGGGTAGGGGTGGGAGTAGTGACAGGCATCCAGCCCCCCATGGGTAGAGGTGGTGGTAGTGGTAGGCATCCAGCCCCCCATGGGTAGAGGTGGTAGTAGTGGTAGGCATCTGGCACCCCCTGGGTAAGGGTGGTAGTAGTGGTAGGCATCTGGCACCCCCTGGGTAGGGGTGGTAGTAGTGGTAGGCATCTGGCACACCCTGGGTAGAGGTGGTAGTAGTGGTAGGCATCTGGCACCCCCTGGGTAGAGGTGGGAGTAGTGACAGGCATCTGGCACCCCTGAGTAGGGGTGGTAGTGGTGGTGGGCATCCAGGCCCCTATGTGTATATGTGGCATTGCTGATGGCCATCCCGCCCCTATGGTGCTGCTGTTGCTGGTGTAAGTAATTTCTGCATCCCTCTGTGTGTGTGTGATATGTCGGGTACGTGTAGTTTGTTTTTGTGCTTGGTGTCTGACTTACCTTCTGCGCCGTACGCGTCTGTGCCTGTTCCGGTAGTAGATGTAGAATATTGGTAGGATCGGCACGATGGGATTCATAGTTGGTTCGTCTCGTTCGTCTTTCTCTTTGCTTCGCCTCGTCCTCGTCGCTGGCGTGTTCGTCTCGTAGCCGTGGATCGTGTTGTGGCGCGAATCGGAGCTTATGTGCGCCTCTCCCGGATGCTTTGACGTGCCGTGCGTAGCGACGGGTTCGGCGCGTACGGAAAGCGCATCGTACTTGTCCGGACGGACGGGGCTGCATTTTGGCTTCCGTGCGACTCGATTTTGCGTTTCCAGATCCGCCTCGGTCGGAAAACAGGACCTGGATTGGGTGAGTACGACTGGGTCGGAATCTATGCAGTTGTGCGCATCGTACTTGCTCGTTCGGAATAATGTGCGGATCGGTCGGTAAACAGGCATTCGCCTGGCTTTTTTCCCAGCCGAATAGTGTTAGGTGCGCCTCCGACCGAGATCGGAATCGGCCCCTAAATCGATATATTTTAATGACGATATTTTAACAAACGATATTTTTTACAACAATATTTTTTACTACACACAAAATCGATATTTTATACATATATATTTTTAACATCGATATTTTGTACTAACGATATTTTAAACTGGATATTATGTCAAGTCGATATTTAAAACTCGATATTCTGACCACTTACCCTTTCAAATGCAAGGAGTTCAACTGGCATTTTGCTAATCAGTGGATTAAAAGAGGACCATGGCCTCAAATTCAAGGGATTAAAGCTCACAGGGGGGCACTTATCCAAGAATAAGGCTTTCAATAGCAATTTGTGAAAGAATTGAAAGAGTTTAACTTGAATGTTAAAGAAATGTGTCCTTTCTGTAGGCACAAAAGTCAATCCATTACTCAATAGTGATACTTCAGCAAAGGAAAGCATATGGTCAGACAAATTAAAAATGGGAAGAAGATAAGAGTCAGACAGTGCAGTTATTAGGGCGGGCCCCATTGGTAGAATTTACTGCGTGTCTGTCTTTCTCCAGCTTGAAAGTTCCATTGTTGTCCTCAGCCTCTTCTCCTCCCTCTGCCTCGACTTCAATTCCCTAAAAAATGGGGATATCCAGGTGTTTGCTGTCCAGTGCTAGGTCCCTCCCCGGGATCACAGTCCTCAGCTGAACTAGCTGAACTAGCAAAAGACTCAGAGAAAGTCACCACTGTATGTCTGTTAAATTGGCCCAAAGGCTGAAAGGTATCAAAATGTTGTTTTGATTAAGTATAAAACTCATCAGCAAGATAAGGATGCGCTTTCTCTTGACTGAAATTGTTAATGTCCTTTTGGACTTTGTTGATCTTTTTATTCATTTCAATGTTTTCAAATTCCTAAATGGTCTTGTTTACTTTATCAACTGCAGCATCCACAGTTCCCTCAAGTATTTTTCTTTCAAGTTCAGCAATAATTTCCAACTCCTTCTTACTATGCTCAAGTGCTGTATCTATCCCCAAAACTAACCATTGACATGAACAGGCAACAGCAATGTGACTAAAGCCCATTGCAAAATCTGGGGTCATTAGTAAAAATCACGGGTACGCTTAGTACTTGTAAACCCCCATGGAATCGTATCCTTTTTGAGGTATTCAGTCATCATTAGCGTATATAAAGTAGTGCACACATGTTTTTTTAACATTTTTCTAGTTCATCCAAAAGTGCCTGTGCTTCACTTACAACTGGTAAGGAAGTTGAAGGTCCAAGCAGGGACGTACCACTTTTTATCTTGGAAATATACTCCTCTGATTATACAGGGGTAACTCAATTAGTCATACTTATTTAGATGTGGCAGAGTACTGTATATATATTTGTGTGTGTGTGTGTGTGTGTGTGTGTGTGTGTGTGTGTGTGTGTGTGTGTGTGTGTGTGTGTGTGTGTGTGTGTGTGTGTGTGTGTGTGTGTGTATTCACTGGAAAAACAACAGTTGGAGTAATGTTATAGTTAGGAATTGCAATTATATTTTACTTTACTTAAAAAAAAAAACTTAGAAATTCGCTGGCAAAAACAAATATTAAAGGGATGTTATAGTTAGGTGAAAATGTCAGTTAAAACATACTGCTTTAAACTAAAAAAACTACTGAAGTTCACCAGTTATAGTTATCTCAATTAACTACAAATCATGCAGTAAAGTAACTATAACTCGTGCCCCTGCCATGCACTGTGCTGAAATCGATTACGTTATTTCAGATTTTGCAGTGAGGTTATCAGTGATGTCATAGAAACATGTCTTGAGTGATGTAATATGGATGATAATTAGCAGTGCATGCCGAGGGCGTGCGTTATAGTTAATTTCTGCACAAGTTAAAGTTGCTTGAGATAACCATAAATGGCAAATTTCAGTGATTTTTTTAAATTTTAAAACAGTATGTTTTAAGTGACATTTTCACCTAAACATCACGGTCTTTTAACCTTCATTTTTTTTTAACTTTCTAAAGTTTATTTTAATGTAAAGTAAGATATAATTACAGTTACTAAATATAACGTTACTTTAAACTTTGTTTTTTTCAGTGAATATCTAGTTATTTATTAACATAAAGTAATGTTTTATTACGATATGTAAAGCCAATCCGACACTGCACATGGCACTCGGCTAGATCCTATATTCAACCCCCAAAGACAGTGAGCCCTTGGCAATGCATGGAGTGGTGTTGGCTGCAGGGCCTGGTCTGCGGCCAGCCCCCATGGGCAGCCAAGCCCCTGCCATGTGTCACGTGATGGTAGTCTCAAGGCTTGGCCTGTGGCCAGACAACGTGCGCAGCCAAGCCCCTGTCATGCACAGCCTTCGGCCAGGCCCAAAAGCAACCCAGATGGGCAGCCAAATCCCAGCCCGCTGCACACAGCCTTCAACCATGTGTGGCATGAGGTTGGCAGTAGGGCCTGGCCTACCCCCGACTGCGCGCTGCCTTTATTTATATATATTGTTTTACTTACGTGGGTGTCCTGTCAGAGAGCATCCACGGGATTACTGTAGAAGTCCAGGGGGTTACTGGCTCCTATGAGATTCCTGCAGGATTGCGAACCCCCCCATTTTTTTTTGGGGTTACATTTGGGTCAGGAGGTCAGTGTACCCCTCCCCTACCCTATCCACTTATACTCAATTTTTATTTTATTTTAAATTTTCAGGGCATGGGGACCGAGTCCCCTTGAAGAGAAATGTTGTGGACACCATTTCAGTGCATGCTGTGGTCAGCCAATAACAGCGCGATCTCCCACAGAACTCATGAAGGCCTCTTGCTCCTGCGGAAGCATGATGGCCAGTGGGGAAAGAAAACCCTCAACCAATCAGATTACTCCATTTTTGAATTTGCGCAAGAATCCTGTGAACCCAACCGTCCAGATCTTAAAAGATGTTTGAACCTTAATTTCCCAAACACTACTGAACCAATTTACACCAAATCACAAAAAGCAGGTTTTTGGACCAATATCTGGCTTCCTGTCAGATTTGCTGCAGTTTCGTTCAGCTGTTTTTGTAGTTTTACATTCCCAAAAAGTAATGGAAAATGCATAAGGGAAATTTGGGTTTGGGACCCCACCCTTTTTCTTGGCACCTGCTTCACGGATCACCCCAAAACTTTCCATGAAGGAGCTGAAATCAATGAATTTTTTTTTAATGTTTCGTGTAGATTTGTCAAACAGCGCCAAAGTTAATAGCAAACCAAAAAATGCTCTTCCTATGGATAAGCAGACCTAACTATAACTACCCACTTGCGACCGCCAGTAGGATATATATATATATATATTAATGTAAATAGTGTTCTTGAGGGGCTACAGTAATTGTACTTTGAAAGCCATTTTCCTTTGCATGCTAAAAACAACCCATAAGTGATATTTATTCATTTTACGTGCTACATCATAACATGATGCAGCCCCCTTTATTTTTGCCTAAAGTATTATTGCAGAACAGAAATACAAAAATGAAGTAGCAGCTGTTTTAAGTCAGAGACTGAAGGGTACTGAAACATCTAATTCAGTTTTGGAGTGAGAGTCTCTGGGTTGCTGGAACGGTGTCAATCATTTCTGTCATTAGGGTAGATCATAAACCATTAGTTGAGTCATCTACCACTAAAGGAGCCAGCAGGTCTCCCTCCAAGGATTTCCTAATGGAAATTCAGAATGCAAGAGTTCCACTATTAGACTGAGTATTTACCTGGAGTACAGAATGTAACAGTGAATTGTCTTACTAGATTACCCTTGGGATTGTTTCCCAGACAATAGCTATTTTGATCAGGATGAATTTTATGGTGAGTGCTCTGTCAAACGTTACTAAGGGTGCATTTTCTGAGACTGAATGGTTTCAGGGATTACATGAGGATGAAACTGTAAATAAAGTGTTGGGGTATGTTATCAATGGTTGGCCTGATTCCAGAATCTCTAATTTTGTGATGGCTGCATATTGGCACATATCTTCTGAGCTATTTGTTGTCAGTGGTCTAGTAAAGAGGCTTTATGCTTTGATAGTAAATGTATCCTTGAGATCTAAAGTGGTGTAATAGGTGCATGAAGGGCAATATAGGCATGCGAGCTACGAAAAGGAGGATTAGGGAATTATACTGGTGTCCAGAGTTAGACAGATCGGTGGAGCAGTTTGTGAGGCTATACATGTCTTGTGCTGTCAGTAATAAGTTGCAGGTCACAGTTCCAAGTCCAGTGGAAGCTTTCCCCGTTCCAGGGAGGGCTTGGTCATTGTTTGGTATTGAAATAATTGATCTTTTGAACATTCTAGTAGTTATGGTGACATTTGCAATAGTAGCAATTGATTATTATGCTTGCCTGCCTTTAGTTAGTTTTGTGATTCAAGTGACCACATCAAAGTCTGAATTTTTGGAGAATGTATTTTCTAGGAAGGGTGTACCTGACAAAGTTATCATGGGCAACGGTCCCCCATATTTTCCAAGGAGTTCAAGGATTTTCCCAAGAATATGAGCATTACACAGATTACTACCTCCTGGTATCACCTTAGGACTATTGGAACTTTGTAATAAATTCATTAAGGATATCCTATAATTATTATTGGCCTGTGGTTTGGATTGGGTATGTGAGTTGAAGAATATTTTGTGGGTCATCCGCACTACTCCCAATGCAAACACTAAAGTTTCTCCATTTGTAATTTTGAGGGGAAGACCTTTAGATTTCAAAATGAACAGGTTGTGGATGCAAAGGGAAGAGTTGACTTGATCTCATACAAAGGGTAAGTGGCAGGAGGAAATTTGCTCAGGAGAAGTAGAAAACCGTCAGAGGTCGTAGATTGCAGGTAAAGGTAGGTGACATAGTGAAGCTTAAGCTTACCAGGATTCATTCAAAAGGAACATCACGTTTTTCAGCTCCTAAAAGTGCTAAAATGTGTGTTGATGTGGAAAGACGGAACATGTTATAAGTAAGAAAAGTTATTTGTTATTCATCAGGATCAAATGTTAAAGAGTGACAATTCCTTTGAGATGTGTAGCTATCCCAAGTGCTCATCAGATGATTACAGAAAGGTGTTGTATATAGTGTTTGTGATTTGTCCTGTGATTATTTGGTGTTTAGATTTACATTTATAGTGGTGTCATGTTGTGTTGTGGAGTGTTTATTTAGCTGGATTTGAGAAACTTTAAAATCAATCCAATTGCTTGTATTTTGTGGAAGTGTTGGGTGGAGATGTGTTGGGTCCTACTGTTTTAATTTGGAACTGTGTGAGTAGTTGTTTGTTAGGCTGCTACCTGCTGGTCACATAGTTGAATGCTCATTAAAATTACACTTAAGCTTACATTTGATTCTGAGTTGCAATCTTTTACAAATAAAGTCAAGGAAGGATGAACACAGTGAGTCTCAAGGCAAAGGCAGCTGCTTAAAGGTCAGTGCCAGCCAATATAGCACCCAGGAGTAGGTTATCTATTTGTGTTGGAAAACGAGGCAGTTTTTGCGAGGCCTGCACAAATAACATGACTACATTTGTCCTTCACTGGGAACCAAACACCCCATTGTAGCGCTTGACTCTCAGAGGGTAGCATTGCAGAGCAGTCTAAGGCTTACTCAAGGGAGGTGGTGTGGGCTAGTAATCACCATTTACCAGTACGCAGAAATAACACTCAATAATTGATTGTCCAGTATGTACTTTACTTTATAAAAGGAAGAGTACATTTATTAAACACACACTACTCAATACTATGCAACAATTTACAAATATACATAAGCTGTTGGAATTACTTTGTGACATTGCCTAACATTCCCACCCCTCCCGCAGGGGGGGTGGGGTCTAGTACCAGCACTCCCATGTATGCACATCATCTTGCCCCCCAATGCAGTAGGTTGACCATAACCTGGAGTGAGGGCCTTGCCCACTGGCACCATCCTAGTGGCGACCCACCTCCTTATCTCAACAAGCATTTAAAATGGGCACACCTGCCATGGTGACACATAACCCTGACTGAGCATCTCATACTGACCATACAGTATACACCTCTACATCTTAGTAGCTAACAGTCTGGGTTGTTCTTTACCTAATGCAGCAGCAAGAATACATGTTTAGGCATCACTTAAAATGACAGTACTTATCATAGCTGATAACAGTTATAATACATGGCAATTAAAGCCCCTCAAAGGCATCACAGTTATAATCACAGGATTAAGCATATACAGCCAGGTACCCTAGCAGGAATGTTCAGCACATAACCCCACGTTGCTTATGACTTCACATTACACATGTGATTTCAGTCCCTCAAAAGAAATAACATTAGTAAATGCACTTCTCATGCAATTGCACCTCTTCACCTCCAGGGGATATCCTTCTACAGACATACCCAGCTCAGCCCTTCACACATTGGTGCAGTCCCAAACGCACCCTCAGCTGAAGAACAAAAGTTCCAGCTACGGGATGCTGTTGGAGGATGGCTGAGCCCTTGAGGGGTTGTTTCTTTCAAGTCCCCCAGAGACTGAGAAAGGGACTTCACCTCTTCGTGCCGGGGGAGACTCCGTAGCTCCTGCAGCTCCCCCTGCACCTTTGCATCCACCTTAGTGGTGACCCCGTCCTCCTGGGGCCACCACGCACAGAGAACCAGCCGTTTTTCCTTGCAGGCCGGTCTGGGCCTGCAAGGCATTATGGGGCAAGGCGCTCTTGCCCCGTTCATAACATAGTAGCGGCTCCCCCGCTGCTCGGGGAAAGCCGCGCCTCCAGCGTTGGCGGCCTCACGCCGCTTCTTCATCCCATTGGGGGTTCGGTCCCACCCGGACCCCTTATCGCCAGGTGAGACGGCTTGGGGAGCCCACCCCCGGCCGCTCCTTCCGCTTCCCTTCACGGGGGTCCGGTCCCACCCGGGCACCCCGCATCTCCAGGCTCGTTGGGGAGCCCACCCCTGGCGGCTCCCGCCGGCTCCCCGACTAGCCAGCACCCTCGTGTGCTGCCGCGGGAGCCGGCGCTCCATTTTAGGTCTGCCCACTCCTGCGGGCAGACACGGAGGCTCCTCTTGGTCCAGCGGGACCTCGGGGGAGTGCGACGGCACTCCCCCCGCCTTCCTCCTGCAGCGGGGGAGTGCGGCAGCACTCCCCCTCCCTCGCGGTCCACATCGGTGCCTGGAGTTGGAATCCCGGGCCTCAGAGCATCTTCGCGGGGAGCGCGACGGCGCTCCCCGACTTGGCTACTGGGATTCGGGGCCCGGAGTTGGGAGCACCTTCGCGGGGAGCGCGATGGCGCTTCCGGACTTAGCTTCTTCACGGGGGCGCGACGCGCTCTCCAACTTCGGTGGGGCCCGGAGTTGGGGGTCCTAGGCCCCTCTCACCATTACCAGGGGAGTGCGATGGCGCTCCCCTGTCTCCATTTTCATTGGGGGCCATGGTGGGCTCCTGGCACCCCGCTTGGGCAGTTTCACCGGGAGCGCGACGGCGCTCCCCGACTTAACTTCTTGTGGGGGCAGCCCCCGGGACCTGACCCACCCCGGGGGCCCAATCAAGACCGGTGGCGGAGCCCCACGCGCTTCGTCGTCGGTCAGGCCAGGGGTCAAAGGTCACCTACCTTCTGGGGGGCATATCTCAGCCCCCAGGGGACCAATTCTCACCATCTTGGCCTCTTCCTGCTCCTGGCGGCGCGCCCCAGCCACTGGGAGCACTTTCCTTCGCCCTCCTGGTCTCAAGGAGGGTGAACTGAGCAGGGAGCTGTCTTCACTGGCTCCCTGCGCCAGCCTTTCACCTGGCTCTCCTCTTGGGCCTCTCTTCTCCTTGCGCAGAGGCCAAGGCTTCTGCTCACTGGTCCTGGGCTCCCCTTTTGGCGCAATACAGGGTCCTGGGACAGTCAGGGGGTTCTTCCTTCCAACTGCCCATGGCGCTAGGCTCTAGCACCAGTCTTCCTCAGCAGACCACACCCCAGAGAGAGCTCCTCTTCCTGTCCAAGACCTTTTAAAAGAATTTGGAGGGGGCTGGCAGGAAGGCTCTGCTGCCCTATCCTGCAGCGACACATCATCTCTCTGCCCCTGCCCCCTCCTTCCTGCACAGGCCTCTGGGATAGTTCAAAAATGGCGTCGTCCAGGGGTCTCATGCCACATGGTCTCTGAAAAGCCCCCTTCCCCACTTTGCTGCCTTCTCTCCAGAGTAGCTTGGTGCCTGGCACCAGGTGACAGCCGCTGATTGATAACCTGCAGCTCCACCCACCATCTCTCTCTCTTGGAGAAGAGACCTTCGCCCTTGGAATGCTTGCAGTGAAGGGATAGGCCTCTGATGCTACAGCTTGGGGAGTAAGGTCATTAATCCAGCCAGGCAGGGTCACACCCAGCCAAGCTCTGGTTATGAGCTGAGTCAGAGGAATATGACATTTCTGGATGACCCATAAGCAGTACAGATATGACTTTGGACTCAGCAGAATACTTCCTCTCACACCACTTACAGTGTACTTTGGTGTGTGTCTGGAATTTGTAGGCCCTAGGTAAGTGAAACTACCCCATGTGGTCTCCATCTTCATAGGAGAATAATGGAGTGTTCCTTCAGTGAAAACAGTAAAGCACACTGACTTTCCCTTACTTGTGTCTTCCCATAGTATAAAGCCTATTCCATGTCACCACCCAACTCTGCATAATTCCTGCCACACCATTCTATCTGTACCTGCTCCTGGGCTGCGCACGCCAGGAATCTCCCCTGCGCAGCCCCTACCCGTGTGCACACGCACGTACACACGTGTCTGCATGTAACCAGCCCGGTGCCCCTTACTCCGGCTGCAGCGCAGAGGCCTACTCTCACCAGGGGGACACCGGTAAAATTCACATGCAGTCTCTTTCATCATGAGTTCACTGTGGGTGAGTCCCAACTTATGAGGCTCTCCCACAGTAAAAGCTCAACAATTAGGTGTTCAAAAAGCGAAAAATCCGGGTGGATCAGATGGTCAGAACCACCTTCTAACAATTGTGATTCAGATGACGAGCGGCGAATAAGGGCATTGTGTGAGATGTCTCAGCCTCATCTCAAGTAAAGAGTGGGTGGAGTACTTCTGCAAGAAAGGATGAAGGAAACCACGTTTGGATTTGTCTGGGGCACTATTTAGGCAAAGGCCAACCTTACATAGAACCAAATGGCAGTTTCATCTCACACCATTTTGGAGCACATTACACCGTGCTTGAGTTACACTAAATCATTGTTACCTACGGTTTTAGGTACTGAGTGCGGGCTATATTAAAAAAAACAAAGCCAGGAAGTCACAGTGACAATCAGTATCTGACAAAGTAACATTAAAAAATATTAATTAATGTAGATGGTGAGTACAGTTGGCAGGTTTGGGTCACTAGACTCTGAATTTAACACCGGCTTCCACACTTGACCACATTGTGCAATTCTGAGCAAATTCCTTCCTCTGTCTAACTATAGAGCTGCCAAAATTGTGAGCGCTTAGAAATAGGCCAAAAGCTGGTATTCAGCGCTACATAAATGATATGACCACTTTCAAATGTGCCAAACACGGTTACGAAGGGCGTTGTTAAATAGCAGGACATTAAAAAATGCATTAACTCTTAATGGGGAGGGGTTATCCATCTAAGCTCAGCATTCACATTTTGTTTACATAGATACATTGCATCTTTTGTTTTGATATGCACACATTTTGCACGGACAGATGCCTCTAGGCATCCATAAGCACTCATCCGCATTCACTGCGAGGCAGGATGGCATTTATTTGCCATAATGACCGATCTCTCCGTCGCAGAGCAGGGTCAGCGCGGCAGTTTACCACAGCCCCAGAGTCTACGGCGCAAGCAGCAGGGTCCGGGCCAACAGGCACACCGCCAATAAATTGCCCAACAACATCAAATTGTATCTACTCGCAGCCTCTATCTACTGATTATACAATCAATACATCTCAGATGAGAAGAGCTAACAACTGACCAGGCCAGATCAATGCTCGCAAATAAGCGCTTCATGACAAAAAGTTATATGGCATTCAGAAGCCGTGTAAATGTTGCCTCTATTGCAAAGGCATCCCTGACGCCATCGCCATGATTGCACTGTTATTATAGGTTTAATGTTGGGCAATCAAGCCGCTGTGGTCTAGATATCAACAAACAGCATCAAAAGAAAACATCAAATCGTCCCTTTTCTTCTGACACTGTAGCTGAGATGTTTTTCGATGTTAGTGGCCCTAAATGAACAATAATAAGTGGCAATTTAGCTGAAAACACTATTTTCATTGCTTACAAAAGTCATGCAATTTAGACTGATACAAGTATGATCATTTCTAGGCTCAGAGGTACAAGGGATACCTACTTGGAACGCATGATTAAAATAAATTCAATATTGAGGCAATGTTTACTATAATGACAAACAGGATTTAAAGGGCTCAAGGAGGCACACACTTCAGTTTTTTTGTATTCTCACATAACACTGCAGGCTGGAGTAGAAAACCATATCTTGTTGGAAGTGTTGATTTTAAGAGCAATTCTAAATCACTAACACTATTGCTTATGCATGTCAAAAGGATACACAATTCATTAGGATGCTATATTTTACTCTGCACGGATGTGTAAAAATGTAAGCCAGATAAAGATTCAAATTAGCATCAAAGTACGCGATAAAAATGTAAAACGTGATCTAGAGATTGTATAAACATTTATTTTGGTTTCAAGCGATTTTTGCTAATTGCAAACACCTGATCTGTCTTTTTTACCGACATTTTAGCTTTTAAAGACACTCTATATAGAAATGCCTCCCCTCACCCATGCTAATTTTACTCGGGGCAAGGAGGGGTTGTAATAAAGGTCTGTACCTTAAGCTGGCTTTGTGACACCTTTTTGCCAAACGTCGTATTCTGTTGTTTCATGAGAGTGACATATTTGTCATGCGTGTACCGCTTTCTCGTTCTATGCAAATCATTACTCCTGCGTGGCTTTTCTTCACGACAATGCGGATGGAAAGCATGCTGGTTACACAGAAACATTTACAAAGGGATTCGTTGCTGAGCGACATGGCCTTTGAAGCATAAAAGTTGTCTTCAGATTGTGTATGGATGGGGTCTTCACACGTGTTTAGGACATAGCTCTATAAATTCTGAATCGGGATAACTTAAGTCGCTCACTCGCTTTCAAAATGAACAAGCATTGGTAAAGAGTAGGTGTTAGACCTGTCAGCCTTAGGGTGGTCTTCCCCCAAACCATTTGCCTTCTTGCCTCTTGTTTTGCTTAATTCATTTCTGTTGGCCCAAGGAATCTGTGCAGGTTACCACTGCTAACCAGTGTTAAAGTGCTTGTGCTCACTCCATAAAACATGGTAACATTGGCTCACGGTTGATTGGCATATTGAATTTACTTGTAAGCCCCTAGTAGAGTAGTACTACATATACCCAGAGCCTGCTAACTAATATCTACTGGTGGGACCACAACACTTATTGTACCACCCACTTAAGTAGCCTTTTTAAAAATGTCTATGGACTGCCATTGCAGCCTGTGGGCAGTTTCAAGCTGACATTTCAACCTGGCAAATTAAATCTTTTGCCAGGCCTAAACCTTCTTTTTCCATATATAAAAGTCGTCCCAAGGGTAAGCTCTAAACAGCCCATAGGGCAAGGTGCATTGTATTTAAAAAGTTGGACTTATATTTTTAGGCTTTCATTGTCCTCATAGTGAAAAGGTTTTACATTCGTTTTCACTATTCAAGGCCTACCTCTCCCATAGGATAACATTGGGTTACTTTATTACATTTAAAAAGTGATAACTTTTGTTTGTAAGAAGGTAGAAATGTCATGTTTGGTTTCTAAGGAATTACAATTTAAACCCCTCTTTAACGGAAAAACCAGGTTTTAAGTCACAATTCTGAAAATGCCACTTTAAGAAAGTTGGCATTTATTTTCCTAACCATTTGGTGACTAGAGCCAGTTCCTGGGTCCCTTGACTAGATTTAATTGGCAGTTGGCCTTTGCGTATTCCTCCCAGACAGTCACTCAACAGAGGGACTGGGTGGTGGCAGGATGTGACACTCTGGCAGGATGTGGGTGCAGAGCGGTCACAGCCTCACTTACACTTCAAAGACACTGCATCAGCACACACAAAAAGAACTTCACACTAGGCCATTATGACTCCAGACATCCTGGGACCAGGGCAGGGAGGCAGGCAATTCCAGACACTTCTTTAGGGGGAAAACTCCAGAGGTTTCTTTCACTTCCTTGGACCTGCAACTGGACCTGCCGGAGGCCAGCTGGCCTCTGCTGGAGTGAGTTCCTGCTCCCCAGGAGGTGCCTCCCAGGCCGTAGACCTTTGGTGTGGCATCAGTGGAGTTCCTCCTGGAAGAAAAGGAGTAATCGTGGAGTTTTGGGCTCTTCATGCTCGCAAATGGGCCAGATCTTGCAGACTGCCAATGCAAAAATTCTGTGAACCTGACTCGTCTCACTACAGTAACCGCCAGTGATGACCGGCAATACAGGATCTGCCCTTTGCTCTACAGCATCAGCAGCCCTCGGAGACCGCCAAAGCAAAGCTCTACCAACGACTGTCCGTGACACCTGACAAAGTCTTCGCGCTACAGCGACGACCCTCCACAATGCCTGGCCTGCTTTTCACACTACAGCAATGACCATCCACGATGCTCTCCTCGCTCCTAGCGGCCTCCTCTACGACAAAGTGGGCTCTTTGCGCCGGAGTTTGAGAAGGTAACTTTCTCAGCAGGATTAACCTGGTCCTGTTTCTAGCCCAGGTTCAATCATGGTTGGACTGAACTTGTGACTTTCACCTGGTCTCGCACGGCCAGATGACCTCAAGTGGCACTTTTTGCTTTTAGACACTATTCTTACCTTAACTCTTTGAAATTGCATATCTCCAGTTCACGCGGACAAGGATTGTGGCTGTGGCTCGAGAAGGATTTCACCTCCCTCAACCAGCAAGTCAATTTCTCACAGTAGGTCTGACTTTAATGTGCTAATGCAAGCAAACAAAGGCATGCATTGCACATTAAAGCCAGACCTGGCCTTTGCATTGGGGAATCTTGAAGTGTGGTCTATGAAATTCTTTTAATTTACTTCTGCCAGCGTTTCCGGGGCCCATACTTGATGTACTGTGCAGTATCAGATTACTATTTTTTTTTAGGTCTTGCGTTAGCCAATACCTTTTGACTTTACTAAAATTATATATATAATATAACTATTTATAGTGGCTTTCAGCCAGCCCTCTTCAGCCACTTGAACTACTGTTGTGTTAATTTGCACTTTCCTTCCGTCCACTATAGCATGCAGCGTCGGGGTAATAGGTCTTTCCACTTCAGCCATTGGCTAACTACACTGTGAGTTTTGGCATTCTGCTCTGTCACAAAGAGCACATCCATACAAAGCAGCTCCCTTCAGTACAAGGGACTATTGTGGCAAAGTGTGCTTTGTAAGGCCCAAAAAATATTTTGCCTTCAGCCTATATTGGTGAAGGCCCTGAAGCTCCTCAATAGCTTTATAAAAACCGTAACAAAACAAGCATTAACAAGGCCAAAAGACTGACAGCTAATGCCAGATTTATTGGCTTTGCCAATGCTTGAGCAAACTTTCGTTTAAGCAAAAGGCTATGGTCCCACTCATTGAAATTCCTGCTTAAAACACCAGGCCTGTAGTAACAAAATGCTGCTGAGAAGGACCATGCTGGTCATATAATGGAACAACACCCAATTGAGCACATCTTTAGACTCCGATGCATTTACATGCAAAAATAAATTTGACGTAACACATAATAAGGCCACCACTAGGAAACAACTTATTAACGGTTTCTAAAACTAGAAATGTGCAAAAAGATATTATATTTGAGTAAAAAATGTCAACATTTCATGTACATTATGAAAATGTGGTGTTAGTTCACGTTATGAGAATTCCTGCAGCAGCTACATTCTGCAAACATTTTTTAGATAAAATTATACATTACTAAAGCAAAACTGGCATAGCAAATAACACAAATGTTTCTATTTTCTATTGGGTTAACGTTTGCCATTTTCTGCGCCTTGGAAGTACTTGCGAGTAATTTGCCCTTTCATTATGACATTACAAGTGTTGTGGGCCGTGCAATTTTAATGATGGTCACGTGACACGTAGGGTTGCTCGTTTTTTGAGGGCAGCCAATGCACTTGGCTGCTCCTATGAAGACATTCTAAATGGCTACTTGTGCCATTCTGCCATGCGTGGATGTTGTTTTTTTTGACAGGTGCACGGTTAGGTGCTATGTTGTAATCAATGACTAACTCGCTGATAAACCATAAGTGAAGCAAATTATTTTTAATATAATAATAATATATAATAATATAACTATTATATTTATTTATTTGGAGTTTTAATAGCATGCTTCTGTAAATCAAAGAACCAATAGAGTTTGAGGAGGAGACAGGGAGAAGGTAACACCGGCTCAATTAAAAGTCTTTCAGGCTCAAATGCTTTGCGAAATTACAAGATGTAGGTTTCATTGCGAAGGTGAAATGGTGAGAGTTCAGAGACAGAAGCCTTGTTGATTCAATGAACTACACCCAAATGCTTTCAGCAGTGAAAGATAGTATTGGGAGACCTAGCAAAATGAGTTGTGGAATAAAGTTTTGAACTCTGAAGTTCGTTTAATGTTTTATTTGGTAGACCTCCATGAACTCCATCTTTGGGCCCTATAACAATGTCGGCACCATCGCAGAATCGGGACCGACTGACCTCAGGTCGGCGGTCTCAACTGCCTAATTACAATGGGACCGCACATGGTGCGGTTGCATACTCACATTTCCTTATGGGAGCTTGTGTTACGGCCGTAAACCACCAGTAACACAAGCTCCCATAGAGAAATGGGAGATTGTGCTAATCCCTGCACTTTGTAGCAGACACCTCAAGATGCCTGCCACAAAGTGCAGGGATCAACAATGGTGCCTCCCTTGGCCTCCAAACGGAGGACGCAAACAGAAAGGGGCCCTTCTAGGGGCCTCAAACACACCTTTTGGACAGGCTTTCCATGTCTGAAAGGCCAGCATGGAAAGCCTGTCGGAAACCATGCATCGTAATCCGGACGAGGTAAAACGACGTCCATATGGATTACGGGCCGGCTTCCGACTGGCTGACGGGCTCCTTGAGCCTGTCGGAATCCAGCTGGAATGACCGGCCGGTTTTAATTCCTACCAGCTGTATTGTAATCAGCGGGTCGGAATTGAAACCGACTATGTCGGTCGGAAAGCCCCCAACCTGCGGTCACAGGCTTTCCGACCGACATCATAATCGGCCCCTTAATAGTCAATCATGTGAGAGGGTCACATCAGTGACACATTCTTGAGTCTGTAGTAAAGGGAGCATTCCATGAAAGAATCAAAAGTGGAAACACTTGTTTTTGGCTACAAAGGTAACTGACGTGCAGAAGGATGATTGATTGTTAAGAATTACCTCAATGTTGCTGAGTCAATTTGAAGGGTGGGGGGAGTGCCTAGAGAGAGGCCATTTCAAGGCAACAACTTTTTTCTTTTTGATGACCAATGAGCAGGCTCTCAGTACTTGTGCTGTTCAAGGTGAAGCCAATTGTTCCTCATCAATTTGTGCATTTCTGTAATTTGTTCCTGTGACACAGACCAGCTATTGTCATTGTTTCCATTCACTATCCCGAAAACAGATGTATCTTTCTGCTAACCAGGTCAGAAAATTGTTGGTAACATAGGCATATTTCTGATACAATTGCTAGGTAAGACTTCTTTTTTAATTTTGCAACCGTCTAGTGTCTGCATTTTCTTCATAACTTTATTTGCTTTTCTCAGCTTCTCCCCTAATCTTTGGATGCTAACTCCTTAACATGTGGAAATGCATGCAAACAAGAAAAAGTCCCTGGCAAAGCCAATAGATCTTGTTTGTGGCAGTGGATTGCAGACCTATTGGCTTTGTCAATGCTTTTTCCCCTCAGATGGCCATCATATGTGCACATGCAAACCACCCACCTTGGAATGTTTTTTCTCAATGCAAAAGAAAAAACATTGCAAGATGGCTGTCACACGTGTGCACACACAAGAGCCTTCTGCAAATGCTTTTTATAGTGCTTTAAGAAAAAGAATACGAAGATGAGTGGTGTGGATGCACATGACTGCGTAGTGGACATGTTGAAATTATTTTCATTGACTTTAAGAAAAATGGTTCTAAGATAGCTGCTGCGTTTACGTACGCAAAAACAGTGACCATCTTGGAAAAGATTTTCCTTAAAGTAAAAGAAAAAACATTCCAAGATGGCTGCCACATGTGTATGCATGCACAGTGACTATCTTGGAAAGGTTTTTCTTAAACCATATGAAAAGCCGATCCAAGATGGAAAGATTGCCCACTGATGCACATGGGCAGCCATCTTGGCATGGTTTATAAACCATTTAAAGATGGCCATCTGCCGATCCAACAGTGGGTTGAACTCATGTAGATGTGGACCAGATGCACAACAAACCTAATCCTAAAAAGAATATAATACATATGGAGCAGTTAGTTTGCCAGATTGTGTCACAAGTTACAACATCAGGAGGCAATAAGAGAGTTTCAGCTGTGTTCGGGGTTTAGTGCCAATTCCACGATGTGGTAGTTATTGAACCAGAGCCACCAGACAACCCCCAACAGGACATGCACTAGTTACGGCTGACATGCCACTCTGTGTCTGACTGACAGGAGTCCTGAGCTCTGGGCCAGCAGTACGCTGTTTGAAAAACTTCAAGGGATTACCAGCAATGTAATGTAATGTAATTTGAACTTATATAGCGCAAACTGTCACCCTGCGGGTATCCTGGCGCTGCAACTCACTCTGTTGTCAGTGTGCATACAGATAACATATTCGCCGGTTAGGAGGAGCTCGTATTACTAATCCCTAGGAAAGAGCCATGTCTTTAAGCTTTTCCTAAATGGGAGCAGAGATTTAATTTGTCTGATATTCAAGGGAAGATCATTCCAGAGTCGTGAGGCTGCTACACCGAATGCTCTTCCACCTGTCCTGGTCTTCTTAAATCTAGTGGTGGTTACCAGATTTGCGCTCGATGAATGGAGATTTCTCCCAGGAGTGTACCAGGAAAATTTCTCCTGCATAGACATTGGACCCAGACCATGTACTGCCCTAAACACAATACAGAGGGATTTGAATTGAACTCTCTCATTGATGGGTAACCAGTGAAGGTCCTTTAAAGCTAAAGTCGTTGAGGACCTGCGCTGCCTATTTAATGCCAATTTGGCTGCTATGGACTGGATCCTCTGTAGCTTCAGTAACACGGATTGTGGTGCTCCCAAATACAAAGAGTTACAATAATCCAACCTGCTCAGTATTATACTCCTCACTACTAGAGATCTAGTAGCAACGGGCAGTAGTGGGAGGATCTGGCGTAGTGCTTTTATCAAGGAGAAACAGGTACCAACTGTTTTGTTGACTTGTGACTCAAGTTGAAGATTATCATCCATTAAAACCCCCAGGTTACGCAGTGTTCTAGCTGGGATCAGTGGTTTATCCCAGCTAGTAGGAGTAGGAGTAGTAGGAGCTATCATTGTTTAAGGAATATGGATCTTCCCTGTAGGGAGTATTTATGAGCGCGATTAGTGAGTCCTGAGGTGTTCTCCTGCAAGTGGAGTCAGCTTCATCCTCACACAGGTTCTGAGGATAAGATAATTTTGAATGGCTGAGAAGTAGTAGTTAGGCCCTCCAAAATGAGTGATTACAGAATCTCATAATTTGTAGCTCAGCATTAATCTGGCTTCACAAGTGTGGCCTTCAATATAGCAGCATGATGTCAGAATTCCAGGATCCTTCTAAAATAAGCAGTGAAGCATATGCTGGCAGGCCATACCCATTCTATGTTCAGGCTACTGTAGGCACACATGAATTCCTGCCTGTTTTGATTGTCTATGTGTGCAAACCATGGTTAATGAACATAGGTAAGCCTATCAACATTTTGAACCAATTTATAAACACAACATTATCTGCCCCTGATTTCCACTGATAGAATAAATACCCCTACAAATTAGTCATGTCCCTTTCCACAGTAACCTAGGAAGCATGGAGGGCTCAGCTGGCCTTGCTAGGATTTAAATGTGTGACTTGCACATCACAGAAGAAGTCAGATGTGAATATTGAACAACCTGAGCCAATCTGGCAAACTGTAGGCCAATTGTGGGACTGCTATGTAGACCATGGAGTGGGTGTGTAATTCCCACCCCACATAAAGAAATAGGATCTTCTGTGGGATTACCATTCTGGATTCCACACTAGGCATGACTCTAAATAGACTGTATCCTCTGAATAATGAACAGGAGGAAGATTTGTACAAACTCATCAATTAGGCAGCAGGCTCTAAACAAACATAAGCAATAACAATTCATTGAGCACATACCTCATCAAATTAAATTAAAGGAACAATACCCGCATAACACAGTTCTCCATTTTAAGACTCTCCCACCTTCAGCATTGTTAACTGGGGATAACTATTTAAAGTTCTTCAAGTGAATGGCTATGGAGCACAGAACAGAGATCCAGTTGTTATACATAAGCCTAACTGAGCCAGTCAAAATCAGGAAGACACTTGCAGAATCGTGGTGGGTGCTGAGGGGGGGGGACTAGACAGGGGTGCCCGTCTCCTCTTCTGTAACTAAAAAACACAGAACCCTCAAATATATTAAGATTAAAAATCTTTCTGAAAAAAAACTTCTAAAATGAATGTCATTTATCTACTTGAAACTAAACCCAAGGAACACAGAAATGTCAGAAAAGCAATCTCCAAATCACTGGGTTACACAATCAAACAAAATAGAACTATGAATTCACCTGGATCCAAAATCATTAAAACCGCTTCCTTTCAACTTCTACTTCTAAGTATGCTGTAAACATTCATCCCTTCCTTGGACTTCAGAATCACTCCACAAGCACTGGTGCTGTCCTCTCTTGATGGTGGCAATGGTATACAAACTGGCCTTCCCAAATTAACCACAGCTCCTTTTAAAGTAATTGTACATACAACTGACCGCCTTGTCAAAGGCGATAAGAAATCTGATCACAAGACACTCATTCTGGAAGAACTCTACTAGCTTATTTTAGAATCCAGAATACACAGGGAAATGGAATGATTTGCTTACAAAGCCCATCATCTTATCCTCCCAAGTTCTTTTAAGGACAATTGCATACTAAAGGATGTTTAAAAGACTCCACAAACAAATATTCTTCTCCAGAAAATTCCAAAGCTGGAAAAGAAACACAGAAATGAATCAGTCAGGGAAAACCTAAATGTGCATTTAATTAACATGATCCGCTATATCGAACCCTACTGCACTCCCCTCCTTCCAATTGCCTCCATTGAGGTTCTGCCCATACGACTCATGCTTTAGATTTTTCGAAGTTAAATGTTACAAGAAAATAATGATGAAGTTTTGATCACCCTACTTCACCTTTGAGACACTTTTTGCTGTACTGTATTATCTCTATGTGAAGCACTCCACTGCCCTTGTCACTTCGTCCATGCTTTACAAGTAAAGATAGGGAGAGTGTGTATGGAAATAGGCAGGCAGGCAGGCAGGCAGGCAGGCAGGCAGGCAGGCAGGCAGATAGATAGATAGATAGATAGATAGATAGATAGATAGATAGATAGATAGATAGATAGATAGATAGATAGATAGATAGATAGATAGATAGATAGATAGATGTACTATCACTGTACTGACTGGTCCTTGTCATAGTTAGAATTTCCTGCAATTCAAAAACAAAGTTGAGAGTTGCCAAACGGAAGTTGACACTAGAAGGTATGAAACTCATACACAAATGCACTATTCTATATGAATGGGAAGATTATAGCAAATGTTTCAAAAACATTAAATGCAAGCTTGGATGCTTTTCAGCATCTGGCAGTTGGTGATATAAAAAAAACCCAGAGGAAAACTTCCACTCACCATTAAACATTACTATGAATACAAGAGTACTAGTATAAATAATCATGACAAGTAATCTGACAAAATTTAAGAGAAACTTCATATGTTGCTGGTATGGATTGAAGAAGTGTTGATTAACGTATAGGAATCAGTGGCCATGCTTGTTACCTACCCCATTATATCTACAATTTTCCTAAAGGAATGCATATGTCATCGTATAGAGGTTTTCAAAGGCTCATTAATGGTTCATTATAGGGATATGTATGCCACTATTGTACCTAAAAGAAAGCAGCATGCAAACATGTTCTTAGAGCACGGTTCATGAGCTGTAGACACCACACACTCTTTCCCAAAATATTTTACTATTGGTTAAATAGCTAAATGTTCTTCTTTACCCCAACATTATACAACAAATTGCACTGAGCAACCATTGTTACTCTGCTTTCCGCAATTTATGTTAATTTGATGAAGGATTGATGAGAACAAACAGCAGTTTGGTCATCAAATAACTAGGAATACAGGCACATGACTGAACTTATGATAAGATGCATTGACAATATTTTCTTTATCTGGGTCGGTGGCAAAACACGTTCAAATAAACAGATCAGGAAACTGAATGATAATCCTTACAATCTGAGATATATACACATAAAATATACTTATCTCTGAATTATGATTAAAGCATTTACTGCACAGTTAAAGACAAAACATCTTACATGTGGCTAGCAGTGACTTACAAATGGTGAATGGAGTGTTTTCTATGGAGAGCTTCTCTGGGTAAGAGGAGATAATCATTAGGCGTGGATTTAAGATACTAAGTGCTTGATTACGAGTTTGGCGGTCTTCGAACGGGCTGTGAGGCCCCGCTCTAAGACCGCCAAACTCATAATCAGTCCACCCGCCGGATTACGAGTTGAAATCCTGGCGGGCGGTCCTATGGCAACAGTCCCACGGCGGTGCCTCAGGCTCCTAGGAGAGCCTTAGAAAGACACCGCCGTAGGAGTGCCGCAGCCCGTCCCTGCATGGACAGAAATGCACAATGTTGTGCAGGAACAGGGGGTGCAAAAATACAGGGAGGCACACCATGTGACCCCTGCATGCACCTCCTTGCACAGAAGCAACAGGGGCCCTTTAGGGCCCCCTTTGTTTCCTCACCGCCACCCTTTTCATGGCGGGCTCACCGCCATGAAATGGGTCGCAGTAGCACTGCCAGCATATAACAGCCTCACACCGATGCACCACTGCCACGGGATCATGGATACCCGGCGGTTGTGGCGGTCCTGTGGTAGTCCCACAGCCGTAGTTGTAATACGGCAGGTGGACCGCCAGTCTGGCAGTCCAGGGACCTTCACCATTCGACCGCCGAATTCGTAATTAGGCCCTAAGCCAGGTCAGTGATAGTAAGATTTGTTGGTACAGACCCTTCTGTACAGGTGATAGGTGATGCATATTCAAGTTTACAGTGAGAAACAAGAGCCAAATGATGAGCCTATATGTTTCATTACAGAGCAAGAGTGAGCAATCACAAAGATACTCAACAGACAGCAGCCATGGATCTTATAGGTTAGTTTCAGTTAGGCCATCATGCTACTTATTGCAATTGTCAGTCTTGGGAGATCATTTGATACCTAGTTTAATCAATCATCTGATAGCGAAAAAAGAAGAGAAAGTGATTAGCTGATATGGCCACTAGGCGGGGCATGCAACACATGCAATGTATGTAAATTTTCAGTTAGTACCTCTTGTTATCAAAGTCGCTATAGAGGCAAGAAATTGACTATCCACAAGATTATAACAATGTGAAACATCACTTGTGATTGGTTAATAATGTCCTTCCAAGATATATCTTAGAGGAAGCAAAAGCAAATTATTGTTAGTAGAAAATACAGTAAATTTTACCAGGTCAATCAAACTAATCTTTCCTTTGTTTGAGCTGGCCAAGTTGAAGAACAACCTTCTGATGGTGGTAAGATAAGAAAGCTGGATCAGGCTGAATCTAAGAGCATTATGAATCTTGCAACTAACACTTCAAGTTAACTTAAAAGTGCTGAATAAGCGCGTATCTTTTTTTTTATTTATTAGAGTAATGATGGAAATGACACTGAGTATATTGAGGATGGGAGCCCCGCTGAATGGGAGAAGAGGGTTACAGAAACAGAATATATGATACTTGTGCTGTGCACCGTGTCCTGCATTGACCATCAAAAAGGCCCTCAAGCCCATTATCAAAAACCCCCAAAGTCCCATCAAAGGTCAGAGGAAATGGAGTTCTGCTGGTACCACTGAACAAATAATGGCAAGACCTTTTCTCTGTTACTGTATGTAAGCAGCACTAGGGGAAACACAAAACAAGTGTGGGTCAGTTCTTTTATATGGATATGCAAAGCTCCCAATTTTTGCTCTTTGAGAATTTGGCAAAGTTTATAGTTTAAGTCAGCCTATGCGAAGCATATCCGTGCAATACAAAATAAGTGTTACCACATTACAAGATAAATGTCACTAGAATCAAACATGGCCAAGATGGGAAATGTGTGCAGAATTTATCTCTGCAGGGTTACCTTTCACAGTATAAATTGTCAGAAAATGTCATGATTTTCACAAAAACGTGGGAAAGCATAAAACCCTGAAAGTTAATGAGGCTGCAAAGTTTTCTACAGAACTTCACAAAGACAGCAAGCAAAATCTTTATAACTTTCCATACCCCTAGTTATTACTCACATTATTTATATAATGGGCTAATCTGACCTTCACCTGTGTCAATCAACTGTTAGATGCACAGTTATGTAGTGTGCATTCCTGGTGTTCAGATGCAAATTGAATTGAAGATTGTTTCACACATACTTTGCACTTGACCTGAACTCCCTTTAAGTACTTCATTAGCACTGTATATGATTGCTGATGGTCAACCCTAAGGTACTTTTATAGTTTTACGGCCTGGTGCCTGGAACACTAACCACAGATTCCTTGCTAAGCCATTGCTTTGAACATTAAACATCATAATAATTAGATATTATTCAGAATGACCTTTGGATATTGTATTTGGATTCTCATTTTAATTACTGTTTAAGTGATTTAAGGGCACCATCAGAATTCCCAACCGAATAAATAAAGCTATAATTTTCAAATAGATCCATAATTGCCACCAAGTCGATGACTGTCATAATATAATGTATGAGAAACCATATCTATCCTCTTAGCTGATGGCACCAGAAACCACTTTCTTTTACATATCATTCACTGACAAACAAGATGGTGTATTTTTCAATTTAGGTCAAAATCAACCAGCGGTTTTTTGTTGCAATTGCAATATAGCAGCACCCAAACCATGAGCATTCTGTTCTTTTTCTGACTTTCTTACAACTCCTAAAAATATATATGGCAGCATCTTGCATTTACATTTTTTTATTGCCCTATTCAATCTTTTTTTTAAATTATTATTTTTATTGGAAGAGTTCATACAACCATACATCATAATGATGGACAAAAAAGAAAGCAACATACAAATTGGACTTTTGGCAGGAACGTGGTATATTACAGCCAATTGAAAGTCTTATATTTCACATTGTCCCAGATATCATATTAATTTGTTTCTAAAATTGCACTTTTTCTGCAAAGAAGGGAAAAACTCTCTTGCCACCCCACCTATCTCAGCGCCCCCCATAATCTATGAAATTTGTTATGAGTTCCAGACCTTAGCACCTAACGATATTCTAGCCCCTTAATTATTAACATTTTAGACCACCACTGTTGAAAACTAGAAATCACTTCTGACTCCCAGTTTTGAAGAATTATTTATCTTGCTACTAAGGCTATTACAAATAATGGTTTCTTCTGCAATGGTTCTATATTAACTTCGGGAGAACACCCCAAAACCGCCGTCTGGACATCAATTGAATGTGCGATCTCTAATGTGTGGAGGCAATATTCCTGAATCTCAATCAGGAACCGATTTATTTTTCGGCAGCCCCAGATGATGCGTGTTCAGTTACCACCATCCTCCATTTAGCACCTAAAACAGCTTTCGGGTATCTGAGGATTAATTTTGTGCAAAAAAAGCCAGAGTTCTGTAGAGCAACCATTTTGTATAAACTTGCATTCAATGGAAATTCACCCCTTCATCTAAGAAAAATTAAGCAGATTGATCTCATTCCAGGTCTCTACTGACATCTGGAGGCCTTCCTTGGACTGCCACTTATCCCTGGCCTTCAAGAATACTTCATTGCCCATCTTTTGTCTAAAGACAGTTACCCAGCAACTAATGGATCTACGCGTTCTAGTCTCTATCAAATCTTCAGCCAGATCCAGACTTGCCAGGAGTCTTCTGGAATCTAATTCATTCAAAAATTGTGTTATCCGAAAGAAGGACCACTGCATCATTATTTTAGAGTGCCTGATAGTAGGCTCAACTTCAGTCCAATCTTTCCAGGAGCCTAGATTCATAAAGTCAGCGATATTTCGATATCCATTACTCTCCCATATAAAGGCGGATTTCTTATCTAATAAAGGTTGATACCCAGTATGTACATCAGCCAAGCGGGTGACTCCACTAATAGAAGGAATATCATAATATTTAAATAGTCGTTCCTTATGTTTTAGAGACTATTGTAAAAGCTTATATTTAACCTTTTGGGTGATTTGGCAAGCTTAAAAATCATCTATCTCATATTTCTGAAAAATAAAATTTAGAAAAAATTATCTATCCAATTTATTCCTGGGGACTTAAAATACCTATGAGAACAATGCGCAAAATTTGCAAAATAGTATTCTTTTAAGTCGGGCAAGGCGAGACCCCCTTCTTTAACTGGCATATATAATGGACCTACCGCCAATCTAGGCGTTTTGTTTGGCCCATATGAAGGTGGAGAATATTCCCTCCATTTCCTTAAAAAAGGCCATCTGAAGAGTGCAGGAAATTGTAGCGAACAAAAAATGTCACAAAAGGTAAAAACCAACATCTGAATCAATGCGATATGGCCCATTATCGATAAGGGTAGGTTGGCCCATCTTGTGAAAAGCGCCTTCATTTTGCTAATCACACCCAGAGAGCATTTCTGACCCCTTCTTGCCCTCTCTTTGGTTGCTGGATCCTCCAAACTTCTCGGCCTCAAGCACTCTCTGACTTTTGATCCCATCCTTTATTGCCCTTTGTGATTCAACCGGGTTGTGGCCGGTTTCACTTGGGTATCCGTGCTTTTCAACCTCTGTATTGACTAATCGCAGCGCCTTTGGTATTCACAGTTTTACATTTTTGTGTTTGCATACTGTAGCAAGATATTCCTTCTAATTAGAGCCAAAAACGTCTCCCCTACTGCCCTCTTCTAAGAGACAAAGTCCCAGTTCTGGTAGCCGGTAAACCTGCCAGCCAGCTAGCTATAACGATAGCAGGGTGATAGCTCACACCAAGATATGGTCTCTGGAGTCACTTGGGAAGAGTCTAAGATTTGCAGCTAGCCATCCAGGCACCAACTGGCAGTAGGGGAAGGGGAGTACAAGCAACAGCACTATTACCAAAGAGAGCCTCTGGCCACCTCAGTTAGCTTCCAAACCATGGCGCCGGCCCCCCTTGATGCTGAGCAATATCGGGATGTTGAATTCCCCCTGGGCTTCCTTGTCGCTCAACAATCTCCTTAACGGCAGGAGCTTCAATACTGCCAATTAGGCCCAATTAAACATAGCATGCTGTCTTCTTCTACCGTAGCCCCTTCCAGCAGTGAGTCACGACCCGCCCGGGCTCCTCGCGGCAGACCACACTCACCACTATACCCGGGAGTAACGCTACGATCATTCACAAGGAATATCTTGGGGCGTGCTCAAGAATCCCTCAAATACTCCAGTGCTGGGTTCTTTGATCAAAGAAAGGGTTCAGCAGCCTTCTGATTTAGATGGTACCACTCCACTTCACTCCGCTACGGCCATCGACGCACAGAGAGCATAGCTCACAAAGCTTGCTGCCGGCTCCTGCTCCGCTCAGCGTCCGTCACCCTGCTGCATGTCCTTCCGAGGGAGTGGCAGGGCACTGAGTGCATTAGTGGCAGAGCATGCGGGCTGCATCTGCAGCCATCCTCCAGGAAAGCACCTTTACCTTGCCATATTCAATCTTATCAGGCTCTGCAACGTTTCCACATTGGAACTACAGAGGATAACTACAGCATGTGTTTTTGTCAAAAAGGTTCTACTTTAGTGGTGAAGCTTTCTTGCCCATGACCAGTCTTATGCTCAGTAGAATGCCCCTACCTAGCCATCACTCAACTTTATTCACCATGCAGCCCTGTTCACCTGTTTATTCTGAAGGGGGTAAAGGCCATGAGTAGCGGGTAAAGGCACCAGGACATGGTCATTTCACACCAGGCACCGTAGAGGATGAGGTGGGACATGAGCGGCAGTTTATGTCACTGCCCTGCAACATCAGTGACTGCAGAGTCAAAGGATCAGCTTACCATGTAATTTAATGCTATTGTCCCGACATAGAAATGCACATGGCATGGGTAATGCAGGGAGAAGGCTAATGCAGGGAGAAGGCTAATGCAGGGAGAAAGGTGAGATGAGTCAGACTGGATATGAGCCACTGTCCCTGCCCTGACTAAACAAGTGGTAGGTGAATAAGAACTAGCGGCTAGGAAGACTTGGACTGTATGGTTCTCGCAAAGTAGAAACAGTATACACACTACACTTTCGCTTCATGAGGTTTCTCCATTGTAGGTCTTCCCTGATTGGAGTGCTGTAGGAACAGAGTACTGTCACGTTTACCCCCTAAGCTGTGTACAACTGGCATGGACACGTCACTACAGTATCGGAGGACTTCATTAATTACTACTCTGTTTAAGCCTAAAAGCGAGGATTTATTCCCATGCAACACTGTGATATGTGCTACAGGAGTGCAAAAAAGCATCCATAAAAAATGAAGTTCATGAAAGGTTTCTTAGTTTACCATGTAATCAATTCCCAATTTTATCTCAGGAGTTGAGTGACCTTTGAGCTTCTGTCACGTTCTTAAACTAAGTCTGTGTTTAAACAATATGTTATTGAGAGAGGCAAGAACAATTTGAGGTATACTTTGTTTGCCTGTAGAAACATTCCGAAAATAAAAATATTTTCTTTTTAGTTGCAGACAGTAAGCACTTGCGGTAAGAATAGGAACAATTTGCCCAAAATACTAACAATTCTTTTGAAAACACCATGGGTTAACAGGTGGGACCGCAGGTGCAGTTCCTGTGAAGTTTATAATATTTAAGTGAAGCTTTGTAGAATTCATATTTTAATTTTCCAATTAGAGTTAATGGGGGTTCAAATCAAAGAATTTTCTCTAAAACACAGGTTATATTTTTTAACTTTCAGGTTTCAGCTTTTTAGAGAGTGAGAAAGGTGGGATAAAACAAAAGGGGGGAGATAACATGCACAATGATCACTAGCAAAGATAACCACTTTAACCTAGGGCACTGGTTCCCAGACATTTTAGAACGACGGCCCACTTTTTAGAACGACAAACCTTCCAGACCAGCCTACCTTTAAGGGACAAGACAAAGGGCGATTTTTAAATGTAACTAAAGCATCTTATGGTAGCGTTTTGTCATTTACATACAGCACTTTTTCCATTGAAATTGGCATTAACTTTGCAAAGACATACTGTTTTACTGATACAAATATATAACACTGAAATGATAATGTCAGGAAATCGGGTTTCTGTGAATATTTAGCATTTGTGCATCACCAGGTAAAGTGCATTGACCTCTACAGAATGGCAAAAATAATTGTTTCATTTTTGCTTTCGTAAGTGCTTAATTCATGGAGATGATTTACAGTTATTTACATTTTGTTGTATGCTGCAGAGAATAACAACATCCTACAGGCTTTTCTTTCACTTTCCCAGTACTCCAGCAATATTGTCACATAATTAACTTTAAAAACTCTTCTCACTTTGCAGTCAGAGAGAAAATTAAACACCAATTTCATGTTAAAAGAATAAGCAGCAGTTTGTCAGAAGACATAGCCATACATTTGACCTCTGTCTTTGAAGCACCTGGGCAAATGTAATAAATAAAACACAGAATTTAAAGGAGTCTTCATTTATTGTACGATCTTTCTTGAGCCACCAAAAAATCAGCTAGCAATCCAGAGTTTGGGGAACACAGACCTAGGCTATTTTTCACTAAGATGGTATCGGAAGAAGATTTAATTTTTGAAAGCGAAGATGAAATTCACCATATAGGAAGTGGGCCAGCTAGTCATCATATGGGAAATGTGCTATCTGATCATCAAAGATTTGCTATATTTGAGTTATTGTGATAAATTTGTAAACTATACAGATGTGTTGACCAAAAAAGATATATGTTAGAAATACTGTACATAAACTTTTATTTCAGAATTTCTAGTTGACCATATGTATTTTCCACTATGGTACACGTTTAATATTTCCCAAGGCTTGACACGTGGAACAGTGATCTGTATCTTTTGAACATGAAATCACTTTATAAAGGCTAAGGTTGATTTTAATCATTTGCGTGAAGAAGGGTGTCAAAACAAGTGACATTTTAGATGTGGCTTCAGTGTCAAGAACAGTGTCAAATGAACCCAATGAAAGATTAAAGGCTTGTTGAAAACTTCCCTTTCACAAGCCTTAACAATACCTTTATGTTAAATTTGCAACAAAACATATAGCACAAAAACATTTTACAGTAGAAGCACCAATAACTAAAATGCCCAAATAAATTCTTCCATAGCTAGGTCAGCCAGGCTTTACATTAAAGCAAAACAAATTGTTAAATTAGTTTATTACACAGCTTATAAAACATATAAATGATAATCCATTGCTTGAGTAATTTGATCACAAACAATTGCAACATAATTTTGTCCATGCTAATCATCTCAACTAACCTAAAAGTATTAATCAGTTTACCATTATCAATCAGTTTAAATGTAACCAGTCCAAAGGTACCTGATACACTACAAACAAGTACAAATTCAGAAAATTATACCACTGAATTGGGACAGTCTACATAATTTCTCATTATATAAAATGCCACTACAGACCATCTTACCATCTAAAAATGCAAATAAATGCATCTAATGTGCTTAGACTTACTCATATTGATAGGGCATTTCAACAGCTGACATTGTTAAAAATTCAGGCTATCCATAGTACTGACAATATCAAATAGAGGCCTTCTTCTGGAACTACAAACAATATCAGCCATAGGAGATAGATGAACAGTCAACTTAATTCTTAACTTAAATATCCTTGAAGTGGTCTAAGTGTCAAGGAAAAGTGTCAATACATTCAGATTGACCAGGTACTTGGTAAAAGTCAATACATTCGGATTGATCAGTTGGTAAAAGTCATCATAATGTTTATGATACTCATGCGCGATTCAATTAATTCCCCTATGTAGATAGTAACCTCTTGTAGCTTCAAGCTCTTAAGCCAGTGCAAATAACAATTGAAGCACCAATGATATGGGGAACACCAAGGTCTCAACCCCAACCCCAGTCAAATGATCTCCGATGGAGTATTAGTTCTTAAGGCCAAATGTTTCCTCCAAACAGGTTTTTCTAACAGGTCTATGTATAAACGTGCAGCCAAACTTTGAATTTTGTTTTGATCTCTGAACTGTGTGTTTTCTTAAATAGTTTTTATAAACTGTGTGAAATAAACTAATGTAATTATGAAAAAAATAATCAGGAGCAAAGTTCATGGCCAAAGAGAGCAGCTTGATAATAATACTTAAGGGGCTGAAGGGTGGGAAGAGACTCAGGTGCAGAGATTAACTAAAACATCCTAATGTTGACAGTATTCAAACCATAAAGTTTAGATTCTCCATACAGCAAGGGCAGAGGCTATGGGCATAGCCCAGAACAAATATAAAAATGTGCCAAGAAGAAGCAAAAACCCCTCCAAATTAGATAAACAAAGGAATTTAAGGTAAATAACTGACAAGACACAGACATCTCTCTCTACATTTTTTTAAAAGAAAACATTAGTCATAACAAGTTTAAAAAGAGAATACTTTAAATGAACAAGGGAACAAAAATATGTATTATAACCTTTAGTTTCCCACAAATCCAGATGCTTTCATAGTATCCTGGAGTAAATAGAAAATAAGAATATTCCATTCTTGTTAGAGCTTGATCTTACACTTCTTCTACTTGCTCCCAATTTACTGGCTCTCAATTTTCTGACCCCAGAAAGATTGAAAACAAAGTTAGCATTGCTGGCATTCAAACTCGTGAGCTGGAGGTAACATATCAGCAACAAGTATTCAATCCACTAAGCACAGTTGGCATTGAAAAACACTCTTTCCTTCCCTTCGATCTGCAGGAGCATACTAGTACCAACTGAAAACAAAATTAATTTCCCAATTAACATATTCTTAAAGTTTTTTGACATCGACTCTAGAAAGCAGCGAATAAAGAATGAACAAATTCTCTTAGAAACTGAAAATAAATTTGTAGAGAACATCAACAAATACTTAGCCTGAGGGAGAGGAGTCAACAAAGAATGAGAATATATGGTTGTTGTTGCTGTATGGTAGGAAGCTCATATCATATTATATCATAGAAGATTATAAAAAAGAAAGGAAAGCTTTAAAGGGGAAGATTAACTAAATCACTGACAATACAAAAAGAATTAAGATCAAAATTGAATAAGCATTGGATAACTCAGTAGTGGGCAAATAAAAGTGTGAAAAGAAGACAGTCATAAGCCTGAGGGGCTAAGTCCTACATTGGGAACTGCAGTTCATTGTAGCAAATCTGAAGAAGGGGAAGCTGGCAGAGTATCCCGATGGATGGATTACTGTGAATTAGATACAAGGATGTAAAGCAAAACCTGAAGCAAGTGTAAAAAAAATAGCATAGGCAATTATATAAGATCATTATATTCCATGTCTAACACCAGTGATTAAAAGCTGAAATTATGAGCATACCAAGAAAATAAATATCATCAATAGTAATGTAGAAGCTGTACCTAAAGAGTTCTTTGTTTCTCTAATGGACAAGATTCTAGCATGGTTAAATCTGAAATTGGGATATGAAATGATCCTAATTTACTAAATAGTCTGATGCACACGTATGCAGGTCACAAAGAGTGGGTGCAAATTGCACATTGATTTTATGCAGCCTGCCTCTCCTTTTGTGATGAGACTGCAGGTTGTGTTGCAAAAATGCCCACTAAGAAAAGGTTGCAAGCGACCTGCCAGTTCTGCAGGATGCTATTTGAGACGCCCTGTAATTAACTATGAACACAGGGATGGTGGCCTGCAAGAGACAGCAGACCTCCTTCTCTGTTTTTGTATTCCCTCTTCTGTCCCACTGCATTCTCCCAATGAGGCAGTATGTCATTTCCAAAGTTGTACCTGTCCCCAGGGACAGCTTTCCCTTTGCAAATATGTTACCACCGCCTTTGAGATTGTGACTGCAGTGGTAGTCTCAAAACATTGACACATTGCGCTGCAATTCCTAAATAGGAGGGAGCCATGTATTCGGAATGGGTCACAAAATCCCTTTTACCAGTTGTAAAGACTTTTCTCATTAGTAAAAATGGTTTTGTCCATACTTCCAGATTATATTTAAGTCACAAACACTGTGATTCTGACTGACTGAATCAAATCTTTATTCAGCGGGAGCCATAAAAGACAATAAAAAGGGCACATATAATACATAAAGTGAATGACTAATGCTTTTTCAGCTAAAAAATTAAATTGTTAAAATATCATTACACCGACCAGTGTAGAATTGAGGTGATGTAGAAACAGCATAGTAACCAAATCCATACAATCATTCCATTAGTAAAACATTATTAATTAAAAGGAGCTACAATCATAAAATATCTATGCAACAGCTAGTGTTGCGCAGGGTCAATGCCGTAATCACAGAAGGATGACCTCATACCTTTTTCTAATAACTAATGGCCTTCTAATAGAATTTAGCACCGTATATCATGCTTCTATAGTAGAAAGGTTCTGTAAAAACACCTCGCTTTCCCTATAGGTTCTCAATTTGGATTTCCGTAAAACATGCATTAAAAACAAGAATTAGAATGCTGCCGCCTCTTCTCCTTGCATAGAACTTGTCAGTCAGCCAGTAGGAATCCAATTCCCTGACCAAACTTTAGATACAGAGGGAAAGACAAAGTGTTAAGGAGGAGAAAACAGCTGGGGGGGGGACAAGATGCAAAAGACAATGATTTTGCCCCCCAATGTGCCCAAAAAGCCTCGCCCAAGCTATAGATAGATAGCCATCCTTCGATGAAGGGAGAGGGCAAAAAGTCGCCCCTGTCAGAGGAAATCCACATGTGTGTCTTAAACTGTGATTCTGAAATTCGCAGGCTTGCAACCACAAACACCTTTTGTACATGAGGTTCAAAATTCTTAAATAAATATAGATCCAAGACTAACTGGAATGGAATTATTGTGGTATGGTAGGAATCAGAAAGGGGGATTATACAAGGTTGCTGTGATAATTGTGCTTTCTATCAGTAGGTCACGTGTCAGGGAGGAAGATGGAGCGACCACAAGGTCAGTACGACCACTTGCACTACCTTACGTCCAACACACTCGTCTTCTTCAGTGTAACTTATTGCTCTAGGTTTCCTTCCTTTTCGAAGAGAGAGGCGTATTATATATAGAAGTATTTTCACTGAAGCGCAAACAATGTAGTATACATTAATACAGCAGCTTGGGGGTTGAAACTGGTTTTAATTAACCAGTAACCATACATTTTAATCCTTTTCTATACAATGCAGAACACATTACCGATTTGCTTTGCCATCAAGCAATGTTTAAAAGTGACATTGTTTGTAAGGAAGTCGTTGGAAAAATGCATGCTTTTTTATGTTTGTGCTATGCAGTTGCAGTTTTATTAGGTCATTTCTAATACTGGCCCTTTATGAGGACTCTTAAGGAACAAAACTTGGACTTTAGCTTTGCTTTGAACAGCCCACCTGATTTTGTGTCATTTTAAATGAAGATGTTATTAATGAACTGCTTTTAATTTAATGTGTGTGTTCTTATAACTGACAAAGTCGAAATAAACTAACGATTCATTGACAAAGGATTGCCCTTAAAAACGTTAGGTTTAGAGGATTCTGCCATCTTCAGCCTTCATTTGCACCAGCTTCCCTGTTAGCAAGTCAAGAGCTCCTCTCAAATTGTCTGCTCTTTTTCGCTCGTGAACTGGCAAAACATACTTTTTCTCTTTGAAAGCAACACAACGCAGCTGCTCTGCATAGATCATACTTAAAGCTGGATGTCTGGAAACAAATGCCTAAAAATAAGACAATAGGGTCACAAATTATAGTTTATTGCTCTGCTTTATATATAGAGGAGTTTTTCCAGTTTAAAGTATCAAAAACTATAACATCACATCTGTGAACAAGAAAAATTTAAATAAGTAACCTTATTTTCCCACCAAAACACGTGTAAGAAAAAAGTCTTAGAACCGTCTTGCTGGTTGATCTAGAAGGTAGACGTAAAACGTGAAATCACCTGAAGCTGAAAGACACCTGGAGCTGTGTTTTGACTTCAGTCGTTCAAGAGATATTAATAAGAGCAGCACCAGACAGCTGCAGCCACAAGTCAATAGGCCGCTTGTCTAAAACCTTCCCTTGACACCACTCATGGTCCAAATCTACCACAGGCAGGGGGACCCTCCTGGCCATGTGCGGACATAAGAAATGCTAAACAGGTGGGTAAGGCAACAAGTTCATCAAAAAAATATACAGAGAAAAGATGAAGCAAAGACGTTTCCATAATCCGTAAAGCAATGCGCGGCGCGTTCCCCGGTCCTCACGTAACCGCATTCCCAGGTTCACCAAGGAGTCAAAGAACGTGATGTGTATTAAAAAGCTTTCCCTGAAAGATGGCTTCATTTTTATTCAGGGACCATTTTGTTGATTGACAGGCCAGCGTTTGGTGGTGAAATTGGACCTGTACAATAGCTTTGCATTTCATTTGCTCCATTACACCAGTGCATGAATTACCGGCCCTCCACCATGGCTTCGTCCCATTACCTTCAAACATCTGACACCAGCAAAATCACTCGTCTGTCATTCCGTGTAACAAATTTGTTCCGAATAGGAGAAAAAAAACATTATTATACTGTTTTTATGCTTGTGAGCACCACAACCCCCTGCCCTAACTGGCCACAAATTGTAAGTGTATAAATAGTAGCTGATAAGCGGAGGAAAAAACTTGCGGTGACAGCAGTAAACTATCATGGCAGGAAATGTGTCTGAGATTTTCCACACAGCAGTAGCCCTGTCAGTTCATCACGACTATTGAAATGACAGAATTTGAATCCAACCCGAGTGCAGACCTGAAGAGCAATCAGGTGGGCTCTTCATGGTCCTAACAGGTAGCGAGCCGAGGGGGTGCCGGCTGCCACCGCGGAGCGTGCATGGGATACACACCAAATTGATCTCATTAAATAAAGTAGCTGTGTATGCACTTGGAAGTCCTACATAGAAGGAAAAGAATAAAATAAATTCACGCTGGCTGCCATGTCTGTTTCCTGGGGCGTAAACGCGGGGCTGGTCAATGGATGTCAGAGTCCGTAAGCATGAATTGTGCAGCAGGAGAACTAGCATGTCTTGGATACATTCTGCAGATATTTTTTGCATCTACAGTCGAACACTGCATTGCTAAGTATCTTTTGCATTCATTTCTTCTTGGGATTTTCATGTGTTTAATATAGTCAAGCTTTACTTATAGAAATTAATAACTATCAAGAAATGTATTTAATGATATATATTTTTTTAGTTTTGGGGGACCTTTCTCTATCCGCTCTTGTGGAGCATACACCATCTTGCCACCAGACCGCGCTGCCTTTGGCCCCAATGAGGCAGGCCTTGCCACCACCGCCTTCATTACTCTGCTGGAACCTGGGGCATGCTGTTGTGTTTTTCACCTGTTTTTTGCTGTGATTCCTATCCACAGCCATTCCGTGTTCCATTCTGGGGTGTGGCTGCCTTCCTCTATTACATTCTGACATCTCTCTGTTTTCTACCTGTTTGTGTCTTTATCCTAACCGTTTGGTCCATGTTTCTATGTTCTGTGTGTTGCCTGCAAACCAGACCCAGCAAGCTGGGTGGGCAGCAGCCAGCCTGCTCCAAGTTATCCATTTGTGGTTTTACCTCTCGGTGTTGGCTTCTATTTCTCTCGGGATTCCTTACCTGGTTATTGTTCCCTCTCTGATTTTTAGTCCCCATTCTCATTAAGGAATATAGGGAACCTAAAACAGCTCGGTAAAGAGGATAATAATAGAAACATGGGTTGGCAGAATTAGTCATACAAAAAGAGGCCAGGAACCCTAGGCGGTCTGAGGGCTTCATCAGAAACGGTTCTGGGGACTTGAGGTCCTAGAGAAAGACGTTCTTGCAGTGATGACCAAAGTGAACAAAATCAGACCTTTCAATAATGTCTTCAGTGATTGATGGCACGACTGTGTATGCGTGGCATAAGCTGTTGGACCACTGAGTGAGTGTGGAAGTCTCTTTGTTATTTTACATGAATGTGATTTTCAAGAAGAAGTTCTTTGTAGGGACTAAATCAATAGCCGTATCCCCATTCAGGAAAACGTGGACTCAAGCTCACTATTCGTTATGCTTTGTATTGTTTGCATTAAATTCTCCAAAGTTTCATGCTTATGCTGGCAGTGGAAGAATTTATATAAGTTCTGTCAGTTATAATTTGCAGGGCAGCGGCTCATACGGTCTGTTTGGTAACAATTAACTGGAGAACCAGTGACATTTAAGAGAAAAGCACATACGATTTTACAGAGGCCTCCAATTTTTGACTGAAACCCAAGAAACATAGAAAACAAGCATTTGCAATGCAATAGGTCTCTCATTTGTCAGAGTTAGAGCTATTGGTGTTGTAAATGACAATGTGCCTGTAAAAGAGAGGGACATATTTTGACTGACAGACATAACACAGCGAGGAAACAGCAAATGTACAAAGCATAAACATTACCGTAGATATTATATAATAAGATTAAGTTTCTATTGCAAGAACCCACAATGTGGTGAGTAAGGGAAAAACATATTTACAATACGTTCTTATTTCCAAATGTGAGCAGCTCTTTTGCCACGTTATATAGTATATATTTGCTTAGTATTGTACCCATGGTTGCTGGCTATTGCAATTATTGTACCCCATAATTCCAACCCGTAACTTTTTGAATGAAAGAATCTGCAAGCGAGTAACAATGTGGCGTGCCGGCAGAGCACTTCAGCGCCACATCAAGATCAGAAAGCACTACATAAATTTTACTTCAATAAAACTTACCAGTGGCAAGCAAGGTGACAGTTGTAAAAGGAGCTATGCGCCTAAATCGTTCACAGCCTCAAAGACACCGTGTCCAAGCAAGCCGTGTTATTTCTCAGCGAAGGGGTATGCAGTTATTGAGCGTGAACAAGCAGCATTCGACAGTGAGAACACACAGGACTGTAAATACTTACAGATGTGCTGAGGAGAAGGTGTGATGGTAAGGTGCATCCGCTGACACAGCAGCTGAAGCTTATTTGGCAGCGTTAGACAGGCAGAAATAGAAAGCGAGCTTCAATTGCAAAATAAAGTCTGCCAACAAGCTAGGCTTGACAATAATGTGCAAGTGGGGGCTCAGTAACACCATTACTGCCATTCCAAAATGGTTAAAGGGACTGCAAGGAGGGGCGGCGCAATGAAACAAACTGCGACAGCAGGCGGAAGGCAAGTAAAAAAAAAAAATCAAATGAAAAGCAGCAAGACGGGCAAATTAAAACTGCACCCGGCCAAATGATAAACTGCGACGGGCAGAAATGTGGAAGGTGAAAGCAACATGAGCATTCTTAAATACACTCACCCAATGTGGAGGGACTGGGAACACATCAGCGCCGGTGCCAGGCTGCTGTTGTTGCCCTGGCAGAGGGTGTGAAACCTTAGGGTGCAGCCACTCAATGAGAGTAGGAGGAAGTCCCAGCATCAAAGCAGCTGGTGTCTGCAATGATGAGTGGGTGGTGATGCGGTGGACCCTTCCCTGGCGAGAGAGCTGCAGACTGAGCAGAGGAGCGGCAGTGGCACATCCATAGCTCGCTTGAGAGAAGCGAGCACGTGCACCATTACTGCCATTCCAAAATAGTTACGGAGTGCCAAGAGGGGCGGCGCAATCAAAACAAACTGTGACGGGCGGAATAGCAACAAAAAAAAAGACACCCGGGCAAACGAGAACAAACTGCGACGGGCTGAAGGCAACAATGTAAAAAAAATAATTAAAAAGAAAAGAAGCGGGATAGGCAAACTAAATGAAACTGGGGTCCAGCAGCGTGGTGTTTACATTGCAAACGCTGGGAAATGCTGCGTTTCTGTCAGAGGGTGGTTGGAGGGCGTAAGAAGCAACGGGCCTAAAGCAACGTTAAAAAAAAACTTCTGTAAAACAAGAAGAAACGAAGCGTAAGGAGAACATGCTTGGCCGGTGCTCCTTAGCCTTGTCCGGAAGTGATGTATCGCTGCGTGAACGACTTAGGAGGCAGGAAAGAAGAGTGATGGCGGAGGGAACCAATGGTAAGTAGCAGGCAGGAATAAAGTGGTTTTATTGAATACAACAGGTCTTTCAGACAGCGCATGCGTGCTGAAGCTCAACTTAAAAACAAGCTAGACTTTACATTCCTTGATCCACGCAGGCACAGGGGCATCTCATGCATCACTGCTCAAACTGGCCTTGCTTAAGAGTGTTATAAAACACTTTTAAAATGGCTACCTTAGCATATTCTGACCTAGTCACCAAACCCAATTAAAAAATAAACAACCCGATGTCGACAAGAACCCAAGAGACAACAGTGTTCCAGATGGAAGGAAGTAACCAGGCCTGTAGCAAGCACTACTTCAAAGATTAAATCACCTGACATCATGGAAGCCCATTATCTATGACCTTGTGAGCAAGACAGAACTGGTGCAAAGCAACCTTAGGCAGTTACTTATAGCACAAGCAGCGGAGGGTGTCAGATTACCTCTAGGCGCCAAGTATTGCCCCCATGCAAGAGGGGTATAGTTGCAAATAGGCACTTGCCTAAGGAAGCAAAATCCTCCTAACAATCCAACTCGTAATACTTAATTTAAAAAGCTTGCCATAATGTGAATGCAGTACCCTAGATAAATTCCAGGAGCAGATTATTCCGTGTATCAATATGGGAAGAGGAAGAAAAAAGAAAAGGAGGATAATTGGGGTGAGATTATTAGACCCAAATGAAGATACAAGGAAAAGTTTATGTCTGACTTGAGACACCTTTAAATAAATATGCAATTTGCCATTATTAATAAGGTTTCACAAAAGTTGTGCTAGAATAAATGCTAGACTAAATGGTTGAAGAGTTTGCATACGCTTTGCTTTTTAAATAGTTGCCGACAGTGGTGGCTGGTGGATTTTAAAAGTGATGGCAGAAATCTTAGACCCGAGTGGGATTTGCGTACAAACTCAGTATATAGATTCCATATGTGTATATGCATTTAGATCCATATATACGGAATCTATAAGCAACTGTAAACATAATACTAGTACCCATGTAGAGAAACCCCTATGTTCATTTATATATACCTGTGCACATTTATTATATAGACCTCCAGGCACACCTGCGGGCACCAAGCACATAGTACAAACTCTGATCCTCCAGACATGCTCCTATTGCACGACGGATAGCGATGCAATGTGGTTTTAGCATAAGTAGAGGTGGTCGAGCCGACAAGTTAACAGAGAGAGACGAGCTAAGAGCCTTACTTGGCTTTAAGAGCTCGAGCCGAGCCCTGAAAATGTTTCTATGTAAAGCATACAACCTCATTAAAATACAATAAAGACTATTTAAAAGTCTAAAAGCTGTATTTCTTTAACTTGCCGAAGATTTGACATTATTATGTCACATTATATCAGTCCACTGAGAGATATTTATGAAAAGAGAAAGTTTTAAACATGATTTTAGAACTGTTCCTACCCCGCCCTGGTGAGATTGCCATTAGTGGACTAAAAGGCAATTCAGTTGTCATGTGCACACTGTATGTGTTCCAGATTCTTATAAATAGAACAACATTACAGTATGTTAATTTAAACACAATGCATTTTTGTACAACTCATATCCTGAAGTCACATTTTAAAGGAGAAGGGGGAAATAAAATATTTGTCTAAGATTACACAATTTGGTTACCAGGGATTAATCCCATGTTTTCCAGTTTCACTTCGTACAAATCAGCCAGTAAATGGGTATTTATTTGTCTCTCATAAATACACTGGTCAGCAATTAGCAGGAGCAGTTGTTCTTATATGCATGTGCATCCAACATGGAACAGAAGACGGAACCCAAACTTACTGTGAAGTTGAGGTTTGGAGTGTGAAGTCCCTGCACATGACGCCTCTGTGGACACACAGAAATCCCCCACCACGAGCATCAAACAGAGCTGCAGTGCTAATTAAGTTAGTAGGATCCAGCCAACTAGTTTGGTGTAGGTTTGAACTATTAAGTCTCTTTAAAGCCGAACATGCACTGGAAACAAAAGTAAAAAATATTACAACTCTGACTCGGTTAATTGACCTGGAAGAAACTCTGCTTTGCCCCTCCCCTTGCCCCAGCTCACCAATCACATTTGAGTCCTGACCAACAGCAGCAGTTGCTGGGAGACAAAGGAGGCGAAAGAGATCAGAAACACACCCACTCCTTCGTTATTAGTAAAGGCTTGCCTTGCCCCCGGCCATTTAGTTTAATGGCACAGTTTTATTTCCGCCCTGGGGCATGTAAATAACGTCCGAAAGGGAAACTCGTTTGTGAAAATGAAAACCCACCATACCCCCCAGTTTGTCATCACAGACCTGGCTTATTCCTTTAAAGCGATGAATACTTCGACCTGCTAACACATGTGCAATGTTGAGGAGGCCTCAGATCACATTTCCCTGACCCCTTTTCTCCAGAAAAAAACAAGGATTCAAACCAGTTCGTCACAGAGCAGCAATAACAATGTATTTCCAGTTGCTCGGTCTTTTCATCTTTTTCTTTTCCCCCAGGTTGGGAGATCGACACCCCTCACAAACTTTAACATCAGCCGCCCGTTTGCTGACATCATACTTGCATCAATCTTGAAGAAAATGTGTACTACTGGTTATTTTCTATAGCACTGCAATTAAATTGTATAAAAGAGGTATGCCGCAGCCGAACAATCATCATGTCTGTCCAATAGGTAGGTGCTCAAATTTGTCATTATTGTGATGATAAATAAAAAATAACCTAATAAAATCAGATTTTAACCAACTGCTAGCTAAAGTAGACAAAATAGCAACACAGCAAACAATCTTAAAACAGCTGTAAAACTAAAATAATGTTAAAGCTATTTCATAAAGGCTACTTTCAAGGAGGACCTGCAATAATGACCAACGCGCTCAAATTTGCTTTGTTATAATAAAATGCAGTAGAACATCCTAATGAAGTGACAGTATATCTATCTATCTATCTATCTATCTATCTAACTATCTATCTATCTATCTAACTATCTATCTATCTATATTACCTACTGGCGGTCGCCAGCAGGTAGTTATAGTTAGGACCTCGTTTCTATTCAAAAACCCTATATCTTTTGCGCCGTTTGACAAATCTTCGCGAAACTTTCAAAACTAATGGCCCACTCACTTCAGCTGCTGTGTTGAAAGTTTCGGAGTGATTCGTCAAGCAGGGGCCGAGAAAAAGGGAGGGTCCCAAAATGCTTTTTCTCCTTGTTAATTTCTTGGTCCAAAGTGCACTCTTTTTGTTAAATGGTGTAAATCCGTTCAGTAGTTCCTGAGAAATTTAAAGATTTCTCAGATATACAAATATGGCAGTGGAGGATCTGCGAACCCACCCGATCTCAAGCCTGCGATCTGATTGGCTGCCAACACTTCAAACCAGGAAGTGTTGGCACCCATCTTGTGACTTGGTTGAACCGAGTCCCAAGAAAAAAGGTCACAAAATATAAAATAATAAGAAAAGGGGACATGGTAGAAACACCCTGACCCATCTAGGCCTGCTCAGGGACCCCCAGGGCCAAAAAAAGCATTTTTTTTTAATTTTCAGCTGGATTCGTGTTGGATCTTTGTTTTCTTTAAGCCCCCGGGTGGGCCAGGTCCCAGGGCAATCATTAAAATAGATGCGGGCCCGCCACCTCCCCAGGGCTATTTCCATTAAAATGCGGGGGGCCACGCACCCCCGCTGCCCCCGGGACCACCACCTCCCCGTGGCTACATTTGTAATAGAATGCATGGGTGCAGCCTCGGGGACTGCCACCTCCCCGGGGCTATTTACATTAAAATGCGGGGCGCATGTGCCCCCCGCTGGCCCGGGGACCACCACCTCCCTGGGGCTACATTTGTAATAGAATGCTTGGGTGCAGCCCCAGGGACCACTACCTCCCTGGGGCTATTAACATTAAAATGCGGGGGCATATGCCCCACCACAGCCCCGGGGACCACCACCTCCTTGGGTCTACATTACAACATGCGTGAGGGAGCAACCTCCCCGGGGCACAAATTAAGTAAAGACGGGAGTCCGTTGCAGACCCCCAGCCCCGGAGATTACCACCTCCCCGGGGCTACAAAGTAGATGGGAAGTGAGGGTCTCAGGAGTAAAGTAGACTTCATCCCCCAAGAAGCAGTGCACTAGGAGGTGCGCTTGTAGAGTGGCGGAGAAAGGGGCGTGGCATCTGACCACCTCTCAGCAATCCAGCTGTGTGGGGCTTACCAAAGGTAACAGGAGGGCTAGTTGGCCCCCAGGGACCCTCAAGAGGCAAGGGGGCTTTATCCCCCAACCAAGAGCACGCCAGGAGGCATGTTTGTAGAGTGGCGGAGAGAGGGGGCGTGGCCTGCGACCACCTCTCTGCAATCCCAATGTGTGGGGCTCACTGGAGGTAACAGGTAGGCTTGTTGGCCCCTAAATACCCCCAGCAGACAAGAGGACTTCATCCCCCAACCAAGAGCGCGCCAGGAGGTGCGTTTGCAGACTGGTGGAGAAAGGGGGCGTTGCCTGGTATCAGAACTCAGCAATCCTGCTGTGTGGGACTTACTGGAGGTAACAGGAGGGATAGATGGCCCACAAGGACATCCTTGGGGCCAACTACCTCTCTTGCTACCGCCAGTAAGTCCCACACAGTGGGATGGCTAAGAGGTCTTCGGAGGCCATGCCCCCCTTTCACCACCACTCTGCAAATGCACCTCCTGGCACAATACTGGTTGGGGGATGAAGTGCACTTTACTACATAGGGACCTTGGGTGCCAAGAGGCCCTCCTGGTACCTCCTATAAATCCTACGCAGCGGAATTCCTGCGAGCTGGTTGGAGGCCCAGCCCCATTTCTCCACCACTCTGCAAATGCAACTGCTAGTTAAAAAAACCTTACAAATTCAATTTAAAAAAAAAGGTTTCAGGGATGTTATAGTTAGGAATTAGCATTTAAAAAACCTTAGAAATTCACTGAAAAATCACAGGTTTCAGGGACGTTATAGATAGGCTGACATTTCACTTTTACAAAACCTGTGAAATTCAGCCGTTATAGTTAGCTGAGCTAACTATAACTTGCGCCCCAGCAATACACTGCTGATGATGTCACATATTACATCACTCATGACATGGTCAGTGACATCACTGATGACATCACTGATGATATCTCAAATGACATCACTGATGACATCATCTACATAATCTCTGATGCACCAACTCACACCCCAATATAACCTTTCATACATCCCCTCCAAATTTCAGACTACCATTCTCTCAACCATTGACACACCAATACCAGTACGTACATACCCACTCACTGATTCATAGGTCTACACACACATCTACTCACTCACCCATACAACCACTCATACACCCGGTCACTCACCAATACAGCCACTGATATATCCACTCATATACCCATACAGACACTCACACACCACTAGTCACTTATAGAGCTACTCACACACCTAGTCACTCATCCCAAGAGTCAATCACATTACCACTTACTAACCTATACAGTTATACACACACCACCTCACTTATTCATACAGATATTAACATATACTTACTCTCCTATACAGTCACTGACACAAGCACACACTCACCCGTACAGCTACTCTCACAATCACTCACTCGCACATACACTCACTTATATACTCCAACACCCACATATACTGCCTCTCACATATGCAGTTACTCACCCATATACCACTGAGACATCTATTCACTCACCGACACAGCCATATGCACACTCACTCACCCATACAGCCCCTCGCACATGCACTCAGGAACCCATACACCCAGTGATTCACCCACTCACACATCCATGCAGGGAGTCACACACCTCCTCACCCACCTAAGCAGACACTCAGGCACCCATACAGGTACTCAGACAGCCAATCAGTAACCCATATAGACACTCATGTAGCTACTCACCAACCCATGCAGCCACTTACACACCAACTGACAGACTGATACAGATATTCATACAGATTAGTCACTCACCCAAACATTCACTGAGACATGTATAATCACTCACTTACACAGTCAGTCACGCATCCACTGAATCATCCATACAGACACTCATACATCCATTCATTCTTCAATACACCTTGGCATATTTATATATAACACTCTTAAACTTTTTAGAAACACTCACACTCACTGGATGATGTCATCAGTGATGTCATCAGTGATGTCACTGACCATGTCATGAGTGATGTAATATGTGACGTCATCAGCAGTGCATTGCGGGGGCACGAGTTATAGATAGGTCAGCTAACTATAACGGCTGAATTTCACAGGTTTTGTACAAGTCAGCCTAACTATAACGTTTCTGTAACCTGTGGTTTTTCCCATAATAAATAAATATATATATATATATATATCCACCACAGCTTTCTCTGATAGGGGGGCCCCCAACCCTTACAGGATGACCTCAGCAAAACCTCGACAACACAGGATCGGAGCATCCTGCTGTAGCACCATCACCAAAAGAAAAGGCCAACACCCAACCCCAGACACGTGTGCTTTTATTATTTGAAAAGGTGGCAGTTCTTAATTATTCCCCGACGCGTTTCGGCTGCTGAATCAGCCTTAATCATTGGAGAGCAAAATGAAAGCAGACTCATTTGTAGTGTTTGTTGATCCTTCATTATCCACAATGCACCTTGGAAGCATATTAAAAATGATAAGTTTGTACTGCAGTGCATTTTTGTATGTCCCTCTGCGTTGCAGGCCTCAGTTAGAATCCACTTACTTCCAATGTGTCTGCTCATTGACTGCACACCGATGGTAAGTTTTAAAAGCATACATTTCCAGTGTCTGCCCGAGAAGCACAATACTCCTCTAGCATCCTTTGCTTGCCTCAAAGATGAACTTCGTAATAGAGTAATCCTTTTGCTGTCATCAGGAGAGACGGGCGGGTCATGCCCTCGTCAGGCAGGGGCCGACAGTAAGGGGGGTCCCAAAACACGTCTTCCCCATGTTAATTCCCATAGGAGTTTTGAATACAACTATAGCCCACTATAGCTGGACGGAATTACACCAAATTTGGCAGAAAGCTAGCTCTTGGTCCAGAAAGTGTGCTTTTGTGTAAATCCATTCAGTAGTTTTAAAGATACTAACTGAAATTTTTTTTGTATATATAGGGACATGAATCCTCAGCGGAGCCACCCACGGGGATCCGAGGATTCACATTCCACACCATAGTCCTGATTGGATGACTGCACCTTCACAGAAAAGTTCCGGCTGCCAGTTTTCTGGTCTGGAAATGGTCCTCGGGGCTGAAAAGTTGTTTGCAAAGTGAATAAAGGTGTCAAGGTACAGGTACCCTGACCCCCATGGGTGTGTTAGATGGGTCCTTGAGGGACCCATAAAGGCCAATAAATTGCCTACACGTTTCTTCTCAACTCACGGGATTCCGAGGATTCCCCATGGTGCTAAGCGCAACTCCTGTCCCCTGTGGAACTGCAAATCCTGATACAGCTCGTCGGAGGCCCGCCCCTTTTTTCAACCACTCTGCAAATGCACCTCCTGGTGCACTACTGGTTGGGAGATAAAGTCTCCTTGGCTGCTGAGGGTCATTGGAAGCCAAGAACCCCTATTGTTGCAACAGGTAGGTCCCACCACAGCGGGATTGCTCACACCTCGTCGGAAGCCGGCCCCCTTTCTCAACCACTCTGTAAAGGAGCCTCCTGGCGCACTACTGGTTGGGGGATGAAGCCCCCGTGGCGGCTGAGCTTCGTTGGGGGCTGAGATCCCCTATTGTTGCCACAATTAAGTACCCCACAGCGGGATCGCTATGACCTCATCAGAGGCCCCGCCCCCTTTGTCAACCACTCTGCAACTGCACCTCCTGGTGCACTACTGGTTGGGGGATAAAGTCCCCTTGACTGCTGAAGGTCGTTGGGGGCCAAGAACCCCTATTGTAGCAACTAGTAAGTCCACTACAGTGGGATTGCTCAGACCTCGTCGGAGGCCGGCCCCCTTTCTCAACCACTCTGCAAAGGAGCCTCCTGGCGCACTACTGGTTGGGGGGTGAAGCCCCCTTGGTGGCTGAGCATCGTTGGAGGCCGAGATCCCCTATTGTTGCCACAATTAAGTACCTCACAGCGGGATTGCTGAGATCCCGTTGGAGGCCCACCCCCTTTATCAACCACTCTGGAAAGGGGCTTCCTGGCACACTACTGGTTGGGGGAGGAAGTCCAGGGGTGAATGCACCAGTAAACTCCGCTCCGCCGGTGGTTGGCGGAGTTTTTGCCGAACTCCGCGTTCCAAAGCGAGCATGGAGTGGCAAAACTCTGCTGGTGAAGCGGAGTTTACAGCCCATCCCAATTAGAGACTCACACAGCCACTCAGACACTCAAATACCCATTTACCGCCCCACTCGTACTCTCTCACACCTACTTACAAACCTACTCAGACACTCATACACCAACTTAGACACTCATGCACTAACTCAAACACTAAGGGCCCGATTCCAATGTGGTTAGGAAATCTTACCGATCGAATCGGTTTGGAAATGGGTTCCGACCGACTCGGACCGGGAGAGTCCGACCGACCGAGTATGATGCATCCGGATACTTCCAGATACGATTTGGTTGGACTCCCATTGACTTCTGTGGGAGCCTATGTTCCTAACTGCATCGTAATCTGGCCCTTGGTCGGGAAGACATGTTCCCGATCCGATTTGGAAGGAGCCAATGCCATTAGGAGGCCTTCCTAACAGCATCATAATCGTGCCCTAGGTGGGAATGCTTTCCTAACCGCATCGGAATCGGGCCCTTAGTGTCAAAGGTTAGTGTTTACAGTTGGGAAATGAAATTTGAAAAAACCTTACAAATTCACTTAAACATTGAAATTCACTGAAAAAAACGAAGGTTACAGAGACGTTATAGTTAGGCTCAGATTTCACTCGTACAAAACCAGGGAAATTCAGCAGTTATATTTAATTGAGCTAACTATAACTTACGCTCCCACAATGCACTGCTGATGTACTTACATATTTCATCACTGATGACATGGTCAGTGATATCATTGATGACATCACTGATGACATCTCAAATGACATCACTGATGACATCATCCAGTGATTGTTTTCTAAAAGTTTTTGTGTGTTAAACGTATATACTAAGGTACCACAAAAGTTGAATTAGCACACTTTTTAGGTCTCGCCTACGCAGCACGCATGCGCTGCATAGGAGGACCTTTAGCCGTCGTTCTGCTGTTTTTCGAAGCACATACTCGTGCTTGTGGCGGCATACACCTTGCGGGAGCGCGCAGGGGTGCGCCACAAGCACGAGTATGTGCTTCGAAAAACAGCAGACTGTTCTCCCCAGCGCGCGCGCACCACTCGCGGGCTCACCTCCTGCTCCCCCTCTCACAATTAACTTTCGCGGCCGCGCCACACACACACGTTTATCTCGTCAAATTCCTGCCGCCAGCCTTTGTCTGAGATCAGCTAATCAATGTTTTGTCTTACTTCTGCATCACCGACCCGAGAAGCTCTAAAGTAAACTTTCATCTTAAATTGCGGTGGTGCCGCTAGGCAAACGTACCATGTTACTTTGTCGTCCCATGTGAAATGGCAGAATTGATATCTTTTTTTTTTTTGCATCATGGTACTTGTACTTTTGCCTTGCACATCAGAAATTAACAATGCAAATAAATTGGTCTGGTTAGAGAATGGCATCCTTGAGATCTGAGCGCAGAACCACCTAGAAGCGAAGGATTAGGAACGAGGCGCAATAAGTGAAAATCGCTTACCTTTGTTGCCCTTTCTAGTTGTTGCTCTTCACGTTTTCATCTCTCCCCTCGGCTGTCTCACGTGAGGGTGCCTATCGGTCTGACCAGCAGTTGCGTAAAGTATCTTTGTTTGTCTGCCAGCATGTATCCCTCGATATCTTATTTCTTGCGAGAAGAACCGAAAAACCATATTTTCAGGAGCCCGTGTCCGTTCACAGCTAAAAATGTATTGGCTTTTCTTTTCCGTAGAACTTGTTGCCCCCTAGTAAGACTCGCTTCGTTAAGAACAACTTTTACTCTGCTGAGAATGGTTTTTACTATACATGGCTTTAAGTTGGGATAAAAAAGTTGGGTGAGCCGCTGAGAAGGGCGTGGCTAAATGATAAATCCTTTTCAATAGGCGTTGCCTATGTAATTAACAGTGTGGCTCAAAACAAGTACACTATAATGCTGTGCTTCAAGCAGCGTGCCATCTGACTAGTACCCGAGTGCTTCACTGTAAGAGTTATTACATCTGGACACAATTCACAGTTACACGACTAAAAGAAGTCAATGCTTTTGACTTTACCAATGCTTCGTAATGGTAGTATATAAATAACTATGATATTGTTGGGAAAATTAGAATTGAAAATATTTCCATTCTGAAACCGTGAATGTGAAAAAATAATTGATGCCTGTGGAAGGGGTATGCAATGTGTCACAATCACTCTTGTTCACAACTTAGCACAACTTTACTCTGCAGCCTTCCCCTCATCCTTCTGAAATCCTCCATCTGCATATTTTACACTTGATCTCTGTACTCTTCCACACCCTCTTTCACCCTTTCCTACTGCACACACCTTGCATCTCGTTCACTTCACCCTTCCCCACAGACATTCACCTGTAAGTACCTCACTTTCTTTTACTTTCAACCACCCAATACTTTGACAGCTTTTTCACACTGCCTTCAGCGTCAACTCACCAGAGCTGTCAATCATAAACACACAACCTGCGCCCGCACAAAACCCTATAGACGACCTCGTTCACAGAACCCACAATAAAAAATTGATATGCTGCATTAAAAACAGAAAAACAGTATCCCAGAAGCTCCTACTTTTAGGGAAGTAAATTAAGTAAAACGTGAAATGTAAACATGTGCTACCTCACTAACATGGATTACCTTATTGGTGTTTACTGTCACTGTTGAGATACCGATCAGCGTTTTTCTGTGAAGGGCAGCAATTTAGGCCCGATACTGACCCATTGCAAAGTCCGTTTTTAATTACTGCCAGGTCTGAGACCCGGAGGGACCTGGTCCACTTCAAACCATAGCATCATAAGTAGTAACATGCTGGTGAGAGCAATATGGCTTATGGAATACAGGAGTTTTGTCAGTCTTTTAGCAAAACCGCTGCACCTTACCACCCAGCCTCAGACTCTAAAGCTACACCTTACAATGCGCGGTGCAGCTGAGAACAGCATTGGCCTAGCCACAGTAAAATGCAGTTTTCTTACTAAAGTCCAGAAAGACCTTGGAAGCGGTGAGCTGATGTCCTGGATATACTCATTGTCAAGCTCTTAGATATAAGGCAACTGGTAATGCAATAAGTTATAATGTACTATTTAAGAATTGCACTTTGTCCTTGGACCCCATGTGTTCGCACAATTGTAACTGTACACCCACTGTGACTTTATTGAAAAGCAATAAATAAAGGTTCTAAAATAAAGTCTAGAAAGACCTTGATTAATGATGCAGTGTCACATTGCACCCAACTACCACGTTACTGATACTCTGGAAGTTGCATAATAGAGGAGTTGGCCTAATGGTTAGGGCGGTCAACCTCGAATCTGGGGAGCCAGGTTCGAGTCTCGGCAATGACGCTGAACATCCTGTGATTCTGGGCAAATCACTTAATCTCCCCGTGCCTAACAAAAATGAATGTGTCATGTAACACAACTGGTGCTATGCAAAGCGCTCTGATACCCGATACCTTCGGGTCAAGTTTGCGCTATATAAAACTCATAAAAAAAATAAAATAATTAAATACAGAGTTACACGTCACACAAAGTGCAAGCACTGGTGCCTGTTCTTTGTGCGCCGCCTGAGACAGAATCTGTATGACCCTGGACCCTGAGCGACTAGCTCTTGCTCTGGACTTACCTGAGGTGCCTAAATCATTGAAAACAACCACGAGACAAGGCTGTTAATGCACAAATCGAATGGTCAGCACTGAATATGTTAGGATGCTGAGAAAGAGACCAGAAATTCTGAAGAGTCACTTGTTGGACGGGATGGCACCCCCAGGAACGACATGGCGCCATTAGTTAGTGAGAGAAAGGCCGCTTTAATGAAACAGGTGCCAAAAACTCCACGCCAAACATCCTTGGCGTAAGCCAAACAGACTAACGTTAAACCCAGCATCACTGTACATATTACCAACTATCCACCCCCATCCCCTAAGTAACCCATATCCAAAACCTAATCAGAAACTCTCCTCACTTCAAACGTCATGCATCCAGCCATGCTGCATACACCACTGTGTCCTTCTTGTTGCTTAAACCCTCCTCCCCCGCATCACAACGTGACCAACTTTATGTGCACTAACTTTAAAACTTGTTTAACCAACCACCTGCATGCACCTGTTCATAACAGCGATGACAGTTGACTTGCAATCTCTGACACCCGTCTCAACAAAGCTCTGCCAATGGGTTGTAAAATAATCGACATTCGCAGCGCATACCCCTTGACACAAGGTGGCCACCTAACTCTTAAAAACTTGAGAGAGGGTCGGACGGGTAAATAATACACTCTCCCTGCCAACCGGTGTGCTTGATAACGGGTAATATACATGGATTGACAGGACTATCCGTCACCGTACTATATAAAATCGCTCCGCCCTCTGCACTGCTGGCCAATACCCTCCTCTTCCGTCCCTGGACCCTACCACCTGCCTGTAAATCCTGGGTGGCCCACCCCCCAAAACCCTATTGTCGTGCTAGCACCCGCCCAACTCTCCAGCAGTTCACGCAGCCACCAACCACCCTGCTGCTCTCCCTCCACACCATTGCACCTCACCGGTCACTCGCAGTCCCGTATCTCTCCCTCAGACCTCTCCAAAAGCTCTCACATTCACCTGTCATCAGAGCTCTTCCTCTGTTCTCTCACTTGTGATTATCTACCCCAGCTCAAAGTTACCTCTTCTGCCAGTATTTCACTCACTTCTCCTGTAAGAAAATGTCAGAGACACAACCCTTCAGGACAATAATAGAATTTGACTCCCACCAAAGGCATCAAGCATTGGCATAGCCAATAGGCCTCGCCTTTGGGACGTTATAAGTGTTTAGCCATGCAACACTTGATGTTGTTGCACCAAGGATATTGTGCTGAATAACTAAACACTTATAAGGTCCCAAAGGCGAGACCTATTGGCTATGCCAATGCTTGTTTAAGATAGCTTATGTGTCTCTGTGTGTGAGTGGGTGTCTGAGTGACTGCACAGATGTGTGAGTGTGGTCTAAACAATATGGCTGCCTTTTCATTTGCAAGGGCTTTCATTAACCAATAATATTGTGTTTCGTCATTGCTATGCACTGCAAAATTATCGCAGTATACCACGGCCCAATATATCACTAAGTTTTAACCCCTTATTACTTAAAAAAATGTGAACAAATTCAGATCAAATCACAGAAAGAGACCTTTCCACACCATAAACTATAATCCAGCCAAATTTCATATAAACTTATACAGCCATTTCGCCGTTACGGCAGTCTAAAAGGTCTATGGAAAATGCATAGGTGAAAAACATACTTTGGGACCCTCCTATTTTCTTTGCACCCTCTTAACTAATCACCACAAAACTTTGCTTCATCAGCCAATGCAGGTATAGAGTGACACATAAATTATGCAAAAAAAGAAGCAGAGATCTCTGGGTAGTTCCCAAGTTTAGGTGGAAGGCAGCTCCTGTATAGAGCACCCTGCATGGGTATTGTTGTGACTTACACTGGGTGCTCCCTTGTGTCTGGACAAAGCTAAACCTCTCTGAAGAACTGTAATAACAGCGAAACACGTGTCAGGGGTTACTTTTATTCATTTCAGGTTGGCTTGGATGGTATTTTACCAATCCAAATCTGTAATACTGTGCCTGGAGTGGTAAATGGCTTTTGTCATTTTACAGCTCAGCATGGATAGCACTGTGCTAATCCTATGCTTTAAGATTTTGCTGTAGAAATGGCAAAAGACTTTGTCACTTTCTATCTTGGCGTGGATAATACTGTGCTAATACTATGCTTAAAAACTTTGATAGAATAGCAGACATTTGAAGTGAGCAAATTTAGAGTGTCGCTGGTGTTGAGGGTGCTCTATACAGAAGCTGCCTTCCACCTAAACTTGGGAAATATATATATATATATATATATATATGTAACCTACTGGCGGTCGCCAGTAGGTAGTTATAGTTAGGACCTAGTTTCCATAGGAAAAGCATTTTTTGATTTCCCAATATCTTTGGCACCGTTTGATGAATCTTCGTGAAATGTTCCAAAAAATAGGCCCGGACCGCTCAGTTTGTGTGTTGAAAGTTTCGGGGTGATTCGTCAAGCGGGGGCCGAGAAAAAAGGGGTGTCCCAAAGCACGTTTTCTCCATGTTATTTTCCATAGGAAACTTTATTACAGACTACAGCCCGACCTGCTGAACGGAATTACACCAAATTTGGCAAAAAGGTAGGTCTTGGTTCAGAGTGCGCCCTTTTTTTTTTTAAATGGTGTAAATCCGTTCAGTAGTTCCTGAGAAATTTTAAAAAGAAAAATATCGATATCGGAGCACCGAGGAGGGTTCGCGAACCCTCCCGGGCACGAGCTTCACTCTGATTGGCTGCCAACACTCCAAACCAGGAAGTGTTGGCAGCCATCTTGTGACTCGGTCCTCCCCGGGGCTTTGAAAATGAAGGGAGGGGGGCCGCGTGGCCCCCACCTGGAGCCCTCGATGGCCCTGGGGACCGCCACCCCCCAGGGCCGGCTCCTGCAATGTCCCGGGGTGCCCACCCCCGGGACATTGCTGTTTGCTATGGCAGGGCAGGAGCACGGCTCCCGCCCTGCCATAGCAAACTCTGCTTTGCTTCATTGAAGCGAGAGCAGGAAAACCTGCTCTCGCTTCAATGAAGCAAAGCAGAATTGCTTGAGCAAGGGAGCTGCATGTCAGCAGCTCCCTTGCTCAAAGCAATGCCGGCTCCCGCAGGAGGCGGGGAGCCGTCGGGACCGTGGGGGCATTGGGGCTACCCCCACGGTCCCAATCACAGAGGCCAGGCCCCGGGGATGGGGTCCCTGGGGCCAAAAGTGGCCCGGGAGGGGGGCCTTGTGGCCCCCCTTCCCTCTAATAAAAAAGTTTTTAAAAAACAAAAAGGCCGGCCCCGGGGGATGAGGTCCCCGGGGCCATAATTAGCCTGAGGAGGGGGGCCACGCGGCCCCCCTCCACATAAATAAATACATTTTTTTTAAAAGTCTGGCCATGCCCCGGGGGATGGGGTCCCCGGGGCCGAAATTGGCATCGGGAGGAGGGCCACTCGGCCCCCTTCCCGTTTAAAAATAAATAAATTTATAAATAGGGGTCAGGCCCTGGGCAATGGGGTCCCCAGGGCCCAAAAAATGTAAAAGAAGGGGGGCCACACTGACCATGTCATGAATGATGTAATATGTGACGTCATCAGCAGTGCATTGCGGGGGCGCGAGTTATAGTTAGCTGAACTAACTATAACGGCCGAATTTCACTGGTTTTGTACGAGTGAAATGTCCAACTAACTATAACGTCCATGAAACCTCTGGTTTTTTCAGTGAATTTCTAAGGTTTTTTAAATGCTAATTTATAACTATAACGTGCCTGAAACCTATGGTTTTTTCAGTGAATTTCAAAGGTTTTTTAAATGCTAATTTCTAACTATAACGTCCCTGAAACCTATAGTTTTTTCAGTGAATATATATATATATATATATATATATATATATATATATATATATATATATATATATATATAGATAGATATAGTAATATAGTATCACTCCCACTGCAACTCCGTCCTGGAGGGAGGTGGATCGTCTTCCATAGAAGCACACTGGCCAACATGAACTATTCCAACATAAAGTAAACACTCCCTAAGTTTAATAAAAAAACAAGTATAATCCACCAAGCAGACCCATCATCTCTTTCAGGGGTAGCACTTCGGAAAATACTTCATAATATCTTAATTTCTATCTGAGGGGCATTGTTACATTTCTCCCCTCATACATACAGGATACAAAACACTTTCCCAATAGAGGTGATAGAGTGGACAGAGAATCTCATTCTTATGACTTTTGATGTGCGTTCCCTTTACACCAATATTGAACATGGTTATTGAGACATGTAAACATTTCCTGAGAGCTAGACCTATGCATTTTGTATCCCAAACTAATATGCTCCTGGAGATGAAAATAGACTGTTTAATGAACAATGTGTTTATGTTTAATGGTGTTTTGTACAGACAACTTATTGGGGCGGTGATAGGCACCTGTGTCACCCCCAGATTTGCTAATGTTTTCACGAGCTGGTGGGAGGAACAGGATTCCACTGCACCTGAAACGGCCATGGAAATGAAGCATGCTATTATATGACTCTGTTACTTCGATGACTTGTTCATTACGTGGAAGGGTATCAAACAAATCAGAAAGGGAGTTCGTAAAAGGGCTTAAAGTAAACATCCTTAACCTTTATTTTACTTACATGAACAGCAGAAATAAATCTGTACTTCTAGATGTCTTGATCAAAATTAAAGAGAACAAACTCAAGACCAGCCTGTACAGCAAACCCATAGCAGGTAACAGCATCCTCAATGCCCTCAGCAGCCACCTGGAAACTCTCAAGTGGAGTATTCCTTATGGGAAACTGCTAGGGACAAGAAGAAACCCCAATACAGCAGAAACATATCAGAGGGAGAGGACAATATGATATGCAGATTTAAAGAAAGGGGCTATGATGACTGGGTTTTCAACAGAGCCAAGGCGCATATCCAGGATACATCCAGAGAGAGCATTATTTTTCACAACACACCCATTACACCTACCGATTAGGAAGATACAACTAGAATGATAACTACCTTTAACTGTAGATCAAAATAAATTACCAGAGTGGTCCAGGAGCACTGGGATATCCTAATCTTCTCCTTGAAACATTTGTGGCTGACAAATCTAGCATCACATACAGGAGAGGACAGTCCCTGAGGGACCTGCTGGTGCATAGTGACATTACTGTTAGGAATACCAAAGCCAATAACCTCAGGGTTTTTTCCCTTGTGGGAAATGTAAAGTGTGCAGGAATAGAAAGCGTATGAAAGTTTGTAGCCCTAAATGGTACGGGCAATAGACCTATTACCCAGTTTCTAACATGCAACTCACAATTTGTTGTATATATCTTGGAGAACCCTTGCAACAAACGGTGTGTGGGAGCACATTCATCCTGACAAAAAGAGAATTTTTGAACACACAAGAGCTATAGATAATGGTGATCCCCATTAGCTAATGGGCCAACACTTCAAGGAAATGCACTTTAGTAACAGGACCACACTTTCTTACTTTGCGATTGAACAGATCCTTAATTCCCTATAATATTCATGGTGATAAAAGAATGCTGATATTGAGAAGAAAGGAGTTTAAGAGCATCATTGATCTGGAGATCAATGTCCCTGGTGGGTGGAACATTGAGTAGGAGATAAAAGTAAATTTTGGAGATAAATGAATTGTAGATTGTTTTTATTTGATATGGCCTGCAGTCTGTATCAGATATATTTGTTTTTCTAATATTGTATATTTGTTCTTTCCTTTTTTTTAAAGAGGAAAGAAAGGGAATCTCGACAGAGATGTGGCGATGCCCATTTAGGTGGGAGCCCCCTACCCTTTTCTTCAACTTTGCAGCTGGGAGTTCGGAGCACTTCTACAGATAAGATGTTTGACACTTTTGTTTATCATAAGGACACTATCTTGATTATAATATTTTGCATTTACTTTTACTGTGCGGCTTAATGTGGCTCTTTAATCCAGTGTTGGTCGATGTTTTGTTTCAGAAATACACCTGAGTCTATTTTTCCTAATTCTGTGCTGGGGCTCATTATGGCTGGTGCTTTTCCTATTAGCTGACTTGGGCAGATGATTTGTGATATTAGCGCAATAGGAATGTTCTTTCCAGTTATATTATGACTTGATTACTAGTTCACTTGGGCGTATTTTCTTGCAACATTTATGTGCTTAAGTTGGCTTTATGTATAGAGCATTGACCTTCGGTATGTTGCATTCATAAATTCCCTATCACCATGTACTGTCAGCATGTTGTTTAGAACTCCACTTACCTGGTGTTATTTATGTACTACTGTAGAAGTTTTGAGCCCCACTGGGCTGTGAATACACATACTATACTGGGGCCACAGCAGACACATTTGTGTTTTTTGTTTACCTTGATGTATTGTGAATATTACAAGATGGCACCTGTGTTTATTGATCTAACATTGTCTGTTGTTTATGTTTACACAGTTTTATAAGGTGGGGAAAAGTCACTGCCAGTCATGTGATCAAGGACGAAATGCTTCCTAAGTTTATGCTGCCATTAATAAACTCCAGCATATTTATACTGCAACTGCCTTCTGTGTGTGTGTGTTTTGGTATTGTAATAGTGTGTATATTGTGTGTTTATATATGTATATACAATAAATATGCAGATGTGTAGATGGCAATATCCTATTTATTACCATTGTTTAGTGTGGGAGGGCCAAAACTCAGAAGAGGCAAAGCCTTTTAATTACCAGAAGACGTTGTGCTCTTCGATACAGAAAAATGGCTGAATGATTTTACACCAAATGTGGCACAGCGTTATAACTTTACTGAAGGAAGCGCTTTTATTGGTTTGGTGTAAATCCGTTCTGTAGATTTTGAGAAATTCACATCAAAAAGCAGTATCAGAAGATATCCTCGAATCCAAGAATTAAAAAGATAGTCAAATCTTTTTGCCTGAGAAAGTTCATTCTCTCTTTTGCCATTTCAAATCTATGGATGCAATTATGGATCCGCAGATCTATGATGAAGGTGCAGATCCGAAAGGATCTGACTGCTTGACTGCAACTGAGAGAAAATGTTGTGGCCCCCTTTAAGGTACTCAGGATTATGGCCCAATCCAGTCATAGAAAAAAATTTGGAAGGGCACATTAAGGGGCCGGCCAATATGGGGGGGGGTAAAGGTATCCCTCCTTAGCTTAAAATGAATTAAAGAAAAAAATCTTGCAGGATTCATGGACCTAGAGCCTGGAACTGTAGATGCCAGCAAATCCCTACTATGTGGATTCATGGATCAAGGGGTTCAGGCAGTATCTGGAGATCCAAAAATAAATTAAGGAAAAAGAACCTATCAACGACTCTGCATTCCCAGTCATCGCTGTCTAAGTGGTAAGGGTAACGTGATATGCAATCTCGCCTGTAAGGATGATTTACACTATTAGTAATTGTACCTGTTCCAGTAAGAGTGCTGTCATACATTAAGATATTGGAACAACCATTAAAAAAAAATATATATATATATATATATATATATATATATATATATATATATATATATATATATATAGAGAGAGAGAGAACAAAGATTAAAGTGACATTATAGTTAGGCCTTGTCATAATATAAAAACTATCGTTTTAAAACAAAAAATTCACAAGTTATACTTTATTAAGCTAACTATACCTTGCACCATGGCCGGACACTGCTTATGACATCACATATTAAATCACTAACGGCATGTTAATTGACATTATTGATGACATCACTGATGACATCTCAAATGACATCATTGATGAAATCACTGAAAACACTAAAGTCATATACATCATAAAGTTACTGAGTGCACATGTGCGTGTTCATAGCATAGAAATAGCACACGCCCTTAACGCAAGCATTGTTGTGCATGTTAAAAGTTATGTGCTGAAACGTTTACAAATCACTAAAGTTTGTGGTGCAAGTATTACTCCCTGTTAAACAGGATAAAGGCTTGGTGCTCCTCATGTGGTTTCCAGAACTATGTTTGAAAGTAGGGTTAGGCTTAAAGCCAAAATCTGTTCCAGAAAATCTGCATCAAAGGCAAAACCTTCTGTTCACAATAGATACTTCACTAGTGGATATGTGGGCACATGCGGAAATTAAATTGTTTTAATGCAGTGCTACAGACATATTCTATGTAGCGAGGACATTTATAAAGTGTGGACTTTTATTTACAGAACTTTGCTGAAGTTTCAGAAGCATTGGAGATTGCTGAATAATGAAGAATGTAGGTGTGTCCTTAGAAGTGCTTTATCTCTCAGTGGTGTTGCAACCATGGCTCTAAGGTTGTACGCCACTGAGTCCATCTCAGGAATGTGTGTAGTGTATCCTACTAAATTACAGAGTTTAGTCAATAGTGCATGGAAAAAAGTGTATTTACAGTGGCAAATATATACCTGTCAACCTCTTCACTTAAAAATGTGGATCATGTTAAGTATTTAATTGGGTGATCCCATAAAGGTGAATAGAAAATTGCCCACGCCTGTAGTTGTAGAATTATTTCAAGACCAAAACTCCAGTGGATGGTGTCACCAAATGTTTGTATGTTATCAATGATGTAATTATCCATGTTATCAGCGATGTCATCACTTATGTCATTTAACATATCATGAGTAATGTAATATGTGAGGTCATAAGCAGTACATGGCAGGAGCGCAAGTTACAGTTGTATTGTATTGTATTGTAATTACATTTACATAGCGCTTACTACCCCTGACGAGGCGTCGAAGCGCTTTTTCGGTGAGTAGAACGCTACCCCGGAAATCCATAAATGATGAGCGGTGAATTAGTGTAGTGAAAATATGAAAGTAATTTGAGTGGTGGCTATGTTAGTCAGTTATTTGGATTGAGAAGGATAGTGGAGGGCTAGACGAGGGGAAAAGGTTTGTATTTATATAGCATTTGCCACCCTTGATGGCCTGTTGAAGTGATTTTTTGGCTAGTAGCACGCTACTTCGGAACCCATAAAGGATTAGGGATAAATTAGTATAGTGAAAATATGAAAGCAATTTGAGTGGTGGATATGTTAGTCAGTTATTTGGATTAAGGAGGATAGTGGAAGGATAGAGAAGGGAAAAGGGTTTGCATTTATATAGCGCTTACTACCCCTGATGAGGTGTTGAAGTGCTTTTTCGGAGAGTAGCACGCTACTCCTGAACCCATAAAAGATTAGTGGTGAATTAGTATAGTGAAATATGAAATTAATTTGAGTGGTGGACATGTTAGTCTATTATTTAGATCGAAAAGGATAGTAGAGGGATAGAAGGAAAGGATTTAGATTTTTATTTGGGTTTTTTGGAGCACACAGCAGTAGAAGGAGGCTTAGGATGAGTAAAAGGGAGGTGGGGGGAAGAGTTCAAGGGAGGGTTTAGAAAGGCTTGTTTTGGGGGATCGGAATAGGAAAAAGAGATATGAGATGATGCAAGGAGGGGTGGTGTAGGGAAGTCTCGAAAGGGTAATTTTAGGGATCACAGTAGTGGCATGGGGTTTGGGATGAATGAGACGGTGTACGTAGAGGATATATTGATAAAGGTATAGGGTGAGAAATAGGGTAGTGCATTGAAAAGAGTAGTAGAACGAGGTTTGAGATGAGTCAGAGTTGAGGAAGTGGATATCTTAAGAGCGGTATAGGGTGAAACATAGGGTAGTGCATTGGATATGCTGAAATAGAAGAAAAGCAATAAAAAAGTAGAAGTAATAAATATATAGATCCAAAAGTAATAAAGATATAGATTCATAAGTACATGGAAGGTATATAGATGCATAAAGGAAGGTAGTATCTGTAGATTAAAGATGAATTAAATAAACTCTGGCTTTCAAGTGTTCTTGTACTTCAAATTAGTTTTATTTATATATAAATATATATATATGATCAAGACGACTGTTCCCCCATAAGAGACAGACTCCAGCACGCTTGGGATAGCTTCAAAAGGATTTATTCTCGAGCCACGATAAATCAGGTAATCGAGTTTCGACTGCACAAGCAGTCTTTGTCAAACCTGTTTCGGCCCATGTTTTTACGTATTTATAGCAAATTCAAATTTTAAAGTGACAGTGCCTACGTGACTAAAGTTTGAACAAGAGTATAAAAAAGTGACAGTGCAACTCTTTACATACAATCACATTGACTGGGTGATAAAACTTATTTTCTACATGATATACAGATTAAATGCATCCAATAAAATGTATAAAATATATGAATTGTGTCTCCGAGCGATTTTAGCAATTATGTCCAAAATTATTCACAAAAATTATCAATATCCATTTCCAGTGCCTTGTCATAAAAATGATATAAAAACACCATCATTGATTAAAAAGTGTTAAAATCACAACTTTTTGCATCACTGGCCAGTGCCTGACTGTCAACATAATTCCATCTGACCCAAACTTCCCGGGCCATTCATAACGCTCAAACAATTAATATACTCAATACTCCAGTCCAATGCCACTAAATACTTAATGCTACATTACTGTTCAAACGACATTGACTGTGCAACTTCATTAGCATTCACATGTGAGCGTGAGAAATTTAGAATAAAATATTCCCTATGGGGTTTGGACTCAAACTACCACAATCCTCTACCCGCCTTATTATTGTCATACATAGTATTTACAATAAAGTGCCTTGTTTTTATACAGAAGTTACCAAATCCCATGTTTCTACCACTCAAAATTCACTGATAGTAAGTACTATTGGAGTTGCTACTGTACAACGTCTCTAAGTTACATAAAGTGATCTGTGCATTGTGCCTAAATTACGTCACTATTCTATACTCATAGTGACTATGTTTGATCCCCAAGATTAATGGAGGGCTATCGCTCATATTGGACCCCATTGAACAATATCAATATTATATTCAATTATTTGTTAAACTCATATCATATATGGCCAATGCCTGATCCTTCTCTTTAGCAACACAATGGACAACCACCATGAAAGGAATCTAAAGTGCTCTGTGTCCAAAGTGCTATATGTGTGAATAATGTGCAAAAAATCTCATATTATTTAAAAAGGAGTGTATTAAAAATTGTAGTAATATTATTTCATTGCATGTGCAAAAAGAAACCAAGCAATCCTATTCCTAATTCTGTCATCAGTTGGAAACATTCTGCCACATCAGTCCTATTATTTTATTCACAGGTGTACATACAGCTCTTCCTCCGTGTTGTGTCCATTTGGGGATCTTGCAGTTAAAACGTACAATGTGTCTCAATTCGAGCTGTCTCAGGCATCTCTCTCTATTACCCCCTCTGAGTCTTTGTGGCACTTGATCCAGCTCAAAGTATCTCAGATCTTCCAAATTATTCTCATGGGACTGTTGGAAATGTCTAGCCATGGGGTAAGCCTGATCCTTGTTTTTGATAGCTCTCACATGTTGCAAGATCCTCTGGTGTACAGGTAAAATAGTACTCCCTATGCACAACTTAAAACAGCTACATCTCAATGCATAAACCACAAATTGACTTTTACATGTCAAAGGCTTCGAGATATGCCACTTTTTGTCTGAAAATGGTAAGCGTACTTCCGTAGTGTTCTCCCCATATTTGCATGCCTTACATTTGTGGCATTTCCTGAAGCCCTTGCTTTCACTGAGCCAAGTCTATGTTGGGAGTCTGGGACTATTTGTTACCACGCCTCCCTTAGGGATCTGGCCCTCCTGAATGTTATTAACGGACCTCCCCCTAACTTTTGTCTCAAGAAACCATCTCCACGCAGGACGTGCCAATGTTTTTGCATGATGAATCTCAGCTCTCTATGCTGTTTTCTATACCCTGTAATGAAACGCAATTGCGATTCCTGTGTGTGTAATTCTTAACCTGCAGTATTATTGGAAAATAGCAGTTGCTCTCTGGGTTTGATATTAGCCTTGTCCCTTGCTGTTTTCAATATTGACTTACTGTACCCCCCTTTGTTCAAACCTGTCATTAAGTTGTTCTTGAACTTGATACAGTTGAGCAGGGCAGCTGGAATTCCTCTGCATCCTTAGATTTTCGGCGTAAGGAATGCTATTCAACAATTTTGGCGGATGGAAGCCTCGGGCATGCAATATTGTGTTTCATGCAGTCACCTTACGGAAGGTTTTAGTATTGATTTTACCTTCCTCAATGTATACTGTTATGTCCAGAAACTGGACTTCTTCCAAACTCAGGTTTGATGTGAAACTCAAATTCAAGTCATTCCTGCCAATGCTCTCAATAAAAGTCTCAGCTGAATGTGAATCGCCTCGCCAGATTATAAAAAGATCATCAATATAACGGGTCCAAAGGACCACGTTATCTGACATTTCTCAGGCATATTGTGTGGCAAGCACCTGCTCCTCCCACCTGCCCATATGCAAATTAGCATAGCTGGGGGCGAAGCAGGTGCCCATTGCCGTCCCTCGCATTTGATGATACAAATCTTTACCAAACAGAAAATTTTTGTTTTTTAGACACCAGCCCAGCATGTCTATTAGCATTTCAGTGTGCCTATACAATGTTAGGGGTCGGGAACTCAAAAAGTATTTCACTGCCCTTATTCCATCTTCATGTGAAATACTGGTGTAGAGAGAGGAGACGTCTAAAGTTATCATAAGAAAACCCTCCTCCCAGTTGATATTGTACACCTTTCTTAGAAAATCACCAGTGTCTTTAGTAAAAGATGACAGATTTTTCACAAAATCTTGTAAAACGAAATCTAAAAACCTGGAAGTATTTTCAAATAGGCTCCCGATCGCTGATATTATTGGGCGACCAGGTGGTTTTGTCATGTTCTTATGCACCTTAGGTATAAGGTATAGGACGGGCGTCACAGGAGAATCAGTCTTAAGAAATGTATATTCCGATTGTGTAATGAGGCCTACAGATCTCCACTGATCTAACTGCATGAAATAGCTAGTAATAACTTTCTGCAAAATACCCTCATCCACCCTCCAATAACATTGCCTGTCCCTAAGTTGTGATTTTGCTTCTTCTTGAGACATGTCAAGCGGCCACAGGACAATGTTCCCGCCCTTGTCCTCCTGTCTAACAACTATATCAGGCCTAGCTTTCAACTTTTCCACCAATTTGCCATATCCCATGTCCCTTGCTTGTATGGAACTCTTGCTAAGTTGTTTCGTATATGGTTCCTTCAAATCCTGAATGACTAACTCATTGAAGGAATTTATCGAATCCTTGGGTACCATAGGTAGGAAAGTTGACCGTGGTTTAAAGGGTGTATTGGGTTTATCATATGTTCGGAGACCTTGTTCCTTCAAAAATATATCATCAGATACCTCCTGTGTACCACCCATTACCAGGCTGTTCAGGTCTCTTAAGACTCCTAAATCTGAAACTTGTAATGCTGTGGTGCCCTCTGCATATTCAATTGCCCTAGTCTCTGTTGGTTTACTAACTGAGAAATATTTGGCAAGCCTAAGCTTAAAACAGTCAATTCTGGTCTGCACATAGTCCATATCCTGGGGGGTACAGTAAGAGAGGCCACGTGATAAGATTTGCATTTCATCAGTATTTAATACCAGGTCTGACAAATTAATAATATTTATATTATTATCTTTGTTCATTTCTTCTTGTTGCCCGGTTTCTTGTTCGCAAATCCTTCTAGTTCTTCTCGACCTGCGGCTCTTCCTCTTCCCCCCAATCCTCTTCTGACAGGTCTTCCTTGCCCCTGTAAAGGCCTTAGGCTGCTGTTTCTGTCCCATCGTAAAAAAACGCAACTCATCCTCTACAGAGGGAATGTTGCCCGTTGGTCTCAATTCATCGTTGTCAGTGTCTGCCACTGAACTCACTTCAGACTCTGATTCTTTGGTACGTTTGGCTATATTACTTGCAAGGCCAGTAGACATCTTCTGCCGTCTAATGTTCTTGAATCTTTTAGAGAACGTAAATATTTGGCCCCTTTGATAATCTAATTTGTCCCTTCTGAACTTTGTTGCCTTGCGGTCTTTGATTGTTTGTTCATATTTCTTTATCCGGTCTTGCATTTCTTGTTGCATTTTTTTGATGGCTTCCTGATCAGGCAGCTTGCTCAACTGTTCAGACAGTGTGTCCATTTCTTTCAGGAGGGCGTCCCTATCAATGTCCGCATATTTAATAAGAATTGCTAGCATGCGTTTCGACGACTCCGCGTTATTCTGAGCCCATTCTTTGAGCATTTCTGGATTTGGGTGCTCATATGTGGGTGCAATTAAAATGCACAGACCTCTCGGTATATATATATATATATATATATATTACCTACTGGCGGTCGCCAGTAGGTAGTTATAGTTTGGTCATAGTTTCCATAAGAAAAGCGTTTTTTGATTTGCCAATAACTTTGGCGCCGTTTGACGAATCTTCACGAAATGTTCAAAACTTTTGGCCCGCTCAGGTCAGCTGCTGTCTTGAAAGTGATTCGTCAAGCGGGGGCCGAGAAAAAAGGGGGGTCCCAAAACGTGTTTTCTCCATGTTCATTTCCATAGGAAATTTTAGACACGGCTATAGCCTGAACTGCTGAACGGAATTACACCAAATTTGTCAGAGAAATAGCTCTTGATCCAGAAAGCACAATTTTCTTTAAATGGTGTAAATCCGTTCAGTAGTTTTTGAGATATTTAAAGATTTACAGATATCGATATTTGAGATTTGTGAGATCTGATTGGCTGAGCCCTCCCGAGCTTGCCTATGATTGGCTGCCAACACTTCAAACCAGGAAGTGTTGGCAGCCATCTTGTGACTCGGTACCGAGTCAGAAGAAAAAAGGTGACAAAAACGATTAAAAAAAAGAAAAGGGGCAGGGTAGAAACACCCTGACCCCCTAGGCTTGCTCAGGTGGTCCCACAGGGACCCCCAGGGCCACAAAAAGCATTTTTTTAAATTTTCGGCCGGAGTCGCGCTTCGTTTTTGTAAAGCCCCCGGGTGGGCCAGGTCCCGGGGGCAATGTTTCAACCTATGGTTTTTTCAGTGAATTTCCAAGTTTTTTAAAATGCTAATTTCTAACTACAACGTCCCTGAAACCTATGGTTTTTTCAGTTAATTTCTAAGGTTTTTTAAATGCTAATTTCTAACTATAACGTCCCTGAATCCTATGGTTTTTATATATATATATATACATATATATATATATATATATATGCACATATATTTTTGTAGATCAATAGTGAAGCAATTGTAGATAAATAGTTATGATAAAAAGATTTACTTATTTACGCAGTCACTTATATACATGTTAAAAACATAGGATAATTTAACCATCAGTAATATGTACATTTGTTAAGCAGAACTAATGAATATCTATATATAATATATATTTTTTTAAACATAATTATTTTACGTTTATACAAAGCAATACACATATATAGGTACATTTCTATAGTACAAATAAATGCTTATACATAGAGAGATATGCTGTATATTTCTATCTGTTTGCATAAGGTGGTTATGTGGATAAGAGCCAATTCTTGATTAGTTTTCTGAACATAAGGTGGTTATCCGTGGATCTTATGTTGGGGGGTAAAGAGTTCAATAGTTTGGCTGCTTAAACAGAGAATGATGTGCCACCCATTTTTTTTTTCTTGTATCTTGGGATTTTGAGGCGAAGTGCCACTCTAGAGCAGAGGTTCCTATGTTGAATGTGTTTTGTGATTTTATTCCTGATGAAGAGCGGTCGTGTTCCATGTATCGCTTTGTGGGTGATACAAAGCAGCTTGAACGTGGATCTTCTGGTAACCAATGCAGGGCTTTCAAGGCAGGGGAAATGTGGTCTTGTGGTTTTTTTTATGTAACAGTAGTCTGGCAGCCAAGTTCTAAATCTGTTGCAGTCTTTTCATGGTCCTTCTCTCAGTAAACTATAACTGGTGAATTTCAGTACATTTTTATTTTAAAACACTAGTTTTCATATTATTACAAGGCCTAACCATAACTAGGCCCGGGAGTAATTTTAATTACGCCAGAGTAACATAGTAATTTCAGTAATTCTGCATTACTCTTTGACATGCAATTACTGATAATTACATGATAACTCCTGCTTGCGTAATTATGAGTAACATGGGGTGAAAAAACGCTACAGCAAGAGCACATTTGCCGAGCGTGAGCAGCTGCTCATGCTCGCTATTCATGTTCTACTACATTTAGTGCTAGTTCGTAGCGCAAAATGCATCCATGCGTCCATTTTGGGTGTAAGGGTGCATTTTGTGCTAAGCAAATAGTGCTAAATGCTGAGAGTAAGTTGGGGGGGAAACCTACCCAAGAACACATTTAGCACAAAATGCATTCTAGCTCTAAATGCCCAGGGTAAGTTGGGGGAAAATCTTACTCCAAGAACACATTTAGCGCGTGCAAGTGGTTGATCAGGCCCACCATTCATGTTTTGTTGCATTTAGCACCATTTCTTAGTGCAAAATGTATTCTTATGCTCATTTTGGACATGGGGAGGAATTTTTGCCCTAATAAATAGCACTAAATGAATAGTTACTCTACTTATGTAATTAGGTGTAATCTTGCAGAATTCTTGGGTAATTCTGTGGGATTACGCTACACCGAATTACTTGAGTTGCGGCCACCCCTAACTATAATGTCACTTTAACCTTTGTTTTTCTCAGTGAATTTCTAGTGTTTTTTTAATGTTGATTAAATTTCATTACCATACCTAACTATAATGTCACTTTAACCTTTGCTTGATATCAGTGAATTTCTCGTTTTTTTTACTCCTATATAACCAACTACATAGAATACCTTTTGACTGTGCTCAGTAAAGGTTTGGACGAAGGGCGTGGCCTGTTGCCAGGCCTTGCGCCCAACCCCCAGCAGGCAGTCAGTGCCCCATTGCTGGCCAACACCACAGTTGTGACACCTACCCATCATTTCTTTTAAATGTTTTATTTGTTGTACTTCAGTGGGACTACACAGGATAGCTGTGCTGGGTCCCGCTGAAGAACAGTGAGACTCGCAGCATGAAATGTGGTTTATTAACTTGGCAACGGGTATCCTCTATGACCCAGCCACAAGCTCCAAGAGGTCAGGATACCCAAACCCTAACCCCTTATTCCTTAATTTGTTTTTTACTTCAGGACATGGGGAAGGAGTCTTGTGTCTTATAATGACAGCTGCAACATTTCTGTTGATGTTGCGGCCAGCCAGTCAAATTCCTCTTTACTCTGGACCACTCAGTATCGAAGCAGCAGACAGTAAAAAAGCTCTGTTGACAAATCAAATCGCTCTAAATTTTTTATTTATGGCACTGCAGATGTACTGTGGTGGTACTCCTGTGGGATCAACTGTCCACATATCACTATCTTTTGAATGGTAATTTCTCAAAAAAAGCTGAACTGATTTACACCAAGTCACAAGATCTACCGTCTGAGAGATGATAACATGGCTGAAAAGATTAAAAAGTGGTAAACAGTGTGACGCTACAATAACTATACAATGTTGATGGAATTCCAAACAAGGCTGTTTATGGTTGTAATGTTTTAATCTGTCTTCTCTGTCTTTACATGTGTTCCTTTAGCTAGGTATTTATACACAGAAAAGTTTTTGTTAATTAAATCACTAAGACACTAGTAGCTAGTATTTGAAATTTGGAATTCAATTTGTAAAGGATATAAGATTGATCTATATGGAAGCCATAACTTATTATCTTTGATCATTCCGGGGGAAAGAATTAAGATATCTTTTTGTATTTTCATAATAGGAAATAAGGTTTGATATGTATATGTGTTGTATGTTTGCTATTGATAGGATATTTTTTATGTTTAATCAGGGTTATTATCTCTTAAAAGATATTATGACTGTAAATAAATCAAGATCAGGCCATCAAATGGATCCCTTTCCAGATTACTATTAACTTGAAGCACACTGAATTACATTATCACAAGTGGGAATGTTGCAGCCACTATGCTCTCTAGGAGGCTGTGGATGTGTTGGGCATTTGAGAGTTATGAATCAATGAATTATTTTTCAAAAAGTATGTGTTATATTCCATCTGCAAGTGCTATGTTTGTTTTCCATCTGATCCCGGTGTTCCACTGGAGTGTTCTGGCGGAACGTTGAGGATCAGATGGTTTTGTGCTGCAGCTGCTGACCAGTGGCTGTGTTGCTGTGTCGCTCTAATAAACTACTCTACAACTACCTACACCTGGATCCGGAATTTAATAGTGGCGACAAGTTAAAGGAAACTCCCTGCCATCTTCGCGACACAGGAGCGGTTGTTTCCTATGCCCACAAGAAATGTACTACTTTCTACAATTTGTGACTCTCTTCATTACTACGCTGCGTTTGTTTTTGCGACTTAAGCAGTTCGCAACTTCTGACGGATTGTGATCTATGCTGGATTCCCTGGATTTTGGTATTTTTACTTAATTTTCAGTGCGTCTTGTTGAAAATTTGAAAAGAATGCTGAGCAGTTGCCTCTCACCGTTTACTGTTCCACTGTTGACTTGACGCTGTCACGTGCTGCCTGCTCCCGCTTTCGCGCGCTGCCTGTTCCCGTGGACGACATCGACCAGACTCTTCGGCCTCGGAGATTCTTTCTCTTCTCTTTGACCGCCGCACGCTGTACGTTACACGTCATAGCGGCCATCTTGAGTGGGGCATGGTTAGTTTCGAGTGCCGTGTGAAGAGTCTGCATTGCATAATAACGGATTTCGCCTGAGGTGGAGCATTCCCTGCGATCATCTTGAACAACGGATTTCCTACATCGCCTATGGTGGTACACTTCCTGCAATCATCTATGTAAGACTATAACATGTTTCACCAATTCAATTACAACAGTTTTGTTTTGGCATTCTGATACTTGGGGCCATACTTTTGGTGTATCAATTCTCACCAGTGTAATGGATTATTGACTTATTGTCTTTTCTGACTTCAGTTTTGTTTGTTTTTTCCTCGCTTTCCACAAAAATTGAGTGCTATATTTTTCATTCTGGTTTGTTCAGTGGAGACTCTGACTGTGACATTTGTATAATGCAATTCGATCCTCCAGCAAAGTTCCTCCAAAATAAAGGGGAACCCCCTATTCCTTGAACAAGATGGAAAGAAGAGTTCTATACCTATATGAAGGCAATGGATGGAGAACAGATGGGGGCAGAGCGGAAAAAAAGTATTTTCCTACATTGTCTGGGTTCCGAGGGTCAAGTTGTGTTCAGGACCCTGCCACAAGCTAGTTTACCAAGTGGACAAGGTGACATGGATGTGTATAAAGAAGCCATACTGAGAATGGAATTAAGATTCAAACCTACCACTAGTGTGGCTTTGAACAGGTTCAAATTCTATACCAGGGCTCAAAAAGAAGATGAATCCTTTGATGAGTTTCTCACTGCTTTGAGAGGTCTATCTATGCATTGTAACTTTGGTCAAATATCAGACGAAATGATTAGGGACCAAATTATTGTACATGTGATGAGTAAGAAAACCCAGGAACAACTCTGGGTTATGGGTGATCCCAAATTGGATGAAGCTATTTCCACTGCCAAGGCATTAGAACAATCAGAAAAATGGATGTCTACTGTTAATAATGTGACTCAACATGTGAGGGTAGAGGATGAGGTGTGCGCACTCAAGCAGGCGGAGGTTGGGAAGCGAGTAGATGATTTCCGTTCGGATAAGGGCAATACCAATGGTGGTGTATGGCGGGCCAATTCTGGTGGCAATGCCAAAAGGTGGGACAGAACGGATAAGCCTAATCCACAGTTTTGCTACATATGCGGAAGTGGCTCCCATTTAGCCTCATTTGGGGGCTGTCCTGCCATTAACAGAGTGTGTGTGAAATGCGGTCGCATGGGGCATTTCGCTCGTGTTTGTTAAAATTCTAGGAAAAGTTCTGGTCAAAATTCGGGGAGAGTTTCATGCACGTTGGACTCATCTAACAATAAATCTGGATGTATGTGCAGTGGTGGGTGTGATACCCACAAAGGTATTGTTGTTTCCATTCAACAAAGGGGAGCTGTTGCCATTTCGTCTGATCAGAACAAACAATCCTCTCCCAAGTGTAATGTGACTGTAGCTGGAATAGATTTATCATTAATGGTGGATTCAGGGTCTCCTGGGACCATTATTTCTCGTGAGTATTTCACTGAGAAATTCCAAGGTATTTTTAGTTCAGGCTCTTTGGTTCCACCAGATGTTATAGCTGAAAGTTTCGATGGAACTTTGGATTGATTTAGATGGTTTTGTTGAAGTTGATTTAGTGTTCAAGGATAGGAAAGCCCTAGTCAAATTGTATGTTGCAGCCAAGGGCGTCAATGTACTAGGGTGGAGAGACCAGTGGAAGTTAGGTATCATCCTCAATCCACATGCTGTTGATCCTGTGCAAGTGTGTGAAGTAGCTGAAATTTCGCAAGTGCTGTCTGTGGATGTGAATGCGTGTATTGAAGAAGTGACACACCGTTTTCAGGATGTTTTTTCAGGAAATTTAGGGAAGTTGCGTGATTTTTCCCATAGAATCAGACTTAAGGACAACTCTATTCCAGTGAAACAAAGATTACGCGGAGTCCCCATAAATGTGAGAGAGGAACTGAGAGGGATTTTGGACGCATTTGTGAGTGAGGGTATAATTGAGGAGATTGAATCTGCTGAATGGGTTTCTCCCATTGTTTTGGTGCGCAAGGCGGATCAACAATTGAGGCTGTGTGTCGACTTGAGGTCCCTTAATTCCAACATTGTCATTGACTGTCACCCGCTTCCCAATATCAATGAGATGGTTTCTATGTTGGAGGGTGCCAACATTTTTTCGACCCTCGACCTCAGGTCAGCGTATCACCAAATTGAGCTGGCTGAGGAGTCCAAACAGTTGACTGCATTCTTCACCCCGCAAGGCTTATATCAATTCACCTGGATGCCTTTCGGACTGGCGTCAGCTGCTTCTGTTTTTCAAAGGGCTATGTTCCACATTTTTAGAGACATTGATCGTTCTGTAAAATGTTTTCAAGACGATATTTTGATTTTTTTGAAAAATGAGAGTGATCATATGGAGCACCTCACAGAGGTATGTAGTAGATGGCAACATTATGGCCTCACTCTCAAAGAACGGAAATGTAAATTGTTTAAGAAGTCTGTGGAGTACTTAGGTCACACTCTTTCAGGTGATGGAGTGGTACCTAAAAGGTCCAAAGTGGAAGCTATTGTGTCTGCTCCTGCTCCCACTAAAAAGGATCAATTATTATCTTTCACAGGCATGTGCGAGTATTATAGTAAATTCATTGACAATTTTGCCACCAAAATGGAATCTTTGAGAACCTTGTTGAGGCGCAATGCTTGCTCTTCCGCATCCGGAAAGCCAACGGACCCAGTGTCAGACGTCCCGCCTCGCTCTGATCGGAGTTGGCCGGCATACCTGCCTTCTGCACGCCTAAGACACTGGACTTCCTATTATATGTTCATACACTGTTTACTCACCTGTTCCACAGCACATCTATCGTTCATTAATATTTCTCGTTTCGAAAGTCATCTTGCCAGCCAGGCTTGATGTCACCCCCTTGAGTCCATGTTTTCTACCAATCCTTTTCACCAGCATTCCAGGCTCTACGCTCAGCGATATCACTGAGCCCTGAAGAGTCACGGGACACCTCCCTCATGTGACGAAACACGTGTCGGCTGGTTGTTTTCTTTATGTTGTTGCTCGAATAAATACTTTTGAAAGATTACTCTGGTGTTGACCACTAAGAATTGGGATCATACGAGACATTTCTACCAGTGAGACATCCTCATAACGTGTGCCCGGGACTCTGTTCACAATGCTTCATTTGTCTGGTCTAATGTCCAACAAATGCCTTTTGACAGCATTAAGAGTGATGTTGTGAAGGCTCCCACTCTTAAGCCATTTTGTATAGGTAAAATGTGTGTGATCACTGTGGATGCCAGTTTATATGGTCTGGGAGCTGTGTTGTCTCAGAAGTGTGGCAAGGAGGAGTGGAATGTGTCTTTTGCTTCTCGCACTTTGAATGAAACTGAGCGTAGGTATGCTGTTATAGAGAGGGAACTCCTTGCATGTGTTTGGGTGATAGAGCACTTCAGGAATTATGTGTGGGGTTGCCGATTTGTCCTTAGAACAGATCTTAAACCTTTGGTTAACATCTTGGGCCCAGGTGGTGGATGGAATTCTACAGCACGCATCGCCAGGTTGGCTTCAAAGCTCCAAGAGTATACTTTTACTGCTGAATTTGTGCCAGGAAAGAAGAATGCCACTGCAGATTGTCTTTCCCGGTTGCCAAGCCAGTCTGTTGAAACGTCTGATGTGGGTGAAGTTGATATGGTGGCCGGGATCAGAGATATTTTTGACCGGCAGTTTTCCAGCATTTCTGAAGAGTTGTGGGAACGGTGCGAGGAGGCGGATAAAGTGTGGAACGTGGTGAAGAGTTTTGTGCTGGATGGTTGGCCTAAAAGAAGTGATGTAAAGCCGGAATGGGAATGTTTTTACAAGGTGGCTGAGGAACTTGAGGTGGAGGGTGGTTTGTTGTTTAAAGGTGGAAAATGTATTCCTCCGAACGGTGTTCGCGATGTCATTCTCAGGTTGGCTCATAAGGAGCATCCAGGAATGTCGTCTATGAAACGTTTGGTGAGAATCCATTTTTGGTGGCCGGGCATGGACCGGATGGTTCTAATGGATGTAGGGTTTTTAAAGAGGAAGCTTGGCGCTCTAGCTGATATGCGTTGTGTGTGTGGTGTTGCGAGTAAGGACGGTGCCACCAGGTCGGGGGAAATACCCTGTAACCCCCGTAATTGTGTGAGTCGTGAAACTCACACCAGAAATGTGAACAGAATCCTGGGCACACGTTATGGGGATGTCTTACTAGTAGAAATGTCTCGTATGATCTCAAATTCTTAGTGGTCAACACCAGAGTAATCTTTCAAAAGTATTTATTTGAGCAACAACATAAAGAAAACAACCAGCCGACACGTGTTTCATCACACGAGGGAGGTATCCCGTGACTCTTCAGGGCTGGGAAAGATACAAGGCATAAAGTAAACCAAAAACCGGGTTGCTGCTGAAAATTCATAATTTAAAACAAAGGGAAAGTGAATAAGGATCACCTTAAAACAGTGGAAACCCTAAGTGTCGTAAGTTGCGAAAAGCATAAAATAAGTTGACTTTGTATGTGCTTGACTGACCAGGTGTCAAAAAAATGTGACTGTATGAAGGAGAAGAGAACGTAAACAAAACATGATATCATGAAAACACAAAGGTGACTGTAATAAGTGAGGACAACGCAGAACGATATGCGACATGTATACAAACAAAATAATGTGACTCGTGGTGCCATGGTGGTTTGCATGTGACAAGAGATAGTAAAAAGCTTGTTCCTCTGAGGACAAAAACAAACAATCACACATGACTAACGTGAAGAAAGTATCATCCCTGTTGGATAGTTATGCAGAAGAAACCCATAGATAAATTAAGCACATGGTAAAAGCTGGCTGAATAGGGAAATTTACAAAGGTCCGCCCCAGTGAATTAAAATAAGGCTAAATGTTCCTCTGAGGACAAAAACAAACAATCACACATGACTAACGTGAGGAAAGTATCATCCCTGTTGGATAGTTATGCAGAAGAAACCCATAGATAAATTAAGCACATGGTAAAAGCTGGCTGAATAGGAAAATTTACAAAGGTCCGCCCCAGTGAATTAAAGTAAGGCTAAATGTAGTACGGTGAAACTGAGCAAGGGAGGCGTGCGCAAAAAAGACACAATAAAAGTCTGGGGTGGTAGAATACCTGAGGTTAAGTATGTGACAAAACCGTAAATGTGACGTGGTCAACTACGGTATGAGACACCTGCCGGGGTAGAAAAATGGAAGGTGCGGGTACCTCCAGGTAGGAAGCAGAAAGGCGAGTAATGCCTGAAAGGAAGGAAAGAAAAAAAGAAAAGGGGGGGAGGGAAATGAGTAAATTGCCGCGAACAACACCAAAAGAACCTGGCAGAAAGTGTGCTCACGACGCCTACCTCAGTGGGATCTCTGAGCTTAGAGCCTGGAAAACTGATGAAAGGATTGCTGGAAAGAGTGGACTCGACAGGGTAACGTCAAGCTGCAGGAGAGAGGGAATAAGGATTAAATGGGGAGGAGGGGACCTCCCAAACAGGAAAGGGGCACGGGTCAGGAGGATGCTGTCACTCACCCCGGCTGGCAAGATGACTGATGAAACGAAAAATGAAAGTGAACGGCGCATGTGCTGTGGAACAGGTGAGTATACCTGAAGGAAAAAGGAAAAATTAAAAAGATGATAGCGGGGACGGACGAATTGGGGTAAAACCCGGAAGAAGGGGAGTCTTACGGTGTATAAACATGTGAGAGGATGTCCAGTGTCAATAGGCGTGCGGCAGGCGGGTAAGCCGGCCAACTGTGGGCAAAAAAGTATAAAAGAAGAGGTGGGAAGAGCGGTCAGCGGAATGCGGGACCTCAAATCCCAAGACGGGCAGGCTCGAGTATGGCTTACCTCAGATCCGAGCGAGGCGGGACGTCTGACACTGGGTCCGTTGGCTTTCCGGATGCGGAAGTCAAGAGACGTGTCAGTAGGCTACTTGTAACATGGGAGAGAAGTGAAGACTAGAGCGTGAACCGGCACGGGACGTGCCTAGAGAAGGAGACGTGATGGAGTAGGCGGTGGTGAATAACGTAGGGCAGAAAAACGTCACCGAAAAATAGCGTAGTGCGCTGGAAGTATGGTTGAAAAGACGCCAATAGTAATGGGGAACCAGAAGACAAACAGGGTATGCCCAGGTAGAATGTAAAGCAGAAAAAAAGCAAAGGAATGGAAGTAAAAAATGATAAGGAGGTGGCTAGGAGGTGAAAAAGGAATAACAAAAACTGGGAGCTCATGTGAAAGGAAGATGGTGTCCACAGAGACCTGGAGGAAGACGGGTTGGTCAGGGAAAAAGAAAAAAGATATAATACATGAAAGGAATGGAAGAGTACAAAGATAAGGAGGTGGCTAGGAGGTGGAATGGGAAAAGCAATATCAGGGAGCCCAGGAAGTAAACAATGATGAGGTGGTGGCTAGGAGGTGGAATGGGAAAAGCAATATCAGGGAGCCCAGGTGAAGGGAAGATGGTGTCCGCAGAAAACCTGAAATCTGTGTGGTGATCTAATAGAACAACAAAAATCATGATACATAGTAATTATTCTATTAGACTGACATAACCTGTTGAAATGACAGGTAGTCTCTAGTATGTGGTGGACTTGAAAACAAACCTCCATCCAGATCTTAAACAAGATCCAGAAATGAAAAGTGAGAGCCATAAGTGTGGGGAGCATGAGAAGCAATGAGGAGCAAAAAGAACAAATCTGTGTGGTGATCTAATAGAACAACAGAAATCATGGTACATAGTAATTATTCTATTAGACTGACATAACCTGTTGAAATGACAGGTAGTCTCTAGTACGTGGTGGACTTGAAAACAAACCACCATCCAGATCTTAATCAAAACAGTATTACACAGAAACAATGGGAGAAAAGACAAGCATCCAGTAACCACAGCAGGTGGTTCATAGAAGAACAGGTTTGAGCGAATCAGTCGCCCAAAAAGTAATGTAATTCATGGTCAGTGTTTAGGCCGTGTTGAACTGTCTGTAGACGCATGATCCAAGTTGCCTCCAATCGCCTTAGTCTCAGTTCTCTATTGCCGCCCCTTTGGCTGATGGTCGCAACATCGATTCCGAAGAAAGAAAAGCGTTTTTTGGAACCTTGGTTGGGGCATGTGGCAGCATGCACTGCCATTGGGTATCTTGTGTCTTGATTCTGCAGTGCCCTGATGTGTTCACCAATACGTTCTTTGAGCGGTCTGATGGTGCTTCCGATATTCCAGCGCGTGCAGGTGCATTCAAGGATGTAGACTACAAACTTGGTGTTGCAGTTGATGTTGCACTTGATTTGATATTGTTTCTTGTTGACTCCAGTGAAGTTCCTGACCCCATTTAGAGCCAGCCTGCATACTCCACAGCACCCACATTTGAAAAAAACCCAAAGTGTGTATCGTGAGCCATGTGTGGTTTTTGTGGATGTTCGGTACACTGGGACTTAATCTTGATCTGAGAGTTCTGCCCCGTCTGTAGGTGATCAGAGGTTTGTTGGTAATAACCTCTTTAAGTGTAGTGTCTGCAAGTAGAATGCCCCAATGTTTGTTGAGGCTCTTCCTCATGGCTATTCCCATGTCACTGTAATCGGTGATAAGTCTCACTGGCTGATCTCGTTCTACGGCCGATTTCTTTTTATCGCTCAATGTGCCTTGCCTATCTGTCCTGTTGATCCTTGCTTCTGCTCGGCCAATGCTGCGTGCATTGTAGCCTCTAGCCTTGAATCTGTGTTTCATATCAGACATACATTTTTGGAACTCTAGTTCCTCACTACAGTTCCTCCTAGCTCTGACGAATTCCCCATAGGGGATTGCTTCAATTTGGTGTGACGGATGGGAGCTGTCAGCGTGTAGTATGGCATTGCAAGAAGTTGCCTTTCTATACAGGCGACTGTGTAGTGTATCTGATTTGATGTAGAGTTCTACATCAAGGAATGTTATGCCTGTGGTGCTGGATTCGGTCGTGAATCTCATGTTCATGTCATTGGAATTGAGGTGTACACAAAATTCTGCCAGCTTGTGTTGGGACCCTGACCATAGTAACAAGCAATCGTCTATGTAGCGTCCCCAGTAAACTATGGAATCTACCCAAGGTGCCCCTTTGTTGCCCCAGATCCAGATGGATTCTAATACTCCCATGTAGAGGTTTGCAAACGAGGGTGAAAACCTTGAGCCCATGGCCACACCCTTGTTTTGCTTGTACCAAAGATTGTCATACATGAAGTAATTATTGTTCAAAATGATGTCCATCATTTTGATGAGCATGTTGGTGGGTTGCCACAAGGGGGCCGGTCTATTCATAAGCAAAGTGGTGACAGCTTCGAGTCCTAACTCCGGTTCAATTGTGGTGTACAGAGAGACCACGTCGAGAGTAACCAGAGTCATACCTGGTTGCCACTCTACATCCGCTAAGATACTTAAAATGTGTTTGGTATCTTGTATGTGAGAGGGTAAGTTCTTGACCATGGGATTTAAGAACAGGTCAACATATTGAGCGAGTCTCTCAGTGGGACCGCCAATGCCTGATACGATGGGTCTACCAGGTGGGAATGGTGCAGGCTTATGAATCTTCGGTAAAGTGTATAACCAGGGGAATGCAGGTCTGTGTACCTTTAAGTAAATCAGCTCCTGATCATCAATGAGGCCCAATGAGTGCCAGTCCGAGAGATGGTTGTTGATCATGTAGGTTAGTCTGCCCATGGGATTTTGAGTGATTCGTTCATAGCAGGTGGTGTCTTCTAGTTGTGACAAGATTTCATTGTGGTAGTCAGTTCGATTCATTACCACAACATTTCCACCCTTGTCTGCCTCTTTTATCACGATGTCTGCTTTAGCTTCTAAGGTTTTTAAAGCTAAAAAAAAAATATGTAAGTCCGTTTTTATATAGCGCAGCTACTCACCCTTACGGGTCTCAAGGCGCTGGGGGCCGGAGTGGAAATTAAGTGAGCTATTGCCCAGAGTCACATGGTGCTGAGCTGAGCTGCCGCCGGAGCCGGGGATCGAACAGTGAACCCTGTGCTCCGAAGTCAGCTGCCCTGGCCGCTGCACCACACCTCTCCACTAAGCTACCCTTTCTCCTCTGTATAGATTGTCTTTGATTCTATGTTTGGTCCTCTGTACCTTCAGTTCATGTTTGTCTATGTCAGCCATAACTAGATTGAAAAAGGTATCAACCGAGTTCCCCCCAGGCAGCGTAGGAGTCCATTTGGACTTGTTTTTCAGACCACTGTTGAGGGATAGGTCTGTCTCTATGTCCAATTCTTCAAGAAGATTTTCCATTTGTATGGGTCTATCATCCGACTCAGCTAGGGACAGCAGGAGATGTGTGTTTTGGATATCTTTTATACTTTGTACGCCTGAAGAATTGTCAGTATAAATCCTCATAACGTTTTTGGTTGCGGATGGAGTACCACTGAAATGTTTTTTAATTTTCAAGCCCCTGACAAATTTAAAGAGGTCTATCCTGTGTCTGCAAGTGTCGCCCTGTTCATGGGGGTTGAAACTCAAGCCCCTGCCTAGTAATGAGATCATTTCCTTATTGAGAGATTGGGATGATAGGTTGATGACTTGAATACCCAGATCTGGTTGGTCTATTTGTTCTTCTCGTCCCCAGATCTGTTTCTTTTTGTAGTTTTCTGACTCCTGCCCTCTTCCCTCTGCGGGTTTTCTGTCTAGGGCCCCTTGTCTCTGTTGCGTTCTGTTTTCCCTGCGTATCACCTGTACCTCTCTTAAAAAAGATGATTTAGTGGAACCTGATCCGGTTGGGTCACTTGACTGATTCTCAGTGTCACTGTCGCTTGTGGGGATTGTATTGATGGAGGTGGAACTGGAAGATATCGAGGCAGTATCGATTCTGGTCGATCTATTGCCCTGTGGAGCGTTTTGGACCAACTTGTCGTATTTCTTGGCGAAGGTGAATACTCGTCCCTCTCTGTAATCAGCCTCGTCTCTTTTGAGCTGTCGTGTCTTTCTCTCTTTTATTTCGTTTTGGTGTTTGGTCAAGATCTCATTGAGAATAACGTAATTTTTTCTGTAGCTTCCTTGAGGTCTAAATCCGTGATCTCCTTTTCCAGATTGGTAATCTCAATCTGGAGTCTTGCTACCTTGCGTTCCGCGTTCTCTATTAGTATGTTAATTAGTGTGTTAGAGTTGGAAGTAAGAGTTTCTTCCCATTTGCCTAACAAATCATCATCTAGATCGTCAAAAGTAGGGAATATTTGGGAGCGGAGTCCTCTCGGGACCCTGTTGAGTCTCAAGTATTGTTTCAAGGTGGCACTGTCCCACCACCGTGAATTCTCTGTTTTCTTCAATCTTTCTAGTCTCAAAATTTTTTCTTTTAGACCCTCTTGACGTTGGGGGTTTCCACTTGTAGATGCTGTGCTGACCGTGATCCCTTTGGCTATGTTATCGAAGAGTTCTGATGCGACCCTGTCCCTATCCATAACCTAATCTGGTGAAGTGGTGATCAAAGTGTTGAAAACGCCGCGGCTGCCCTTCCTGATACTTAGGAGTACTAATGGATGTAGGGTTTTTAAAGAAGAAGCTTGGCGCTCTAGCTGATATGCGTTGTGTGTGTGGTGTTGCGAGTAAGGACGGTGCCACCAGGTCGGGGGAAATACCCTGTAACCCCCATAATTGTGTGAGTCGTGAAACTCACACCAGAAATGTGAACAGAATCCTGGGCACACGTTATGGGGATGTCTTACTAGTAGAACCGGATGGTTGACAGAGTAGTGAGGGAATGTGATGTGTGTGCGTCTAGTGAAAAGATGCTAAAGGTTAACGTTCCACCTTTGAAGAGCGTGGAGTGGCCTGTTTTGCCGTGGCAAAAGCTTGCTTTTGATATTTCTGGACCTTTCAATTTTTTGCCGGTAGATCTTCGTTTCGCTTTGGTTTTAGTGGACTACCACTCTAAGTGGCCTGAAGTCAAGTTTGTTCCGCACCCTACTACTGGTGCCGTAATTGAGTTTCTTAAGGAGGTGTTGCTAGGGAGGGTTGTCCTTCCACTCTGGTCACTGATAATGGTGTGCAGTTAACTTCAAATGACATGGAAGTTTTACTTAAACACTGTGACATAAAACATGTTACCACGTCTTTATATGAACCCCATGAAAATGGTTAAGTGTAGAGATTTAATTGTGTCTTGAAAGGTTTTGTTGTGGAGGCGCGTGCCTCTGGGAGTAAATGGAAGAACATCTTGAGGGAAAAGTTGTGGATGTACAGGATTACACCGCAGGCTAGCACAGAAGTCAGTCCTTTCAAATTGTTGAAAGGTAGAAATCCTGGGTCTCGGTTATGTCCCTGGTGGTTCAAGAGGAAATGGTGTTGTTTGGGTGAGGAGTGTGGTGTGAGTGAAGTAGCTAACAAAGTCTTGCACAAGCAGTGTAAATCCAAGGAACGGTATGACAAGATTTGGAGAGCTAAACCCCATGAGTTTGTCGTTGGGGATTGGGTGAGAGTGCGCAAACCCGTGTATGAAGGCAAGAGTGCTCCGAGATTTGGTAAATCCACTAAGATACAAAAAGTGTTTTCCAATTCCATTGTGACCCAAGATGGTAAAGTATGGAATGTTAGAAAAGTTTCCAAGTGTTGTAAACCTGTGGAAAGCTGCCAGAAGTTTGAGAGGGACGATGGACCTGGCAGAGATTTCCTGTTGAGATTTAAGGTTCCTGAGGGTAATTGTCCTCCGGGTGATGTTCTTCATGAATTTCCTGTTGTTTCTGAGTTACCAGGAACCTCAGTTGCTTCCCGTGTTAAGGAAGCTTGCAGGAATTGCCCTGCTCCCAAACGTTACATTGATTTTATTAAGTAATGGGATTTTTTCCTTCTCCTTTTGTTTTCTTTTGTTTCTTTCTTTCCTCCTTTTCTCTTCTGTTTTTTTTTTCTTATTTTTTTTTCCTCTTTTAGTTCTTGTTTAAGGGGGGAGATGTGTTATATTCCATCTGCACGTGCTATGTTTATTTTACATCTGATCCCGGTGTTCCACTGGAGTGTTCTGGCGAAATGTTGAGGATCAGATGGTTTTGTGCTGCAGCTGCTGACCAGTGGCTGTGTTGCTGTGTCGCTCTAACAAACTACTCTACAACTACCTACACCTGGATCCGGAATTTAATAGTATATAAATCCCAAATGGCAAAATTCTTTGATTTGTAAAGAAATTATTTTTAATGTAATTGTATGAATACACAAATAGGTTTCTTTCGTCTATTTATTTTTGTACAATAGAAAACAAACTATTTGTATAGACATATTTTTTTCTCATATGATGTCTTGCAGTTTTCTCTTCTTCTGGATGTTATACGAGTATATGATTTTGTGATAGAAGCTGCTCCCCTTTTTTTGATTATTAGTTATATTGTAAGCCAGAAAGGGTACGGACTAGCACAGGGCCTGGTTACCAAACTAACCTTGAATTATTGATTGGTACACTTTTCCCAATGTTTGTAGGACTGGAATTACAACAGTAAATCTGCTCCTCCAAATATACGCAATTTTCCCAGTGTTTGAGTGTGGAGTTAGACAAGCAATTCTAAACTCCATAGGCATTTGCCCTTTCCCAAATGTTTGTGGAACTTGAGGGTAAAATAGTAAATGTGACTCCCTGATATATGTAAATTTTTTATATATAGTGAGAATTGCAAATCTGACCACTCAAATATAAGCCTTTTCTGTTATTTATGTTTGTCTGGTGTTGGAACAGCAAATCTCACCACCAAATGTTTTGTTTCAAATATGTTTGCAAGTTTGCATCTAATATTGTGTTTTTTACTATGTTATTTCTGTTTTGGTGATTTTTTGTTGTAGTTAGAAATTTCAAATATTTATGGTTATATTTATGTTTAAAATTAATAGACTTAAAATGCGCTTTATTTAATACATAAGTGAAAATGCATTAATAAACTATGAATGCTTTTAGATACATTTATATATATGCTCATATTGTTACATTTATTTTGAGTGATTTATTAATAAAGTTTAATGCCGGCTTTTAAAATTTTGTTTAAAAAATATGCAATCTATGTTGTAAGGTTAAACACATTTCTGTTAAAAACTGTTTACTATTTAGCTATTTTTCTAAGTTGTCATTTCCAAATCTCAAACTTGCTTTCTAATTACAAATGTTTTTATGGTTCTGTAGAGGAAAGTGATAATATATTAAATATTTTTAGAAAACGATATACTTTTTATTTTAAGTTTATTCTTTATTATTCAAAAACTGCACTTCTTAATAATTTACAGGTATTTGTAAACTGTCATTTGAATTTGACAATCTGGTAAAGTTTATTGTTAGGTTTTAAAATACTATCCTTTTGTAGTAGATATTTTGTATGTTTTATATTTTTTACATTCAATATTTTTGAACAAGTTATTTTTCTACTTTACATTATAAGTATGTAAGGTTGATATTTTTGCTGTTGATATTTTGACAATATTTTCAGAATACAATATTTTTGTGGCTAATAGTGTGAGATACAACTGTCTTACCCACTTCAATACTAGGGTAACAAAGGTCCTTTCCGGCACAAAAAAGGAAGTAACATTTATACAATGAAGGCCTTTAACCTTGCGTGCAGTCCCCAGTAGGATGTATAACAGTACTAAGCATGCCTTTACCAAGCATGCCTTTACCACACATGCCTTTACAATACTGCCTTTACCACACATGGTAAGTATATTTAAGATGAGTAAAACCCATATAAATAAATATGTATATTTAAATTTACAATTTTTTAAAACTCTTTTTATTGATACATGCTCAATTCACTTAAGGAATAGTATGCCACAGAGATTCCGGCTCTGCATTTGGTTAAAACATTTCGACATCAATATAGGTTTTGAAGGATGGTCTACAGTTTGCTCTTCCCCTTTCAACCCCCCCTCCCCTGGTGAATTTACAATAATTTTAAATGTCATTTCCCCCAAAGTTCCCTTTTTGAAAATTACCCACCCCTAAACCCGAAAATAACCCTTACCACTGTATACTACTACCCACCCCATAACCCTAAAATGACTCTTGCTACCTTTTACCACTACCCACCTCTATAGCCTAAAAAGACCCTTACCAGCCCATACCACTACCCACCCCTAACCCCTACAATTACCCGTGCTGCACTATACTACTACCCACCCCTAAACCCTAAAATTACCCTTACCACCCTTTACCAATATCCACCATTATACCCTAACATTTACCTTTACCACCACCCACCATTAAACACTAAATTTAGCTCCACAGTTAGATATATGTATATATATATAGGTGTAGGTATCTTAATGCATCTCTCGTCAATATCATCATTTAAACCCCTAGAGATCGGAGAATAGCAATGTAAACATTAAAACAGACATGAGCCCATGTGGAGGATAAGACCCTACATACCGGACATCTAGGGTGCAGAGAGCTACCACATAATAGCAGGTTTTATGGCAGTAGAGCCAGCCATATAATCTCCATGCCCACTTGGAGCTCCAACTCAGACCATTGCTATTCAGCACAACCCCAGGACCAATTAAGACAACTCACCTCTTGAAACCTGCTTGTACACGCAGCAAAAACCCCACTCTAGCAACACACAAATCTTCAGAAGTCTAGATGAGGACTTCCTAAATAAGTATGCTCATGATCACCACTCTTAAGAACACTACAACGTTCCTGCACATGAAGAGAAAATGCCATGAGAGTTACGGCTTCATAGATTGATGACCTCTACTGAGTTTTTCGTCAGCTTCAGAAGTACTCAGAGGTTTCCAAGATCTCTATCCATTGATTTATAGGCCATTTCATCCAATTCACTGTGGGGTCTGTGCATGTTTCCAAAAGATTGAATCTATTTGCGATTTCCTGGGTGTATTTTTTTCCACTAAATGTGATGGCTACTAGACTTCTACACCTCCCAAATCTACTCAGTCAGGTGAAACTTGACTTCGGAATAAGACATTATGTGGAGGACTGGGTGGCGGTTAGGAACACTGCTTCCACAGTATGCAATATTGTGGGCCTCAGCTATGGCAAACAGCTCTGATAACTGCAGAAGAACTCTTCAAGATGACACAAATGAAGGAAACAATTATTAATTTTTAAACACTCTTTTACACCAGAGGCAGGTTGGTATCGCAGATGATAGTGTTTGTGCAAACCAGCAGTAACAGAACTGGGGGCTCTTTTGGTGTTAGAACACATCTTCTGTGAGGGATACTTTTTTAAAAAAAAATTATTTAATGCAGTTTTATATAGTGCAAACTTTACCCAAATGTGTCAGAGCGCTTTACAAAAGAACCAAGTAAGTTACAAAAGGTACACATGATAGAATATACACACTAACAAGTTACATATACAATCAGGATTGTAAAAATTAGAGGTACCAGCATTAGGTTAATACAGGTATAGAATACATATTTACAAAGTTGACCTCATGTGAGTGCCAGGCGGCCGTAATGGTAATTTATTCCTGGGAGTACCTTCGGAAGAGAAGAGTTTAAAGATCTGTCCGGAAAGAGGCGGTGGTTCGGAGGGATGGAGGAAGTGAGTTCCAAATTCTAGCCGCACTACCTGAGAAGGATTGAGCCATAAATCTTTTCCTTTTGAAAGTAGGAGGTTCGAGCAGTACTTCTGCTTGTTGCAAAGATCCATAACCTAAATTAAACACATTATTTGCCCATTTCCACAAGAAAAAAAAAGCTGCATCACTCTACTGATAAGCAAGCAACAACAACGTTAGAAGTTTAACTAACAAGATATCCCACTAGCAGGAAAGGGGAAAACCGTTTAAGGAAGCATACGTCCGGGTTCCCATAAAATAGGGTACAAATGTGGAACGTATAAAGACTTACAACTCTAATGATAAAGGCATCAATTAAACTGGTAACTCACCTCTGAAGAACCATCAATTATTTTTGAAGTACCCGACACTCGGAGAGGGTCTCTGTACACCGCTGCAGTCGGCAGACAGGCGATGTTTTATTGAACATACAAAGAGCACAGCACTTTACCTTTTGCCCGGGGAGGAGCTCCAGAGAGACGAGGGGCCTGCACAGTCCCTGCTTGTGCTGTCCGGGATCCGGGCAAACGCAGGATGTCAGGTTCAATTACAAGCAGTCCCGCACTTTTACCAAACACTGACTGTACTCTCATAAAGTGCATAGAAACATAACCGGGGCAGAGCCGTGTCATCTCTCAAACAACCGCACTTGAGTGAGGGAATCTCACGGAAGGAACGCGGGGACCGCCTTTATATTCATGGAACTGGGATTGATTCATGACAAATAACATGGCAATGACAGACGGGTTATTTATTGCAAAGGCGCACGGAGCACACGCCACAAATCACCCTGCTCCGAACAAAGTGTGTGGATTGGGCGAGGGAGAGGAACCAGAGAGATGGTGGGAAGATGGAGACGGGGAAGGTGGGAAATGGGGAAGAGGGGAGACAAGATGGACAAGAGGAAGTGAGGAGAGGAAGATGTGGAAGGAAAGAAGGAGATGGGGAAAGAAGGAGATGGGGAAAGAAGGAGATGGGGAAAGGAGGAGAGGTTGATGGTGAAGGGCTGGGAGGGAGGGAGATGTGGAACAGAAGAGAAGTGGACAGGAATGTAGGAGATGGAGGGGATGGAGCAGATGGGATGGAGGAAACGGAGAGAGATACGGGAAGAGGGAGATAGAGAGGGGAGAGCGAGTTGGGGATAGACGAGGAGGAAAATAGGGAAGGGAGTGGAGGGAAATGGAGAGGGAGGGGAACGATGGGAAGGGAATGGAGGAGAGTGAGGGCAGGAGACCGAGGAGAGGGAGTGGTGGAGAGGGAGTGTGAGGCAATGAGAAAGAGATGGGAAGTAATATGGTGTAGGAGTGGGATGGGAAAAAAGAGGAGGCGAGGATGTAAGGGGAGACAAATGGCAGGGAAGTAGCTAAAAAAGAGTGGTGGGGATTTGTGAGAAGAATGACAGGGAAGGTTTTTGAAGAAATAAACATGAAAGAAGTGAGGAGGGAGGGACGGCGAATGAAAGACAAAAAAGAGAGAGATGGAGGTGTGAGATTACATTAACGCCCTGGATACCCAGCAAGCTTCTTTTCTGGAGGATTTTGAGGGTGCTAACTTGCCTCCAATTATCTTCGAGGAACACATGGACTTGAAATAGATGATAAGGAAAAACACCTTAACGGGTTGCTTCAAATTCACAACACGGTATGGGTTCAGATGAATTAGGAATGCATGAAAGAGCGACAGCTGAAAAAATGGAAAAGAATACAAGAACACGTTTCACCTGTGTCATATCTTAGAACAGCCTTCTCCAACGAGTAGCACGTGACCTAATGGTAACTCTCCAGGTAGCTTTAACCATCTCTCCTGTGTGCAGCCAAGCCTACAAAATTAGATGTTGTTGTTTAATTTAATTAATATTTGTATACCAAAATTAAAAAGTGTGTATTCGAAGAAAAAAATTGTGTATTTCCAGAACTCCTAATCGGATGTTTGCAGAAAAATGGTTGAATTTCCGACTGAATTTCCCCTTCAGTGATTCTAACCACTGAGTTGGGTAACCGCCAAGATACACTTGAAGGTGAGCATGTGCTTTACAAATACATATTTATTTTCTATTCTATTTAAAGCAAATATTGGATAAATCATGCAATGTTGGGGAGACTTGTTGCCTTGGAAAATTGCAGCGTTGGCTGTTATGTATTACCCATTTAGAAGCATTTCAAAATGATAAAACATTTTTTACATTAATGCTGACATTCCTGCCTCATGAACTGAGGTGATCGCTGCTGATTATCTTGCATGAGGTGACCACTAATGTAATCTTGTCTTATGTGGTCATTATTACAACACTAATAATATTAGGAGCTCGTGATACTTTTCATTGAAGATAAGTAGCTCTTATTACAGAAGAGGTTGGAGACCCCTGTCCTAGAAACATAATGGAAGCAACAGGGCCTTATGCCTTTCTGATACTAATGCCATGGGCACAATTATACTTCTGAGGAGTTAATATATTTTTATTAGCAGATGGAAACATGAGAAGAAGGACTTGCTTTCCCTGTGGTAGAGTAGGTCAGACTATTATATTATTTTATCTGTTTGATTCAAAATTCTAAAGTCTGTTCTGTTTTCAATGATCGGCCAATACAATTAACAGAGAGCAAGAGATGCTTAGACGTTCCTCCGTAAGGTAGAAATGAGCAATGCCGTAAAGCCCTGCAACCGCCACAACATTCTTTGAAGTCAAATTTCAGGATAGTACAGAAATGCAAGTAACATAGGGCATGGCAAATTTAAATAGTTCTATCAGACCTAATCATTAAAGATACAATGCTTAAAAATAATGATAATTATTAAGTAAACTTCAAGAAATTCTACTTGTTGACCAAAGGGCAAACATGAGTCAACATGTGTAGACCAAACAGCAACATCAAACTGAGTAGAAAAAATGTAGTCCAAAGAATTAAAAAACAGAGGAAACAAGAAATAGCTACATTAAAACTTGGTGTTGTGAAATATGATACAACACCTATCTTTCCCTGCTAATAAGTGGTAGGGGATTTCGATGACCTGGCAATCACCACGCCCTTGACCCTTGAACGGTCTGAGGGTCATTTAATTGTCATTCATGTAGTTTCTGTCTCCCAAATAAAGAAGAAAATAAGGTTTAACATTTGTTCCTCCTCTTGATATAGAGCCCTGAAGATGATGATTTGTGTATGAGCAGGTGCACCTTTTCTCGGTGGATGCTGAAGAGAAGAAGAATTTGTGTGGGAGTGTTGTTGTGACTCGTCGTCTGGTAATGAAATCACTGTCAAATGAGCCCCATGGAGAGCAACAGCATGATGTATTATCAGGCTGAGAAGGTTGGAGTTCTATGTCAGGGCAGAGATGAGTGTCTAAATCAGGTTCCAGAGCAGAACCAGGGATGAGGAAGGAAGCATTCAGCAATCATAATAAAAACATAGCTGGGCTGAAATGCGGGGACTAGAGATCAGTGCTAGCAAATTTCGGTTAGGTGGATGTCAGATGCAAGGTAGGGGGTAGAGGAAGAGGTCAACAGGGCTTGCTGGAGGGCACATTTGTGCAGGACTAGAGTAATAGGTATGGAGGAGTAACACTTTGAAAAACAGTTGCCACTCCATCAAAGTCTCTAAGCAATGTGACAAAAGACTAATGCGCCCACTCTCAACAACTCCTCAACACCACTCAGGCTGGATTCAACCAAAAGACAGCACAGAAAGTCCCTTCATGGTCACCACAGATTAAATCTGCATGATCCTCAACAGAGGAGACACAACAGCCCTCATCCTCCTGGACCTCTCTGCAAGATATGACATGGTCTCCCACCTCATCCAACGCCTGCACATTATCAGACTTCAAGGACCCGCACTCTGAGGGTTCTGTTCCCTCCTGACTGGCAGGGCCCAGTCAGTCAGCCCAACACCTTTCACCAGTGGTGGCTCCTCCGCTAAGGCGGAGTAGCATCACCCCACTGCTTTTAAGCAGTGTGTCTAAAGGAAAACTAAAATGATAATAACTCAATGTTATTATCATTTTGTTTCCAGCTGCTTTGCGGGCGGGCGGGCCTGCTTTGCTCTCAGTGCAGGGCAGGGGAGGAGTGGTTTTCCCACTCCAAATGTGCATGAATGCTTGGCCAGCCCTTTGGGGTGGCCAAACAGTCATGCGCACTTTGCATGTTCACCACACAGGTTGCATTCCAGCCTGAGTGGAGAACATGCCCAGGCCCCCAGTCCCCATCTGAGTGCCGAACCACAGCTCTCAGACCAATCACAACGCTGCATTGCAGCGTTGTGATTGGTCAGGGGAGCCTGGGTGCTTACCAATGCTGCATTGCAGGGTTGTGCTGCATTGCAGGGTTGTTATTGGTAAGGGAGCTTGGGTGTGCTTCCTGGTTCCTGTTCCTGGCCCGAGTCTGACGAAGGGAGATGGAGCAGAGATGCATGACGCGGCGATAAGGTAAGTGTTTTTTAAATTGTTTTTATTTTACATTCCCCTTCCTCCTCCCAACCCCCACCCCCTGCCCTACCACCCCCGATTCATTTCGGCCGCTACTGCCTTTCACCTCAGACCCTCAAGGCCTTGTCTGCAGACATTCTCCAACACTTACATGCTCCCCATGGCCAACCTCATTAGTTCGAACAACATCAATGTCCTCTCCTACACGAATGACACACAAATTATTCTCTCCCTCACAGACAAGGTGCCCAGCACCTGGAACAATTTCAATGCATGCATGACCAAAATCGCCGACTAGATGAAGACCAACTATCTTAAGCTGAACACGGGCAAGACAGAAATCATAACCTTCAACAAGAGCCTATCTCTGAGGGTCTCCAACTTTTGGCTGACAGAGCTAGGTACCAATATCCAACCTCCCACACGCCAAGAACCTAGGGATCGTCATTGACTGCAAACGCAACATAACTGCCCAAGCCAACGCCATCACTGCCTCATTCTTCCACTCTCTAAAGATACTGACAAAGATCTTATGGCTACACTAGGAAAATCATCACCCACACTCTAGGCACAAGCAAGCTGGACTACAGAAACCCCTATGCTGGGATCAACAAGCAACTCTTCAGGAAACAACAGACCATTCAGAACTTTGTGGCGAGAATCACTCTCAACTTTCCACACCGCAAACACATCTCACCTCACTTCAAGGAGCTACAATGGTTACCCATACACAAACGAGCACAATTCAAACTTTTCACCCAGGTTTCTACTACATAACTCTGGCCTGGCATAGCTCAACAATCACATCTGGTTTCACAAACCTTACAGACACGTCTGCTTGGCTGGACTCCTACTCGCACACATCCTACACAAATAGAGAACCAGATCCAGAGGCTAAGACTTCTCGTAGATCACTCCTACAGCATGGAACAACATGCTGCTACACTTCTGAACATCTTCCTCACTTCTTGAATTCCGCAAGAAGCTGAAGACTTGGATTTTCAATTAGTCTTTCTTGGCCCTAGGCTGGCTAGACTCAACCCTGCTCAGCAACAGGAAACCCTCCCGGGTGATAGTGCACTTTACAACTCAACCCTGTTACAAACTAAATTCCTTCAATGTTGTTTGTATTCAGCCATTTTAGCTTATGAATGGAGTTGAACAGCTTCAGGATGTCCTCTCTTTTTAAAATGTTCTGTTGACCCTTTGAAAAATATATCAGGAGTTAAACAAAAGAGAGCACACGCTCTCATCCTTTTTGACAAGACTCTCTTTAGAGCTCTTGAAATAAATGTCTAATGCAGATTGGTTATTAGTGTTTGCAGAGTTAAATTCAGAAAGCTGGCGAGATGAGCAGGCTTTTAAATGGAAATAAAGACTAGAGAGGTTTGGGAGCATAAAGGGTAAGTGTAAATGGCTGACTAAAGCATTCATAATATGTGAGAAAGATTGGCATTATCTTTCCCCAGTGATTCGCTGGCAACAGAGGTGGGCACAATTCTACTAGGCTAGGCACTACAGTATATTTGGGCTTGAGTATGTTTAATTGTAATCTATGGTCCAACACCAAAGAAGTACTTTGAAAGTTAGGCTTTGGGTTTGACATTCATGCCACTGCTGACTGTTCTGAACTTGTCTTAGTCAGAATTGGTAGTGAAGACTGCCTAATGATAGTAGGGAGGTCAGGTGGCTCCAAAGCTTCTAAGTTTATTGACAGATGTGAGTTTGAAAAAGATTTGTCTTGGACTGTTACTATAAACTTTGCATGTGCTGATGAAGCCTTAATGCTGGGTACTGTACTGAGTGAGTCTGCATTTACCTCTAGTGCTGTGACGTTTTGACAGTTAGAAAACATTTGATATGTTCTGAGGTTCAGGTGTGAGTTTGTGAGAGAATTCACAAAGCTTTTGGTCTTGTTTCCTGGTTAGTGGATTTGATTCCTCAGACTTCAGATGGAGCTACCGGAGGTTGATTTATGATTGTCCCTCCCGTGGTTGAGAACTCTTGTGAAGGGACTGTATGCTTTATTTGAGCAGATAGGTTGGATTCTTATGACCAGTCCAGCTCACATTATATAGAAGTTTCTGTTTGCGACCCATCTCCTGTGAGTTCCTTAGGGACTTCAGGGGAAGGTCAGAAGGAAATTGCACTTTTCACCAACTTTACCAGTGAGGAACATAGTGAAGGTAAGTCAGACACTTTATCGATGTTGTAACAACAACATTAAGAGGACGGACAAATCTAGATTCTGCCATACTAGAAGAGATAGGCACACGTAGATTGGGGATCCAAGTGTAAATTGAGGCTACAATGGAAGCTAAAGTCTGTAGCAGTTCTACCTGGACCTCCAGTTTTTCCAATTGCTAGTTTAATGCATAAGTTGTTGTCTCCAAAGACTGGCAAAGAGTGGACAATGTTTTATTTAGACTAATCTGAAAATTATAAAGTGGTCCTTTTGTTTAGATGGTAAGGACCTTGACTGATTATCGGAAAGTTCATTCTAGGATTTGCTTCACAAATATCAGCTGGTGGAACCTCAAACAGATTTGGAGTGATGGACAATGAGGCTTGCTGTTAGACCGCTAAAGTTATTAATGCATCCTGCAGGAATATTAATGGCACTAGCTCTGAGCATATACTGTGTGGCGGGAAATGAGAAGACTAGTCGAGAGTGCCAGATGGAGAAAAGGCTTGGGCCGCGCATTCTACTGAGACATGTATTACTGCCCGGACCACTGAGGTTTTGTTAGGGAATGAGTAATTACCGTCATTTCCTCTAGTTGTCCCATTTGGTCTTTGGCCTGTATCATAGAAACACTAATTTCTTTCATGAACATAGCCCCATTGTTTACAAAAGAAGACAAATTATTCATTATGGAGCCTGATTTAAAACTATTGACAGAAAAATCAGAGGTTTTATTATTTATGTCTGTGGTTAGAAAAAAAAACATCTGGACCTCCTTATTTGGAGGAGTGGGGTGAGTGTCGCCGGTCACGTTTGTGGCAATCTGAGCCTTAGGCATGGTCCGACTTCTGGCTAGAATCTTTGTGCAATTCATGGGATTCATAGACCTCAGAGATCTGGCATGGGTCATAGTATAAGTATACTGTAAGTAGCTGTTGGAAATTTAAGAAACTCTAGCAAAGTTCAGCTTTACCTCGACCCAAAGTATTGAAATTATCAATTTAAAGTTAATCAAAGCTACATAAAAGGTGACAATCAATATAAATTAAAAGAAAGGCAATTCATAGACAAATCCAAAAGTAGACTGACCTTGCTGGCAGAAAGCGAGCCAAAAACAAGCCAGATAGGACGAGCCATCAGGCTACTAATTACCAACAATCTAGCTGCTGACTGATGGACCACTGGTGCACGGCCATCAGGTCGAGGTGGGCTGCCTCCTGCCAACCTGCCGCATGCCCAACTACTCCCAGCTCTGTAGGGGAGGAGAACATAGTGGCAGCAAAGGGTAGCCCGCACTGTAAAAGTGATGCAGTGGTGGAAGGGTGTGGCAATGTGGTGTACACCTTACAGTGACGGTGTCCAGTGTACACCGTCTGCTTTCAGACTGCAGTGTTTGGCCAGCTGCTGTTGAATAAATAGCATCAACAGGGTTTTACTAGGACCTTAGAGATGTGTCACAGCTGGAAGCTGAGAAACCATTGCAGGGATCACGGCAGGAGAGGCGAGCTGCCTCTGGCTGCCCTGCCATATGCCCAAAGACTCCCAACTCTGTAGATGACGAGGACATAGTAGAGGCAAAAGGTAGTCTGCACTGCAAAAGTGAAGCAGTGGTGTAAGGATGTGGCACTGTGGTGTACAGCTTAAAATGGCAGTGTCCAGCGCCCACTGTCTGCTTTCAGATGGCAGCGTGTGTTCCAGGTGTTGTTGAATAAAGAACGTCACTATAGTTTTACCAGGGCCTTACAGATGTATCATGCCTGGAAGCTGAAAAACCGTTGTAGAAAGCACAGCAGAATGAGAGGCAAGGACGGCAAAGAGACGCTGGAAGCCACCAATCAGCCAGGCAGAGATGAGCATAGAGCAACAGCAAAGCAGTGCATTGTGGGCAGGCATTTGGACAGTATCCAATGAAGTAGACTAGTTTACAAATTCTGCATGTGAACCAACTTTTTCTGATTTGTTACAATTACCCTTCCGCAATGCTGAGAGGTTAATGTGACCACTGTACAGCAACAAGAGAGATTCCATGAAATTAATCAACAGAAACAACCCACATTGTTTATTCTAATGTCTTTTCAGAAAGCCAAGAGAATTTTACGATATTGCCCAACTAAACAAAGTACAAGAAGATAGATTACTTCAACCACCTCCTACTCTTAAGTTACCCAGCGATTGGATTTGGTGTACCTGGAGTGATGCAACTAAAAAGATGGCAGGTCACACAGGTTTTCAATTTATCAAAATATTTCTATAAATTCTATCCTGTCAATGTTTCAAGAAGCAGCCCTTACAAACCATGACCACGAGAAATCACAATCAGAGAAATGCTGAATATGATCAAATGGGGCAAGGCTTAACACCTAGTGGCTGCAACATGTATGATAGATGAGACAGTCATATTACCTTGAAAATGTTATATGGGGCATGTGAATGGTGAAAAGACAGCAACAAGTTCGGCGCAAAGATCAATAAGAAAAATTCGGAGAATGGGTGGATAAGATGAGGGGTATAGAAGAACCTTCCTGGAAAGTTCCTAGAAGGAATGCTGCAAATTAGCTATGGGAATCAAAGCATGGGGAAAGCATGATCAAAACTGTTTGAAGCATGCATACTCAGTTGGAATGTTATGATGCATAATTTCATTACCACCTTTAAGTGACTAGATAATATAATAATGTTTCATCCTCTTGATATGAATGCAAAAAGTGGGGAATGTTGCCATTGTTCAACACAGATATCCTAACATTTCAGATTGGCCCTAGGTGTGTGCCTCTGCCAATCCAGAATCTGAAGGACAACATGCAACCCCCAATTCTTTCCAGAAGATAACTAAGACATTCACTTATTATGTTAAGGGTTTGAACACCCTCAGAAGAGAATGGGATACAGAAGTGAAATTGATAATAAGAGAGCCTCTGTGATATGCTTCCAAGAGACAGATCTAAGCAAATGGGACAAGTTTATATTGAGGCACAAGAAAACATTGGAATACTGTTTATCCTCAGACATTTGAAAATATTTGAGAAATAATAAGCAGACTAAGCATCAAGCTGAGAATATGGTTATCATTTAGTGTTAGAGGTGTATTTAAGGAAAGGATGGTTGATTCAGAGGAATACATGTTTTTTTTTTTTGTAATATATCCACTTAATGAGATTTAGGATGTGCGATTTAGAGACCTGTCCCTTTAGTTTACCTCCTTTAAAGAAGAGAACATAAAAGAAGACAGTGATTTTAATACGAGTATCCCTTTAGATGGATAGATCCCAAAGGAAGGGTGGGGTCGAATGACCACCTTGCAGATCTAAAATCCTTGAGAGATGCATCTGTGATTTGTATAGAATAAATGGATGGAGGACACACCACTTAACCAATAGAGGAGTAAGTCCCCAGCCTCTGGATTTTCACAAAGAGTAACTTCATATCAAAGATAAAGGCAATGGCAGCAATAAAACCAAATCAGGCACAGCCCTTTTAATCTTCTCGATCGTGCCAAAGTACAACTGGAACTGACTTGGATGGAAGCACAGGGGACGAAAGCTAGAAAGTAGAGGCTTCCGCTTTAGTTATTGAGGGATTCAGTAATGGCAGCAAAAATAGAAAATTACTTGGACCAGTACTTCCAGGTCAGTGATGACAAGGTGCCAACCACAGAAGAGTGGACGATGCATGTATGGTTTAAGTCTCACTAAGGCCCTTATGAAGGAAGGGAAGGCAGATGAAGTAATATTGGAAAGAAAATCAAAACAAACTAAAGCGTATAGAGATAATGACTCCTTTAGACATTTAAGAAGGAAGGCTAGGATTAGAGCTAGGATCAAAAGTGCAGATGGGATGGAAGGAGCACCGCTTGGGCTGACTATAGAAATCACACACACTCACTTTTAAAAAGCAGAAACTGTGCTAAATAACAAGCAATGAGAACATTTCTAAGGTTATTATAAAATCAAGAACGAGTCACCCAATCTAATTACTTCCACAGCAATAAACCTCCAAAAATCACTGAAAAAAGAGCTGGAGGTCATAATCACAGATGTAGTTAATGGCATCATACTATGAATTTAATTTGCAATCTTACAATAATTTGTCATAGAAACTTTTGGGCCCACTGATGACTCTCTAGAATTCCTAAATCTTGTTCTGTCCCTGAGACTACTCCCAAAACCAGTAAATGACTCATCAGTAAGCCTATTGCTTTGCTAAATGTCAGTGAAAAAAATGTTATGAAACTATTTGCTATGCAGATCGTTTACATCCTACCTGAAATAATTTCCCCTAATGAATCAAGTGTCAATAATTCATTAAAATTTGAAGCCAAAATGTTGAAGCCAAAGCGTTTCTAAGTTCAGGAAAAGTTAGGAGGAGTTCACTTTGACACCAGTTAAGGGTCTAGGACCTTGGGCACAGCTCTTTGGGGTCAAGACTCACTCCAGGAGAGGCCAGCAATAGGGTCCCCAGATGGACAAATGGGAGCTGGTCAGCTGAGAAGTTGCAGGAACAGCCTCTTGTAGCTTGTTGTGTCCCTGTAACTTGAACAGAAGGTCAGCCTTGTGACACTCGGAGTCCACTTCTTTGTTCTAGTTACAAAATGGAGCGGAGGTTCTGTCTTCTAGGCTCTGCTCATGCCACAGGCACCAGGTCCAGTCCCCTTCTGTACTTTCACAAGTCCAGGCAGTGTTCTGATGAGGGTACTTGGGTGCCATACGTATGCCTGGCACCAGTATGTGGGTGGGGGATGACTAGTGGCTCCTCCCGAACCAATGCGGTAAAACTCATTGGGGTAACCTTATCTACTTTTGCACCATTTCCTGTGTGCCTTACTACAGACAATCCTGCAGTGTCCCTCTCTACTTTAAGCCAAGATGGGCGAACTTTTCTTCCCCTGTTCAGAGCTTCTGTGCCCACCACAGAGTTGTGGCCATAGAAATGAGTGGGAGAGGAGATGCCCCCAGAACTGGTTGAGAGTGACCACAGAGGAGTGGTTGCTCATTTCTATGGTTGGAACTCGAGAGATGGCCCCACTATCCAAGGGAACAGGGCACTGAAAATCAGTCAAGAGAAAGAAGTTCCCCTTGGTTGAATGAATTAACACCAGAACTGTTTCTCTAAATCAAACCTCACATACCCAAACTTACAGCTCATACCATATCATCATGTTCTCAATGTAGTATCCAAAACATACCCCAAATAAAGATGTAATACTTACAAATGTTTATTTATTTTTAAAATTTCAATATAGAAAATTCTGTGAATCAGAGTTTAAAAAAAAGTCTATGCATTTCTTTAACCAAAAAAAAAACAATCAATACATTGTTAAAAATGTATGCATAGCATAAACTGTACATCCTAATACATAAATGCTAAATATATTAAAATACGGCGCAAAAACGATAACACAAAATACAAAAGTACAAGAAAGAAACCCTATAGGCACAGTTTTATACAGACTGTTGCACACCAAGATCCAACCCTGCGAACTTATAAAATGAAAACCCTGGTTGAATAACTATTCCTTTCCCAGGCGTTTTTACAGTCGGATTCAAGAAAAGCAGGCGTCGACGCGTTTTGGCGGTATAAGGACAAGTTTAAGTACCACCTTCTTCAGGACTCTAGATAAAGGGTTTTACTCTTCTTCTGAACAGTGTTATATCCTTACTGGTGTGTTTAATGTCGGTTTATTAAAATTAGAGCAACTCAATAGTCTCTGTCAGTTCATGTGGCCTTTACGAATGATTGGCGTTCAAGTCCCAATGGATTGTTCTCCTAATTCTCACAGATAACGTTATGTCCTAATTGGCATTTTCATAATCACAACGCTTCTTCCTCTGTAGTTTGGCCTTTTATTCAGATTCAATTAATTTTAGACACTTAGCTGTGTCTCCTGGGTCAATCGGTTGGCCCTACAAGTTATCTCCCGTTTTTGGGATATATTTTTGTACGGTAGTCGGTTATCTTTTTTTTGTCTATGTCCAATCTGTCTTTATTTTTTCAAATTAAAAAACCGCCAGTTAGGTCGGGAAAGTCAAAAGTTCCTCAAATCCACGGCGTCTCTGCGTCCGTTTGTGATATCACAAACGGACGCAGAGACGCCGTGGATTTGAGGAACTTTTGACTTTCCCGACCTAACTGGCGGTTTTTTAATTTGAAAAAATAAAGACAGGAATAGGTGCTTACCTGACTGGGGGAATAAGGGAAGGGGCAAGCCCAGGTGTTAGCAACATTTGCCAGTGACAGGGAAGGCCTTTTTCAACTTTTTGAGCACAGCACACAGGCCATCCTGTCAAAGGAAAGATAGCACCTCCCCACACCCAAGGCCTTTTGTCCCTGCTCTTGTAACAATTTCACACCACATCAAGGGGGCTATTCAGCTACCAGGTGGCAGTTGGAGCTCATGCAAATAGGCTTTTAGAGGTTTTTAGGCAGGGAAAGGCAACTTTCTAAAAGAATGCTTTTCAACAACAACAAAAATTCCAATTCAGCTTCATCAGTGAATTGGGCTTCTATTAGATATTTTGAAAAGTTCATGAATGAATTTGTAGCTGTTTACTAGCTGGAGATATTATTAAACTGAAACCAATGCTTTTTTTTAAGTCACAGCCAACCCTGCTACAGTGAAAATAGCCTTTTGGGCCTTTTCACAGTAAAAACATGTTTAACATTAAACTTTCTTGTGTCCTACTTTTAAATACCATTCACCCTGCCTTATGGGCAGTATGGTCTACTTAAGAGTGACTTACTTAACTTTAACTTTAAAAGGAAGGTTTAGGCTTGTCAAATTGGATTACTTTGTCAGGTTGAATTTGCAGTTTGAACGTGCACAGCCAGGCTGCAGAGGTTAGGCCTGTGGTCATGTTTACACTCACAATGTAGTGGATGGCACTGCAATCCACTTGTGTTATTAAATTTACACGCTCTGGGTACACTTTTGTACCATATGCTAGGGACTTACAGATAAGATAAATATACCAATTAGGGTTATGCCAATTTCATCATGTTGAAAGGAGGAGTACAGGAACTTTACCTCTGGTTGGCAGGGGTAAAGTGCACAGAGTTCTACAGCCAGTGAACACAGTTAAGGCAAAAATCTGTAGGTACACCACATAAAAGATGGTAATTTCCAACATGATCCAACTCTTAACCAGGTCCCAAGCTGGCTGTCCATATGAAGACTTTAGAAAAATATCTGAGATCCTGGAGCCTTAGTTAAATCAAGTGAACAGCAAGAAAGCAGGATCTATGACCATTTCAGAAGGTCAAATAACTGGCTAAATGCGGTATGGGGAATTGAATCACCATAAAGGTATCTGTCTAAAGTGCATAAACCTCTGTAAAGGGCTTAATTATAAGAAACTGAGATATATATGTGGAGGAATGGTACAGAGAGCTACAACTATAACGATGCAGCGAGGCTGCTTACGGGTCTGCAAACACACAAAGATTTGAACTGGCTGTGTTGCATTATCGGTCGGTCAGAAAATGGATCTTATTTAAGTCATAGGTAATTGTTCACTGAGACATCTACAACAAATACTCTGGATTCATGACAGATAGGCTTAGCTGGTATGAAAACACCCCTACCCTCAGATTGGCTATAATTATAAGCTTGCTACATCAAATGTTAAATTGGTTACATCTGGGGGTAATGGAATTCATGTGGCTGCTGCTAGACTCTGAGACAAGCAAATACCTCACCTTATAAAGGAACTCTAGCTCCTGGTATTTACAAAAAGTCTTAAACCTTGCTAAAAACTATGCAGTTCCATAATTGTTCTCTAGCTATTTAGGCCAAGCTTCTTTTTTGCAGAGCACCTAGAAACTATGGTCCACTTCATAAATAATTATAATACAACAACGAGTACATACATTCCTCCTGGTGCTTACAGTTTAGGGAAACTGCCTATAAATTATGTCCAAGGTGGTACACAACACTGATTCTCCTTTAAATTACCTAAACTTACAAATTAATGCGGGGGTGGGAAACTGTGGGGAGTGAGTTGCGCTACTGTATATATTATGGGAGTGTAGGACTGTTAAACCATTTTGGATGGAAGTGATGGTCCACATTACAATAACTAGAATACAGTTACATGACAGCTGCAATACTCCAAATTAGGGAGGTGGAGAACAAAGGAGTTTTGGACAACATGTCAAAATAAACAAATTAATTCTTCAGCTTTTGGTGACAGCACATCTACATATCACACAGTGGTGGAAGAACCTGGAAGCCTTACACTTGGACTTCTGATGAGAAAAGTGTCAAATTCTACTGTAAGGGGGAAACCTAATTACCATACTAGGTATTTTGATTCCCATTATATAAGTGGTTACGAAAAGGAAGGAGAAAAAATTTCACCTAATTAGTTCTCAAAATGTGTCTTTCTTGGACCAACATTAGTTCGAAACCTTGTGAGGAATATATCCTAGTATTGTTTTGAGTTCACAAGCTGGGTATTTCTTTGGCTTTGCTAAAGCTTAATGGGGGTGTTATGAGAGGTAAATCGAAATTGAATTGTCAGAAACTGTCAGACACAGATGGGAATACTTGACTACGGTTGACATATTGGGAGACAAAAACAATATAAAAATAAAAGTTGACATTGAAAATGTCTGTGTTTTCTGTCTTCAGTTCAGCAAAGAAATGATAATTAGCATTCATCCCCCACTAAATTCACTGGGAAAGGGAGTAGGGAGACAACATTTCTCAGGTGGCATACCACAGTAAAAGGCAAAATTGGGGTTGGCAGCTCTAATAACTTCAGAAAAGAGGGGAGGTAGAGGAAAAATTAGGAACATGAGGGCTCGTCCTCCAAAACAAACACTTAATATTCATAGAGAGCCCCTCTGTTAGACAAAGGTTTTTTTTGTTTCCACTTAGATGTTCTATGGGAAAAGATGTGTTTTCGTTAAATAACCCTCAACCACCAGGGTTGCCCCTAACAACAACAGGCTGTTGATGGAAATATAAAATGAAAAATGGGGTAATGAGCGGGTTTAATATGAATACGCCAACAAAAAGGAAGAAAAGAATCAAAAACAAACACTACAAAAAAAACAGGAAAAAAGAAGTATGTCAATCTTTTTTTCATCGTGTTTTTGATGTAATGACTAGCATCCAAAAAACGCCTACAACTGCTGCGTCTTTTTGACAAAATCTGAGATTTATGTGCAAAACACACATAATCGCCTGGTAATATAACGGAAAGCTGTACTGATACTCAAATACACCCCCCATACTTTAGTTCAGGGTACTGTGGACCAACATATAGATAACAAGCCCCATTCAATTGTTATGGCCAACAGGCATATGTAGTCATCAACTATTATCAGAATCAATATCATTCCTGAAGATCCCCATAAAACATATTTTAACGTTCTTTCGAGACAAGAATGCTGTTGTATAAAATATGGGTAAACAATGGTTAAGAAGAAGATAGGTCTTTATTACAATCCCATGTAAGAGGATTGAAAGAATGGTCAGCTGTAACTGACCAGGACTGGAACTAACAACCCTTTGGAAAGAGTAGTCATCCTACACCTAAATATTCCGCATCTCCAACCTTCCTATTGACTAACATTGACATACTCAGACATCAAAACACACTGAACTGCATTGTTTCTACTATAGGATCATGTTCCAAGGTTGAACATCTCAGCTATGAAACCCAAGAGGAACCGTAAGTATTGGAGAGCTGGTATGGACTGAAACTGTAGGGTCACATTTCCCCAGTCTGTAATGCAATGGAGGTGTCTCTTTTCTCACTGATTTGATGCTTGCTATTCCACTGTACTGATCCTAGGGGTATTGTCTAATGAACAGAACAGACTTTCTTATTCTTTTTGTTCATTTTGGGGCAGTGAGAATTGAGGGAGGTTTATCTATGTGTGGCACCTTTCAAATCATTTTGTAGATTTTGGTTTTTGTCTGTTTTAATTTTGTCTTAGCTGCTAATATTGCTACTGCATTCAGTATAAGAGTATTTTATGCTGTAGTTGATCGCACTGGAAAATCTCTATAGCCATCCCTTGCACTGCTTACTAAGCACCATGTATTATATTCCATTTGTAAATCAGACAGCTACTTGCACCCAAAACTTCATTTTGATTGTCTCCTAGTGGGGCAATATCTACAGAGATTCATAGTTAGTTCCCAAGAAAAGCAAAATTAAAGTATCAAAATGACAATCTTTTGCGTGGTGTACCCCCTGGATTTTAAATAAATATTAAGGTAAACATACATTTAGAAAGCAACCTATTCCCTGCCTAAAGCCCCTGGAGGCTAATTTGCATAAGCCTCCAGCTGCAGCCCTCTGCGTGCTCACACCCTGAATGAGGTGTGAAAGCTGCTTCCAGAGCAGAGACAAAGGACTGGTTGCTGGGAGGCGTTTTCTGCTCCTCTCACTGGATAACCATTTGGGCAGTGTCCAGGAACTTAATTAACTTCAAAAGGAACTTCCCTGTCAGACGAGACTTGGAAAGGCACCTTCCTATGTTCCCCAGCCAAGCAGGCACCAATTCCAGTGGGGAGGGAGCTGTACCTAAAATTGGTTTGAAGTGACCATCAGAATGGAGGCAAAGATGTGTAAAAAAGAAAAAACAAAGCCTGTTAGGCCTTCTTCATCTATACAAGCATGAACTAGAACAGCATCTCTCTATCCATCAGACCTTCTGAACCCTGCTCTAACTCTGGAAAGAGTTGAAGACACACCCCTCTAATAAACACTACATCACGCTGCAGTAACAGTACACTTCTGCTCCCAGAATCCAACTACCTCTCCAATCACTCATTGACTTTACCTTTGCCATTGACCCTGCACAGTGCTCAACTGCCTTTTGGATAGGTTCACGCTTTACAAATACCACACAGATACATAGAGTGTTGCAATTAAGTTTTGAAAGAAGTTGGTTAAATTGGGAGCTTGGGCAGCTCCAAAAGACATCTATGTTTATGTATTACTAACAACTATATCTTCCATAATCTGAAGATGAACCTAAATGAATCCTCTCAGATCTAGAGCCTTACTGCATTGCTCACAATAACATTCTCTCTTACTCAATAGTAGAAAATGCTAAGGTGCATGAGGCTTACAGATGCCAGAGTCATTTTGCAGTTAAAGGATCAGAGTAACAATTAAGAACCATTTAGAAATAATATTGTAATTCTCAGAATTAAGTAGGTAGATAACTTAAGGTTCAGCCTTTGTTGAATGAATCAAAAATTTAAAATAACTTATTGGGTACATGGCCTAAATGTTACATGTTTTCACTAGACAGGAAGCAAGTCATGCCTGTGTAGCCCTAGTTCTCTCCAGGAAAAGACTTCACTCTGGATACACATTTCAAGAGCATAGTCCCACTACCTTTCCCACTTTCAATGTTATTTACCACTTTTTGTCTGCCCCCATATATTTCTTTGTTTTCTCCTTCATTAATTGCAATGAAGATAAAAAGATATCCGGGGATTAAATCTCTCACTCCTCGGCCCCTTGATTCACGAAAGAGCTCATGTTCCTTAGGCGGGAATGCCGAAGACAAGAACGAAAATGGCGTGCTAGCCCCTGCCCCAGTGAAAAAGGAAAGCAGAAATCTCTTCTTCGGAAATATAAACAAGCTATTTTCCAGGCCAAATCTTGCTTTTTCACTGAAAAGATCAAGTTGGCTGACAATTCCTCTAGCATGCTGTTTAAAGTCATAAAGGAGATTTCGGAGCCACCGAGTACACAGTTGTTGAACCCCTCTCAAGAATTCTGTGATAAGGTTGCAGTCTATGTTCAGGACAAGGTCCTTAAGATTGTTCATGATCTCATCCCCTCTCGTGGTGAGGAACCGGCTGTTGTGGAATTAACTCAGGATACTGGGAAGAATCTCTTCATCACCTTCCCACAGATCACGGTTCAGCAAACGAAGGAACTTCTGCTGGGCCTAAAATCAGGCACTCCGTCAGACCCTTGTACGCCCTCCATACTCAAATTGGTTCCTGACCTAGTGGCCAATTTCCTGTGCAAGGTGTTCAATGACACACTTCAATCTGGTAGTTATCCAGCCATCTGGAAGGAACCCATGGTCTCACCGCTTCTCAAAAAACGTAATGCTGACCCCCTGGATCTGAAACATTTTCGCCCAATTTCTCTTCTCCCCGCCACTGCTAAGATCGTGGAGAAATTCATCAATAAAGAACTGATGAAAAACGTTGAATCCCTGGAGATCTTGGAACTCTCTCAGAACGGGTTCCACGCCGGGCACAGTACTGAGTCTGCCCTTATTGCGGCTACTGACTGTATCCACGCGCAGGTTGATGAGGGCGGGGTGGCGCTTTTGATAATGCTCAACCTATTGGCGGCATTCGATACTGTCTCCCCGGTGAGTATGGTTCAGCGCTTGCGGCAAGTGGGAATTGCTGGAAATGCCTTGCAGCTTCTCCACTCTTTTATGTCAAACAGGGCCCATATCGTCAGCTGTGGAGGCTTTAACGCCGAGGCCTTTAGTCTTCCTCGTGTGGTGCCCTAGGGCTTGTCTTTGAACCCCACTCTTTTCAATCTCTATGAGACCCCCTTGGCCGATTTGGTGCGGTTCTTCAGATTTCAGGTGCTTTTTTATGCGGACGATACGCGAGTTATTGTCTCCATCTCGAATGACCTGCAATCGGTTTCAGAGAGGTTCAATCAGTGTATGTCCAGCATTATCTGCTGGATGAAGGACAATTCACTGAAGATCAATGCAGACAAGTCTAAAGTGCTGGTATTCGGCTCGCAGAATTCCATCTGCTCAAACTCTTGGTGGCCCGCAGTCTGTGGTCCCCTCCCTGTCTCGGTTAGGACAGCAACAAATCTGGGGGTCGTTTTTGACGATGGTCTGTGCTTTGACGTACAGGTTAGCCACACGGTTAGTACTTGCTTTTATATTCTGAGGATTCTTAGAAAGGATTTGCCTTTTATTCCTTCTGAACTGCACCAGTCAATCATCATTGCTCTAGTCACCTCCCGGCTGGACTATTGCAGCACTCTGTACCTGAACATCAATGTGGTCTCCCTTAATAAGCTCCAGGTGGTATAGAATGCAGTGGTGCGGCTGATTCTTAAAATTCCATAGAGTCAGTCAGCCAGGAACGGGATTCGTTCCATGCATTGGCTCCCCATCAGGAAGCGTATCTCCTTTAAGGTTCTGAGCATGGTATTTAGGGCCATGCATAGTAAGGGTACGCCAAATCTGAAAACTCTTTTTCAATGGTACACCCCTGAGAGGCTCTAGAGATCCTCCTCACAGAAAAAACTTGTGGCAGGTCCAGATAAGGGCGGCCGCTCCTTTTCGGTAGCGGCCGCCAAGCTATGGAATTCCCTGCTCACCTTTATCTCCAACGCGGACTCTTTTCCGGTTTTTAAAAAACATCGGATGGCCTGGCTTTTTTAATCTTAGATGGCTGCAGGTGTCTTTCTTTCTCCTCCCCTGTCTGCTCAGCGCCTTGACACCCTCGGGTATAAGTGTGCTCTATAAATAATATCCTATCCTCTCAATTCATCTTGTACTGGACCACCCTTTACAAATGTAGTCTCACTTTAAACAGGTGAATGAGTCAATCTATTTTAGCTGAATCCATCAGAAACAGAGATGTTTGGAGGTAGTAATCAGACTTTTCTGGATTTGGAGGGCATTTTGTCGATCTCATTAGTCAAAGCTCTCTTTCTAAGCAGCATGTTAGTAAATAGCCTAGGTGTCTTATTTGTATTGTCTCCCACATGGGACAAAGTGCCTTACAGCGAATGATTAGGGAACAATATAGGATGACACTGAACTACAATGGTTGCTTAGTAAGAGGAAAGGCACACAAATTATTATAATAATTTAACATCCAAATCCAAACGTTCACCAGCAACCAGAGCTGACAAAACAGGAGGCTAACTTAGACTGTGGGTCAGCGGGAGGGGCAAGGTAAGCTAGCAGGAAAAGGTGGATTTACAGGCGGCACCTAATGAATAGCAGAATGGTAACTTCTTGTACCAATGCATGGTCACGTGGATGACATTTTTGTACTGTGAGAATAAAGAAGGACAAAGAAGATAAAGGGTCTGGCAACTAAGTTGTGACTTTACTGATCTAAATGTGCAGAGGAGATTGAGGGCTTTATAAACTTATTTTCTGATTTTTTGCTGTCTTCTTTAGAATTGTTTCACTGTTTATATATGTTTGTGAAACAACGCAATATTGTAGTGATTAACACTCCTTGGGTGTAACATATTCAAATAAAAATAATCTTAGCATGGAAGTGTTTTAAAGAGAGGGCTTCTTAGGATTTCAAGGGAGGAGTGCATGTGAAATCCCATGATGTGCCAATACACAGTTATTTTTGTTCAACGTACTCAGAGGCTGTGTTGTATCGATCATGACTCTCCTATGACTCTCGTTTCCAGCATGTATTACTTTTAATATGCCACTGACAACAATTCCAGCAGTGACCTCTATCAAGATATAGCCTGAAATGCTCTTTGACACATTTAAGGTAAAGTCATATTACAGGTGTGTACACAACACTGGAACTGAGAATATTCCCTTGCTTTCATTTGTCCTCCGCTCTGCATGTTCCTTCAATATTATCCATGATTTTAAGTAGCAACTATTTAGCAATGGCTGAATTGCTCGTGCAGTTAGTAAATGTTTTTCATATACAAGTTAAAGGAGCCTTTCAATTAAAGAAATATGAATGACATCATTTCGAAGTCCATTTAAATCAGAGGAATGTTTATACCAACTACAATAATATACTGAAAACTATGTCCTCGTAAGCACTTGCACTCATGCTTTGTTAGCCCAAAGTCAGCCATCGAAATGCCAGATAGCGACCAAAAGCAGCCTGTCTAGTTAACTACTTTAGCGATTCTTTCACTAAACAATTAGACACTATAATTTTCTACACTTTCTATCAAGTAAGCTTAAGGTATGTGCAAAATACCTATAGAAAGTTTCTCACACCAGAAAATCTGATTATCTTGAAGCCCAGGTTTAACACTTTCTAAGTCCACACAATGCTCTGTATGTCTTATACAAACAGCAACAGTCTGTTAAAAATAAATAAAACAAAGCTGTTTTCTTGTTAGAGCCTCACAGAGCAATGTTCTGTCACCTACAAATCTCAGACTCAAGGGGCCGCAACGGGCATGTGCACCTGCTTTGTGCGTCACAGATATTTAGGAAACAGTGGTTCAGGTGTGGCCTAAATGGTCCAAAGCGAGAAAGTGACCCAGCATGGAACACTTGGTTCTAAGATTTTGAAATTAATTCATGAGGGAGCAAAGGAAAGATCAAAGGAAGGTCTAAAGACCCTCCATGATACATAATGGCTCCATTATGTATCATGGCGCGCGCTATTCTTAACTGATAAAGGCATTTAATTTAATTTAATTTTACATTCATTCTGCTTTACCTTGCTGCCTCAACCAAATGCATGTTTTGTGCTGATTAGTTGCATAATAGGGAGCCCCAATCAATGCATTAAATTGATTGTTTGCATACACAGAGGGTCTTTAGATTAATTATATTTCCTATTTCACTAACTCCTATTTAGATTCAGCTTGCTCACCCTTGTCCTGAAGATGAACCCCACTTATTGGGTTCGAAACGCCGTCGACCACCATACAACATGAACTCCTATTACTCCTTGTAAAATAACTGTGGAGCTCATTATACTGTTGTCAATGCGATGCCTTTTTAAACCTTACTATCACCCTGCATGTCACGCTTCCTTTCACTTAAATATATGTGAGCACTTGAATACTATACAAAAAATTGTAAAATAAATGTTTATCATTTATCTGACCTACATGACCTTCCTTTGATCTTTCCTTTGCTCCCTCATGAATTAATTTCAAAATCTTAGAACCAAGTGTTCCATGCTTGGTCCCTTTCTCGCTTTGGACCATTTAGGCCACACCTGAACCACTGTTTCCTAAATATCTCGCCACCCCAGGTTCACATATTGGGGTACCCTTGTCTTCTCAAAAACCCCTTGTGCGTCACAGAGGCACATTGGTATTACAGAAGGGGTCGCAGACACTTGTGCGGCCCCATCTGTAATACTGTTAGCGCTGGTGCCCATGTAGCACCAGACCTATCTCAAGAGGACATTTCCTCATTTGCATGGGGGCGTGGCCCATGCAAATGAAAGAATCTCTTTGTCTCTGTGCCCGCGCTGTATTATGGACGCTGGCGCAAAGAAGCTGTCAGGAGGCACATTGTCAGTGCGCCCCCTGATGGCAGACCTCTGGATGGGGCTAAGCGGGTCCCATGGCCCCCCCAGACATCCCCATGCAGGCAGGTACAGTCAAGTTGCCGCCCGCACAGTAAAACACAGAGTTGCTTTGAAGCAGCGACTCCATATTTCACCTGAATGAGCTGCCTCCAGGACACCATGAGTTTGCAGCTGCCCTGAGAGTAGCACATTTTCTGTAATTGGGCACAGTTTTCCTGCTGGCACATGTTTTTAAAGGTGCTCCATGGCGCAAACAGGAAAAGTGTGCCCTATGTGTAATAACAGCCAAGGAGGTCTCCCATCTGTCATTGGTGTAGCATTGTTCTTCTTGTATAGATCCTGTACTTGCACAGTGCAAGTCTGCACCTGTTGTTGCCTCTGTGCTTGTGGGCTGTCCAGTTGTGCCCAGCAACAATGTTGTAGGCTCACTGCAATGTGCGCTTGCACTACCGTACTGGTCTGGGCTGTCTGAGTGTACAGCATCATATGGTTTTATGAGACTCAAGAACACTTTCTTGGCTAAGCTCAGTTACTGTGTTGAGCTTGTTTGGCCAGAGCTTGGATATCTGTGAAGCTTGTAGGACATATGGTATATGTATCAAAGCATTTCCAGTTGAATGTCTTTAGCTTTGTGGATGTGTACATGCGGGGCATACAGTGCAGACGGGGCAGACAATACGCCTGAGCACCTAAATAAAAGTGGCCCCCAATCATTAATTAGATACGTAAAAAGGTGGCCCATGTGCGAAAATTGGGCGGTTTTGAACTTGCAAAAGATACACTGGGCATGTGTTTTGCAAGCAATGGAAGACTACATGAATTTGTGCTTGCTGCAGGCAATGCTTGTTTTAATCTCTGGGAAATCAACAGAAAAAACCGACACAGACACCATAAAACAGTCCCACAAACAGCTAAAAAACGGACAACGCCCTGCCCTGTCAGACCAGCCCATTTGGCACTGCCCGATTGTACCTGTGGGCTTAGGGTGAGGTGTAGCTGGGGATAGGGCAGGGGACATCGAAGCAGGGGAGTGCTTTGTTGAAAGTGTCACGCTGCCAGCGACTGGGTCTTCTGCACTGTGGTAGAAGCAGAGAAATACTACAATATAAGCAGGTGTTTCCCATAAAAATATCGTCAAATTATTTAAATGTGCCCTCCATGGCTGCTTTGCATTTTAGAACAGATAATTGAAATCCACAAGATGCGCGCTCTCCAAAGGTGACTCCATGATCACTCCAATCCGATCAAGATACAAAATAGACAGAACTCAGGACTTAACCTTTCGTGCTCCACTAAGCTGCAGGCACCTGAGTCCTCGGCGGCGCGCGGCGCTAAGAGCGCTCATCCCCACCATGTCTAATTATGTCCAAAGGAGAACGCGTTAAGACGTCCATGGGCAGGAGCTCCGCAGCAGCGCTCAGCCAGGCCTTGGATTATGCGCGATTTGTCACAGTTGTAATCTTCGCATTTGCATCACATGCATTCAATATGCATTATATCGAAGAGCATTTCTCCATCCCCAACTATCAGGCAGACTACAAGTGTCTGAATGAAAAATGATAACCACCAAATGATTGCATTTTAGGTGAAAGTCTGCGCGTTTGTGTCTTTTAATTCAACATTACCCCTGCCTCCTTCACTTAATAGTAATGTATTTATGTTGGAAGCTTTCCAACATAAATGGTACACATAGTAGGAAGATAGCCGTTAAAACATAATTAGCTAAAAGGGAATAAATTAAGATCATTGTTTAATATGGACCTGAAGAATGGGATACATCAATTACAGTGCATTACAAAGCATTTTACACACACACACTCAAATATATAATATGTAGTCATAGTTAGGTCAGAATTTCATTTCAAGGAGCATTTTGTGTTTTTGGCACGCTTCCAAAAACAAACTTCATACACCTCAGCTACAACCTGGAAAGTTATGGAGTGATCTGTCAATCAACGGCCCAAAAAAAGTGTGGGGGGAGGAGGGTCTCAAAAAGTTGACTTCCCACATTAATGACCATAGTAAAGATTTAAAGCACCTACAGAAAAAAACATCTAAACGGAATTACACCAAATGAGGCAAAAAGTTAGAACTTTAGTCAGAAAGTGTGCTTTTCATTTGGTGTAAATCCCTTCAGCCATTTTCGAAAAATTCACATTTAAAGAGGTACTCAGGGTGGTCATGAAGGGGTTAAAATGTTAGGTATATAGGGACAGTTGGTCCTGCGGCATACATTACTCTGGTGTGTGTGTGTGTATATATGGTTCCAAGAAGGTTGTGTTAGCCGAATGCGTCACTGGGCAGCAAAATAAAGGATTGTTTCAGGACTGTCTGCTATTTCCTGAGGGACATTATTGATAATATATTTATCACTCAAAAAACACAGTTAAAAAGTAGGTTTTGCCTCAAACACAAAAAACCACTGATATTCGCCCCTTACAGTTTGGAGTGTACACAACGCACACCATAAATAACGTCACAACTAATCACAAACCATTTTTTTTCCAATTTCATTGTACCGTTTAAAGATATATTTAATTTCCACATCCCAGGGGTGCAGAGCCTGGCCTTTGGCCAGGCTTTGCTCCCTACCCCCTACTTGCAGCACACAGTCTATGTATAACTACAAGTGGAGGGTAACTGTTCCTATTGAAAGAGAGATATATAGAATAAAGTGTGGGTGGACAATCAAACAGTTGAGGGGGGAGTCTTCCTTATTGAAAGATTGAGCCGTCACACACCCAAATGGGTGTCATGATTCATCATAGGGCTTAGCTCCTCGTGAGGCCGGCACTGCAATGCCTCACTGTCCCAGCAAGAGGGCTCTTTGGCGAAGATCTTCCCTTTAAGCAGTATGAGTGAGTGAGGGTCTGTGAACGTAGGGTATAGTGTTAGGTGAAACATTTGTGCCCTAAAACTACCTAAGGAGTATCATCAAAAACAAAATTCATCTATAATCCCCTTGGCAGGGTTAAAAACAAGAATGTGAAAAAATGTCACTGGGTTATAATGAGCCGTGACAGTTCCAACATGTAAGATTTTCAAAAGGTCGACATGTTTCACGCCTATGTGGTCCAGGAGGGATCCGTGGCGTTTCTTCAGGACCAAGTGAATTGAATGAGTAATCCCTACCCTACACCTGGGGGGTGGGGGGGTCTGTGTATATTGTTTGAAAAATAAGGGAAGAACCTGAAAAATCTCAAGGGATATTTATAGGTAAACTATACCTGCATATGAAGTCCCTAAATGAGATATGGATATCCAACTCTGTAGGTGTTTTGTTCCTAGCACCACAGAGCCGGGCAGAGAACCGAGTAACTACTGTGGTTAGAAAATGAACTGACGCAGAGTCACGTTCATGACCTACCCCTCTCTGCCCATCTGGAGGTTAGTCTATGGCCATGCGCAGTGGCAGTTCGGTGGAGGTCCTGGCCTGTGGCCAGGTCCCGTGCAAAACCCCCTGCCATCAGTCCTCCCCGCGCCACAATTTACAGGCTTTGGTCATGTGCAGCAGGGTTTGGGTGAAAACCTTGGTTTTCTTTTTTTTAATTTCGAGATCTGCGGACCCTCACTAGGATCTGTAGATCTATGGCAAAAGTCATCTTGGTCTGGATCTGTGGATCCTAGGGAGATCTAAACCGCCATTGTAGGTGTCTTTTACGTGTCAGTGATTCGCAAGTCCATTTTGTGATCTTCAAATCTTTTTTTTTTTTTTTAATTAATAGCAGACAGGCCATCTAGAGGCACACCCAGTGTACCCCTGCCCTTTATATATTTTTTTCTAACTGCAGAAGTCGGGGACTGTGCCCCGCATTCTCCAATGACTGCCATAAGAGAAGTTTTTCTCTTGTACAGCCATCTGATTGTTTGGATTCGTGGATCTGAAAGAGACAAATGGAACAAAATGGTCTGTCATTCAACCATATCACTTTAGTTTTTTTAATTCTCAGAATCACACAATTTGCAATCCCCAAACTGCAAAAACATACAAAATTGTTAACCCTTTAAAGGCTACTCTCTAACTTTTTAAAACACTTATAACTCAAAAACTACTGAACAGATTAACATCAAAATAAAAAGACAAGCGTTCTAAGTAAAGTTCTACGTCCATGCCAAGTTTGGTGTAAATCTGTTAAGAGGTTCTCGTAGTATCTTTCATCAAACTTTTTCATGGGGGCTAAAATGGGAAATCACTTGCGCCCCCCTCAACTTTTTTTCTGTGGGTGGTTTTTCATGAATGACAAAAGGTCGAAATGTAGCTGACTGAGTAAGCAGACTGCCAAGTTTAGTGCAAATCCGACAGTAGGGTCAAAAGTTATAGGCAAATCAAAAAATAGCCTTTTCAATGGAAACACTGTGTGACGCATAACTACAGGCACAGCAGGATGCTTCAGTTCTCTTTATTGTAACATGGCACCAAACCACAGGATGATATATATATATATATATATATATATCACGACAGAAACATATATATAGAACGAAGGAACTGGACAGTGGAACCCCATAGACCTCAGCACCTGACCCACTATCCCTAATAAATATATATATAATCTGGAACTACCCAGAAATGTGTGTGCACACTGACAAGACACCCACTGTCACTGTGTGATTCCCATACAGGAATATAACAATTTTGACATAATAGCACAGGTGCACCACATAACAAATTAGACAAAAAATTGTATAAAATTAATGTCCCCAAAGTATTCTTCCAAGTTTCTTCCTTTATTTTCCATGAAGTCTTTAAAACACACTCAAGGTGATTTGAGATACAGCCGACGCGTTTCGTCCTTATCAAAAGGACTTCCTCAGGGCTGTTGATTCAACAAACACAATACACTCATAAATATATATACAAACACATTGGACGACAAAACTTTAGACATCACAGACTAATTACAACCGTTTTTTACGAAATACCAATTGATTCTTGTTATTTCCTCTCATTAAAATTTACTAACTAATGATTTCAGCCTCTTTATGTACAAGTTTTAATACCTAGCAGATGCGTGCAGAATAGAAAGAGAAGATAGAAAAGATAATCAAGTGATAAAAGTTAAAAATCACGTGACTCAAGTTTATTAAGAATGCCCAAGGTTGTGAGTAAGTTATTTAAGGGTGCCGTGAAGGGAGCCATAATCCCACTTATATAGTCAGACCATGCATATAATACCTACCAAGTAAATATTTAATCCTGTTATTGTTTAAAGGATTTAAGTCACCTACTAGACGAGTGTAGATTGTGTGAGTAGCGTTGTCTGCCCGGGGTATGGCTTATCATCGTAGATGAGTATGGGGTACATTACCTGTCCCCGTTTTGGACTAGTTATGGTTGATGCCGCCTTTTAACCAGGGGGATGACACACTTGTGTCTTCATAACATTTTGGATCGGTTATTATATTAAATTACGAGTTGACTCTGATTTGGGGAGTCCTTCTGATTTGGTGGCTTTTCGGTCTTTTAATTAAGTAGACCGCCTCATTTTTGTGTACTCTTGTTACACTTACTTTCCACGATTATATTGATTCTTTAACCGGCATTGTCATTGATGCCGTTACGTAATAGCAGGGCAAGTTTATTTTAATTTTGTATTCTAAAACATTTGATTACGCCTATGCTCTATGTGTGTTCGCTAAGAACTGCACATTAAAATTAACATCGCAAATTCCTTTTTTGTAAATATAGGTCGGTCATCGTAAAAGATGTCATAATATTGCTATATCCCTGACCTGGGATAGAGAACAAACAAAAGTGGGAGTCTATATATACCTACTCATCCCATTTAGATTAAGGCACCAGTCACCTTTCTTGTTATATAGTAAGTATTGGGCATTATATTAATGTTTATATTATCAGCCGCCTTTCTATCATTGGGGAATTTTAACCCATTTATTTTCTTGAATATGGATACATTGAAGGACGGAAGTCTGTTTTTTGTCCCATACTCGGCCTACTAGGTGACTTAAATCCTTTAAACAATAACAGGATTAAATATTTACTTGGTAGGTATTATATGCATGGTCTGACTATATAAGTGGGATTATGGCTCCCTTCACGGCACCCTTAAATAACTTACTCACAACCTTGGGCATTCTTAATAAACTTGAGTCACGTGATTTTTAACTTTTATCACTTGATTATCTTTTCTATCTTCTCTTTCTATTCTGCACGCATCTGCTAGGTATTAAAACTTGTACATAAAGAGGCTGAAATCATTAGTTAGTAAATTTTAATGAGAGGAAATAACAAGAATCAATTGGTATTTCGTAAAAAACGGTTGTAATTAGTCTGTGATGTCTAACGTTTTGTCGTCCAATGTGTTTGTATATATATTTATGAGTGTATTGTGTTTGTTGAATCAACAGTCCTGAGGAAGTCCTTTTGATAAGGACGAAACGCGTCGGCTGTATCTCAAATCACCTTGAGTGTGTTTTAAAGACTTCATTGAAAATAAAGGAAGAAACTTGGAAGAATACTTTGGGGACATTAATTTTATACAATTTTTTGTCTAATTTGTTATGTGGTGCACCTGTGCTATTATGTCAAAATATATATATATATATCCATCCAACCAAATCCCTTTCAACTTGATTTCGTTACTTCTCCATGTTAAATTTACAATTTTTAAAATTTTACTTATATTAAAAATTACAACTCTATTAATATTATAAAGGACAGAAAAAAGAGAGGGAGAGAGAAAAGAGTGAAAGAGAGGGAGGAAGACGAGAAAGATAGAGGAAGACCGATATAAAAAAAATTTGAGAAACAGATCGGGATACCAGTTTGAACTTAGATACATGGGACATAAATAAGTAGATGGCACCAGGGCCACGTATCTGGAACTCTATCTGAAAATTCAAAGTCCCCAAAAGAGCTCATCATTTTTCATAAACGGGTTACGTCCTACCTCTTCAATAGTGCCTGCTAACCTTCCTCCATTGGCCTCTTGTCCATGTGCCCTGAAACACCGTCTGATGACATACTGCTGCACCACAGATCAATCAAACAAGTATTTAAGCAGCTTCTGAAGATTTTTTACTAATATTCATTATATTTATTTGAACCCAAATACTGGTATGCATCTTTATTGTATGTATAACATGCCAGCGGCTCCCTTCTTTCCACCAGCCATCACCATGGCTAAGAGCAGAACTAAGAAAAGTTCTAAATATGTGCCACCTAGTCAACATGGGTAGCTTAATGGCAGTACCAGTTACTTCATTCCTTTTTCTTTATTTATACATTTTTTGACTGGCTGCTGTGCTGATTTAGACAAATACATACTATATACAATCAACACTGCAAAAGCGGTTGAGACACATTACTGTTCAACTCCTTAAGCAGCCATGTGCCATTCTGGTGTAGTGCACACTGCACTATTTTCTTCAGATACTCTCCCACCCAAAAACTCAAAATTCTTAAAAATTGAAAATCATCAAAAATCGTCTTTGTTGATGATTCCTGTGCTGCTCCAAGTGCCTTAAAATGTCCTAAAACAAAACCACAAGGTCCAGTGGATCGTTCACTCTCATGAATGTTACATTCATGCAATGTTTGAAACCGGTTTAAAAGCCATAGTTAGGACCGAGCTTTAGATAAAGCTCCTGTGTATGAAGAAGGGTAATGTAAAACGCGTCTTCCGGCGGGGGTAAACATGAAGCAATGGCTGGACCTCTCGCCGCATACAACGTCTGTGGATCTGATGAGCAACAGCAGAGAAATCCAATTTCACGATTCGCACAATACTCCGATCTAAACGGAGATATGTCTGGAAATGGGCTGGAATTGCTATCTGCCATTAAGACCTTCCCCGAGGGTCACATTTTAGGACACAGTGCGTTTTTTGCAGTCACTTACGAACGGTTCAAGCCGGTGTCAGCGCCATTCTAATTACTGCAGAAAGTCTGAAATGGAGGTTACGTGTGCTATTACAGACCTCGCCTCCTGGGCCACTCGGCCAGCTATAAATGTCAGCTGTTATACTGGTCAATTACAGGCGCAAGAATAGGGCCTGTCACTTGCTGATCATGTCATAGATTTCTCAACAAAGACTTACAACATGCCATACAATTCCAAATGGTAACATATGTTCAGTTTAAAAAAAAAAAAAATACTCCCAGACTGGAGCATTTGCGAAGGACAGTTTTGCAAGCTGTCTGAGGTGTCACTAGCTTTGGTTCGGGGCCATTTGTTCAGAAAATGTTGTAGAGCTGCAATCACACAAAATGCATGCTCTCTTCGAAGACAAATAAAAATATCAGCCCGTCGCGGGTACCATCCCAGAGTGTATTTTATCGATTTTTTCCAACAAATCTGAATTATATGGGGGTGTATGTGTGTGTTTTCAGAAGACATTTCTCTCAGCTACACCTGCCTTGCCATGGTGAACTTATAATTCTACTAATAGAGAACATTCTGGCCTGTGAGCTTGAATTTGCGTTTACACTTCTGAGTTTCTGCATGGTACATCTGATTCGGTTTTGTGCACATGTAAAGTCAGCAGAATTGAAATAGGACTCTATTAAGTGAATGTGTCCATTTTAAAAATCTGTGAGTTTTTGGTGGTTTTTCTTGGCTGACGGGGAAGGGAAGGGGGGGGGGGCATTGCCCAGTAGTACAGTATATGGGTGCTAGCTGACATTAGCAAGTAGTACTGAGTGCCTATATTTTGGGACACTGGAATTATGGTGAAGCGGGGATAAAATCATGCAGCAGAGTTGACTAAATTATACACGAATACGCAAACGATGTGGCATATGCAGCACAGGTTGTGACTGTATTATTTTGCTGTTTTTTCCAGGAGCGGCTCATGTCAGGGAAAAGAGGCGGAGCGAGAGGGTGCCAGAGGGGTGGGGGGGGGGGGCGCGAGGGTGGATGTGGAACAACGGAGAAAAAGAAAAAAAGAAAAAAGAACTTACCTGCCACCCTCCAGCATTGCGCTCTTCTGCTCCTCTCCACTGCAGGCACAGGTTTCCAGACTGCTCTGCGGCCAATCCAGAAGCTGCTCTCATGCATGACAGCAGCTTCAGGATTTGCCTGAGTGCCGAGAATTTGCGATCCCAGACAGACTGGGAGCCTGTGCCTGATCTCTCCAACCCGGCAACACAGCTCGGGTTACACAGAGCTTCCGTGCGCATGACAGTTTGGCCGTCCTGAGACGGCCGGCAAAACCGTCATGCACACTGATAACAGTGCCCACCACTCCCCCTCCAGTACTGTCACCCCTCTGGCCCCGCCTATAAGACTTGGCACACAGTCACTTAGAAAAAAAATAAAATGATAACAAAAAGGGTTTTAAACCCGTTTTATTATAGTTTTATTTTTCACGTTTTTGAGGGTGCTGGCGGGGGGGCTGCCACTGTTTTTTTCATTTTTATCACATATTAAGACTTTACGGGCAAAGGTTTCCTCATTAGTACTAGTTTAACACCTGAAAATGGCTAGCAGCAATTCAAAGGTGACCGGCTAACCAGTCACTGCATAGTAACATGTGCGGTGCATTTCTAAACTAACTTTTGAATGAGAAACTTCTTTTGTGGAAATCTGCAAATTATGCAAATTATGCAGCTGAGGATGATTATGTGGCAAATATAGAAAATCCGTAATTATGAGCCACAGAGTCACATAATTCTAGCGGTGCTGCTTAGAAAATGCAGTGGGATCCTAACTTCAGCTGAGGGATGGCACAATACTAAAAAGACTCAATTCCTGAAGAAAGGTACCCCCCTAAGAATACTTTTTAGGTACAGGAGCCAGGGGGAAGAAGAAAAACAATAACATCAAAAAATACTCCTGTCAGACCTATGCCTTTTTATCTAGTGGCCTGCAAGGGGCTCAAAACGGGCTGTCCCACAATAATCAATCTTGCCATGCACGGATATGCAAAATATAGTAATTTTTTTCATCATTTTCTTTTTTTATAAGATCTCTATTTATAAAAGTGTATACAAACTTATGATAGACATTTGATTTAGTGTCTTATACGGTTAACATGGGCAAAATATACTATTACAAATAAAATACATGGAAAAACATGAGTATTCACCCTTATAATACAAAAAAATATATCCCCCAAGCAAGTCGACCTCACATCAACCAATGTCATCTCACATACCTCACTCTCACAAGCAATACAGTCTCACAAGAATATGAGGGAAACCCTCTACTCCATGGCATACACAGATGACAGGATAGCGGACTGAACAAATGACAGTTTGATCCGCTTAGGTGTTGTCCTTTAAGGGTTCCCAACAATCTGGTCAACGTACGTTTCGTTGGGTATAATTAGCTTCCACCTTCGTCAGGACCACTCTTTTATGGTTTAATTCTTTTTTATTAAACACTGCAAAGGATAAGTGCACAGTATGAGGGTCACACAGGACCCGGCTGAGATGGAAAGCGACATATCAGTATCTTGACGTAAACAATCAACGCCCGCCCCCCACCCACTACCCGAAGAAGTGAAAGGAGGAAAGGAAAGGAAGAGACAGAAGCCACCCCCGCCCGCCCAAGTTAGTGAGAGCGCGCTGGGCCAGGTTATGTGCCAAGTCTGATGTTTGTGAATCTTAGGAGGCAGATTCTGGTGTTGTTAGGCGCAAGAGACGAAGATATCTCGGGCATGTCAGCTCCGGGAATTCTTGTGCGAGCAGAGTGAGAAAGGGCTGCCACAGGTCGCTGAAGGAGGAGCCCTTCCCAGCCAAGGTAAGAGAGATCTTTTCCATTCCCAAGACATGCCAAAGTCTTTGATACCATCCCGTGTGTGTAGGAGTGCGGGGGTTTTTCCAGTGAATCAGGATGTTTTGGACGGCAGTGCCCAGAGCTATAGCTATCTGTTTCCCTCGTCTAGATTTTAGGGGATAAGTGAGGGGGTTGGGCACCCCTAAGAGGACGTATGCGGGGAGTCTAGGGAGTTCTGTATCGAGGTGTTTGTCCACTTCGTCTAGTATGTGTGTCCAGTAGGTCCGGAGGTGTACACAATCCCAAAGCACATGAACTAGTGTGCCCCTCTCACCACATCCCCTCCAACAGTCAGGACTCTGTGTCACGTAAGCTTGGTGGAGACTCTCTGGGGTGTAGTAGCAGTGATAGACTAATTTGGTGAAAGTTTCAGTGAGGCCCACGTGTGTTGCTGTGTGGCGTGCCCTATAGCATGCCCCTTCCCATTCCTCGGGAGTGAGGTTGCGCCATAATTCCCGTTCCCATCAGGCCCGCCCCGCGTGGTAAATGTGGGTGTATCTGGATTGTAGCATCTTATAGAGATCCGAGATCAGTTTCTGGTCCGAGGACCGCGTTATGAGCCAGCGTTCATATGGCGTAAGAAGTCTCGCCGCTTGTGTACGGTTGTCAGGGTGCATGGCCAAGTGTCGGACCTGGAGGTAGCGCATACGCTCCGTCTCTGGGAGACCGTAGTCGGTCCGGAGCTGCGGAAAGGAGATAATGTCTCCCTTGGCGAATAAGAGACCTAGCGCGCGACAGCCGGCCTCTCGCCACAAGTAAAAGGACTTGGAGTCCGTCCCAGGGCCAAAATCGGGATTATCTAGAATCGACGTGAGCGGCGAGGGGAAGGTCGTGAGATCGTGGCGTGTGCACGTCTGGTCCCAGACGTTAGGGTTGTGCGTGTCACCTGCGAGGCATAGAGATTGGGGGGGCGGTGCACCTTCAAGAGAAAGGGAACCTTCATGAGAGAGGTGCCTGCGACAGCTCGGTCTTGGAAAAGCCAATTCTTCTCAGATTCGGCCCGGCTCCATTCGACCAAATATCTAAGCTGTGTAGCCTTGTAATAGAGCATAAGGTCCGGGATCCCGAGTCCCCCTTCGTGGGGTGGAAGAAAGCCGACCGCTCGTTTAAGTCGTGGTTTACGACCCTGCCAGATGAAAAGTGAGAGGTCCGCTTGTACCTTCTGGAGCCAGCCAGTGGGGGTGGCAGGGGGAGTGTTTGAAATAGATAGAGGATCTTAGGAAGCACTGTCATCTTTATCGCCGCGACACGCCCCAGCCAGAAGATCCGATGGTGTCTCCACCGCCGGAGCTTAGAGCGGATGTGAGCATGAAGGAGTGAGATATTAGCTAGTCTCATGGCTTGTAGGGTTGGGGCCAGATGTATACCCTAATATGGGACGGTGTCCTCAGACCACTGTAATGGAAAACGGGCCTGCAGGTCAGCCTTCTCCTGTGGTAGTAGGGAGAGATTCATCGCTATAGATTTAGTCAGGTTGACCTTGAACCCAGAGGCTCCGGCGAAGATATCTAGTTCCTCCAGGAAAGCGCCCAATGCTCTCTCGGGATTCGCTAGAGTGACAAGCACATCATCCGCGTACAAGCTGATGGCGTGGGTGTCCCCCCCAAAGCGGATGCCTGTAATCTGAGCGTGATCTCTAACCCTCTGCGCCATGGGCTCCATGTAGAGAGCGAAGAGGAGAGGTGACAGAGGGCAACCCTGTCTCGTTCCCCTATGAATTGGGAAGGGAGTGGAGGTGTGCCCATTAATTCTTAACGTCGCCGTCGGAGACCGGTAGCAATTAAAGATGTGGGTCCGCATTTTCTCCCCAAAGTCTATGCGGGCCAATACCTGCTCGAGATATGGCCAATGGACCCGATCAAAGGCCTTCTCTGCGTCGATCGTGATAAGCATGTACTTCCCCGGTATACGGGAGGCCTTTTCAATGAGATGAGTGACCCGTTTCGTGTTGTCACTTGTCTGCCGTTGCGGTATAAACCCGGCTTGGTCGGGGTCCCTGCATGTAAGGGGCGAGCCGGCTCGCCAGAATGCTGGTGTAAAGCTTCAAGTCTATGTTCAGGAGTGAGATAGACCGATATGAGCCGCATTTCGTCTTATCTTTCCCGGGCTTGGGGAGGACGACTATCGCCGCCTCCAACATGGAGGGAGGGATGGCCCCGGACACCGCAAAAGAATTAAAAAGCCGGGTGAGCAAGGGAGCAGGTATCCCGCAAAATTGTTTATAGAAGGCTGCTGTGTAGCCATCTGGGCCAGGGGATTTACCTAGTTTCAGGTGGGCAATGGCTGAAATAACCTCCTCCGGCCTGATCTCTCTTTCAATGTGGGCTGCCTGGTCCGGTGTCAGGGTGGGGAGGTGGGCCTCAGTTAGATAGGAATCGATGTCCGCCTCATCCAGAGGCTGGTCATCGTAGAATTGAGCATAAAACTTGCGGAAGGTGTCAGCAATGGTCACGTCATCGGAGCATGTATTGCCCGTGCCGTCTCTGATTTCTTGGATACCCTCACGTAAGCGGACCTCACGGAACCTGTGCGCAAGGAGGCGACCACATTTATCTCCGCCCGTGTAGGAGTGTCATAACCGCATCGCAGCGTATTCTGCCTTATCCCCGTCTAAAGCCGTCAGTTGTTTCCGGGCGGCCGTGAGTTGTCGCCATATGCGGGGGGCTCCAGTTCGTTGGTGCAACTGCTCCAATTCCCGCACCTTCTGTGTCAGCTCCTCCCGTTTTGCCTTGCGGACCGCGTTACCCGCGGAAGAAATAGCAATGACCTCCCCCCTAATGACCGGTTAAGGGCCTCCCAGCGCGTGGAGAGAGCGGTGTCTGGTGTGTCATTGTGCGCGAGGTAGTCCTCTATTGCGTGTTTTATCTGGGTGACCGTGTCTGGCCTATGCAAAAGAGCGTCCCGAAAGCGCCAGTGTCTGGCGGGTCATCGGATCTGTGGGAGTGCCAGCGTGATTTCCACCAGGTTGTGATCAGACAGGGAAGCCGTGAGTATGTCGGTTGAGAGTGTGGCCTCGCGAAGGGTTTTAGTGCCAAGAAAATAATCGAGTCTCGCGTAGGTTTTATGGGCGTTGGAATAGTACGAGAATGCCCGCGAGTGAGGGTGTTGGTGTCGCCAGAGATCTGTAAGGTCCAGGTCGTGTAGTCTGGTGAGCCCCGTGGGGGAAAGAGCACCCACCTGGCTCGCGCGCTGTGCCGACCTGTCGAGGTCATTGTTAAATACTATATTGAGGTCCCCCCCTAGTAATATGTGGCGCTCCTGGGTTGCAGTGGCAGCCGTTAGAGCATCTTGCAGAAAGCGTTCCTGTCCCTCATTAGGGGCGTAAATTGAGCCCACAACCACAGCGTGCCCCCCTATAGTAAAGTGATAGGTGAGAAGCCTGCCCTTAATCTCTACTCCCTTCTGGGTTGCCTTCCCCTGGAAAGCCCTGGAAACCAGAATAGCTACCCCTGCTGTTTTAGAAGACGTGGAAGAGAAGAATTGGGTCGGGAAGGCGCGGGACCGAAGCCGGTGGCAGTCCCTGGAAAGGAGGTGGGTCTCCTGAAGCAGGCAGATGTCTGCCTGCGTGCTCTCTAGGTATGAGAGAAGTGCCCTGCGCTTAATGGGATTGTTGAGTCCTCTCACATTAAAGGTGAGAACTTTAAGTGAAGGTGGCTGCATCTTATACCGAGATATGGATTACGACAGCAGAACTACCAGGGCGCCTGAACGCTAGCGCAGGAATAAAGGCCTCGTAGTGCACTCTGGACCGGGTTCCCCCCAGAAATAGAGGACAGCAAGAGGGATAGGTAAAGCGAAGAAAGAAGGAAAGACCCATGAGAGTTGAAAAAGAAAAAACAAGGCACAACTGGCGCCAAAAAGGGAAAAATAAAGCGTCCGTGAGTTTAATCATTAGTCCGTCATCGCTGGATGAGCAGTAGTAAAGTCTTGTAAGGCACAGCAGGTGCCCGGCTGAGCAGAATAAAGAGGTCATGAGTTCGGCCAATAGGCCACCATCCAAGGATGAGCAGAAAGGGAGTCTTTGGGGTTGTTACGTGACCAAAGGGAGCCTCCCCCCCCCTCCCCTTCAGCCCCCAAAACATGTGAAGTGGAATGCATCATGGCAGCCGGGGTCAGTTACGAGTTCGCCGTCTTGGCCAGGGCGTCCGGTAGCGCCGCGAGGGCGGCCTGTTGCTCCTGTTTGACAACTAGCGGGTCCGGTCGCCGAATGCGTCGTCGGTTGCGTTGCTGCCTCCACCTGGGACGGCCGTCGCTGGAGCCTTGGTCCGAGCGCTCTCCCTCGTCAGTGTCCTCCGGAGGAGGAATTCCCAGCAGCCTGCATGCCTCAGACAGGGAACGGAGTTGGAACAGTTTCCCATCCTGCCGGAAGACCAGACGGAACGGATGCCCCCAGGAGTAGGAGATGTTATGCTGGCGAAGGACCTCCGTGATAGGTCGGAAGGACCTGCGTTTTTGGAGTGTAATGGCGGCGAGATCTTGGTAGAGGGCCAGCGGCTGATTGCGGAAAGTGATCGGCTGCACGCACACCAAGATGTCTGCTGGTGGGGCTGTCGCTGCTATAGGGGGCCAACCCTGTGTGCTCTGTCCAGTTTGAGATCAAAGTCGGGTGGGTTGCCCAAAACGTAGCTGAAAAGGTCACGGACGTATCCGAAGATGTCACCCACCTCCTCATTAGTGCCCACTCCCCGAATTCGAATATTGTGGCACCGGGAGCGGTTCTCCAGATCTTCCAGGTGAGATTGGATGTCCATTTGCTGCTCATGAATTCGGAGGACTTCCTGTTGCATAGCCGCCAATTCAGTGTCCTGGGTGTCACTTCTGCCTTCCAGGGATGCCACTCTGCCCCCTATGTCATCCACGTCCTTGCGGATGTCCTGGATCTCCGCTGTGAGGTCGCGCTTCACTATCTGGAGATCGTCTCTGAGGGCCGCGAACAAGGATTCAAGAAAGGCCCGGTGCATCTGGGTTGGTAGCCATCTGTATCGCCGTGTCAGCACCGCCAGAGGCCACCGGCCCCCCGCCCTGCGCCCAAGCAAAAAGGTCCTTGAGGGAGTTCTCTCTCGTAGTCGATTTGTCCTTCCTGCCCCTGGTAGATGGCATGCTCGGTATTCCCGGCTGTGCTGACCCGGTCTAGCTCGTGAGAGTCGCCACTGCGGTGCAGGAATGTTCGCTCTACTGGGTCCAGGTGGTGGGCGCACCAAGTGGCCGCAAAAGACTCACGTAGCTCCTCCCGGCGTGCCGGCCCGCCACTGTGTACCAGATCCTCAGGGGCCACCGGTGCGGGTGGCCAGAGTCAGGGTGCGTAAGGTCGGCCGGCGATGTGCCCTGTGTGCCGGTCTTCCAAGCTTGAAGATGGGGGGTGCGGGGTAGCAGAGTCCCCGTGCACCACTGCCGCCCGTTGATGTGAGGTCACCGCGGCAGCCGGCCCGCCACGGGGAACCAGCGACCGCAGCCACCAGGGCACTGTCTCTCCCCACCTCAGGTGGCCCAGCAGCTGGCGAACTATCAAGGATGCCCCAGGTAGTGTGGCCGACCGGGCCCTGTTCAACCGTTGGGAGGCCCAAGGGATCCGCGAGGCCTAGGCGGAGAGGTGGGCCGGTGCTCGGCGTAGGGCCGTCCGGAGCTGCTTGTCAGGAGGAGTGGGGGCCGCAGCTGGGGGCAGGGGAGTGGCAGGACTCACCACCGCAGGCTCCGATCCGCTGCGTCACTGCTTTTCGGCGGGGCAAAGCCGCTCCGGCCAGGGCGGTCCGCTCGTAGTCGGGCATCTCCCGGGCTCACCACGCGCTCCTTGATCACCCTGTCAGAGCCGATGTCCCCATATGCAAGATGGCGGCCGCCCCCTCGTGTGTTGCAGCAGGCGAGGAGGAGACGATGGGGCCCGCCGCCGCGAATCTCCAGGTCGGCGCCGCACGCCGAGGCCGAAAGCCGGTATGCTTTCCGAGGACTTGCTCTGCCTGCGGCCGGTCTCGGATGCTCTCTGGGGCGCCCCTCTCGCCGGTTATGTTCCACGGGGCCCACCGACCCGCCACAGCAAGATGGCGGCCGCAGCCGAGCCTCGGGACACAACGGGCCCCAGCAGCTTGGAATGGCAGGGTGCCGATGCCTACCGGGGGTCGAAAGCTCTCTGTGCCTGCACCGGCTCCGCCGGCCACCTCGAGTGTTCTCCACCTCCGCGGGGCTCCCCGGCCACGGCCCGGCAGGTCGCTGTGTCCGCAGGCAGGATGGCAGTCTCCGCTCTGTTGTCCGTCCGTTACCGCCAAACACCAGATCCAGGCGGCGGGAGGAGACCCGGGGGCTCACATCAAATCAGCCCATGCCGCAGTGACCACGGCCCGGGGTCCGCGACTCCCGCTCCGCAGTCACGCCAGCGCCGCAGGCCACAGCGGCAGTCTCCTCGCTTTCAAGGCCGCCCCGGGCCTAATGCCGATAACTCCACCATCAAAGCCCTGGGAGACGCCAGATTCAGGCCACTGGTGCAGCGCCACACTCTCGACCACAGGTCAGCGCCCTCCGGTAAGTTTCGGAGCCCAGGCTGGTGCTAGAATTCGGCGGGTGGAGGAGAGGAGGCAGAACTCGTCCTATCTCTCCGCCATCTTGGCAACGCCCCCCAGGACCACTCTTTTAGGATAATTTCAGGTGATTGGGCAGGGGTTCTCTGTGGGTAAATCAACAATATAGGTGCTTATATATACATGTAACAGGACTGCCAAGCGGGCAACTATTTAATCATCCAAAGAAAATATTTTTGGCTATGGAAGGGTTTATTCTTTTAGTGCATAGATCTTAGATCATCTAGGGCCTATGACCTAGGAGTGCCCTCTACCAGGCTGATAAACTAGGTGCACTTTCACAAGCGTGTGTCTTACGTCTTTTTGGGACACACGCTTCTGACACGCTCGTGAAAGTGCACATAGTCTATCAGCCTGGTGGAGGGCACTCCTACGTCATAGGCCCTAGATGATCTAAGATCATCTGAAATTAGCCCAAAAGAGTGGTCCTGACGAAGATGGAAGCTAATTATACCCACCGAAACGTACGTTGACCAGATTGTTGGGAACCCTTAAAGGACAACACCTAAGCGGATCAAATTGCGATTTGTTCAGTCCGCTATCCTGTCATCGGTGTATGCCATACATGGAGTAGAGGGTTTCCCTCAAATTCTTGTGTGTGAGACTGTATTGCTTGTGAGAGTGAGGTATGTGAGGTGAGATTGGTTGATGTGAGGTCGACTTGCTTGGGGGATATATGTTTTTGTATTTTAAGGGTGAATACTTATGTTTTTCCATGTATTTTATTTGTAAATAATATATTTTGCACATGTTAACCGTGTAAGACACTAAATCAAATGTCTATCACAAGGTTGTATACACTTTAATAAATAGAGATCTTATAAAAAAAGAAAATGATGAATACAAATTACTATATTTTGCATATCCATGCATGGCAAGATTAATTATTGTGGGACAGCCCGTTTTGACCCCCTTGCAGCCCACTAGATAAAAAGGCATAGGTCTGACAGGAGTATTTTTTGATGTTACAATACTTAAAAGAGCAGTAGGGACTGACAATTATAACCCATATGCTTGAGAGTGCTGATCGTGCCTCACAGAAAGGTACAAAATGGGGCATGACCAAGTGAAGGATCCACTCAGTTACTGCAGATGAAAACATTTATGAAGTGGGCGAGTCTGATAGAGTACTGTGGAAAATGTCCAAGACCGGGTCTGCAACATTGCCCTTAACCAATGCTTAATGTGTTCATAAAAAGTGCCATGTGCCAATAATTTAAAATAGCTTTTACCAATGGAGCGGCCAAGATTGTTGTGTGGCAGACGTCAATTCTGACCTCAATAGATTTCCCTTGGCTCTTAGGCAAGCACAGGTATAACACATTATCAGAGTGGGGAAAACAGAGAGGTGGCGTTCCACAAATCTCTACCGAACTTACCCAGAGAATGTTTGTGTCTGAACCCCTTTTAGAGGACCACGGGGTATGCAGGGGCTACTGGACCCGATCGTGGTGGTTGAGGCCTTTTACTCCTGATGACCTATTATGGATCCCACTCAACAAGGCCAAGTAGTGTACCCCTTCTGCACTTGACTCTCAGTGGTAGCTGTGGTCGAGCGATCAAGGCTCCCTTGTGTGATGCAGATACAGGTCAGTGGACACAACCCAAAACTCAAAACTTGCTTTTATAAGAAAAATTAGGATTTTATTTCTAACTCTAAACATGCAACGAAGATCGACATTCAGAAGCAACAACACAATCCTTCTTGAGGTCAGGGCTCTATTAGTTGTCAGGTGAATCCCTGTCCAACCCTCCTTCGTGTAATGTATTCAGGGTTATTCCCCATTTACTGGTGGCCAAATCAGGAAAAGGCAAACTATTAGGCCGGACTCAAGAGTTCCATTTTGAATCTTCAGGATTCCCGTCAAAAGTGTCTATGGTGCCGCAGCACCTTTAGCAGTGAATCCTCCAGAGCCCCAAAGGCCCTAGTTCACGTTTTACCAGCTCCTGCAGCATGGAAGTGTTCGGTGTTACAGCAGGTGCCCTCAGCGTGGGCAATCACAAAATCCGATCCTGCTCGGAGAAGTCGGGCTGCTCGCGGTACACACAGCAGCGATACAACAAGTCAAGATCTCCCTGGGGGGGGGGCAAGGAGGGGAGGTTTGACAGGGGAATTCAGTCTTTTGGCTCCCGACTAGAGTCCTGCGAGGGCATGTTGTCCTCTTCGGCGTCCTCTTGGTCTACGAGGGTCAGTCAGGGCAGATCCTTCAGTGTGTTTAGACCAGCCGGTCACAGTCTCACTCCACTCCCGGGCGAAGGCCCAAAGCCTCTGATGATTTGGGCATATGGGATTGTCGTGGAACCTTACGGACGCAACATAGACACTTCAGGTGCAATCGCCCACACCACAGTGGCCCTCCTCCTGTCTTACAGGGTCACTGCTCAGGCGTTCACAGGTCTTGGCACGCCAGTCACACATCTTCTTCACCGGTGACCCCTGGAATATGGGGTCACCGCAACAAGATCATATGGGCTTGGCATCCCCCACACAGTGCTCAATATTTGGCACAGTCTGTGGCAGCCCTCACCTGGCATACGGGGTTGCCGGAAACAGTCTTGCACACGGGCTGCAGCCCGATCGGTGCACAGCATAATCCTCACACCTCGCACAGGGAGTCCTTATGGTGGACCTCCCCACTGGACCTCACTCCCTCCAACGCTCTTCTCTTCCTCACAGGGCACACTGATCTTGGCAAGCAGGCAGGTGCCGGTGCTCCAAGCTAGGTAGTCTTGGTTAGCCTGGGTGATGTCCCCTCACTCAGAAGGGAGACTAGTAGGCCTTGGCCCCCAGCCCTGGTCAAAGGCAGAAGTCTTGCAGAGCTTCCCCTTCTCACACAGCCCATCTGGCTGCTTGGCAGGTGGCAACGTTTTTGAGACTCAACCTCCCCTTCTTATAGTCCTTTTCCAGACACCAAATGTGATTTAAGGTCTGGGTCTTTGAAGTGTTATGTTGGAGTTCTACTTCTTTTGAAGCAGGCACTTCTCCATTTTATCTTCCTTCATGAAAAATGTCTGTCACAGCAGGCATGACTTTGAAGCAGATTGTCCTCAATACAATTCATGGGAGTGACCAGAGTTCACACCTACATGTCAGCCACAGTTAAATATGCATCAAAAGGTTAACCCCAGTCCCCCAGCCCTGCTCTTTATGATTCTCTTATCAGCCCCATCTCCCTTCCTGAGATGTGTCCAGTCCCCTTTCTTGTGATCCATCACTGAAAGAGCAGTCATTTGAAATGTAAAAGGGGTCTCTTCATTTTCCCTCCAGAGTGTCCCCAGCCAGTTCACAGGAATGCAGCAATACACAAATCAGTGTACGTTCACAGCACACTTTCAGTTCAGCACTGTTCCTCTATGCATTGTACCCTTTCCTGTACCCATGCATCCAGCACACAAACTCAGCCTGCGCACACTGTGCAGCACTGAAGATTTTCTATATTTAACTAGGTTGTGCTCTTTACAAACACACACAATGTCAGCACAAAACATGCACTGCACAGCACTACATCTCTCATGTAATGTATTCCTCTTGGCATACATACACCCAGTACATGTACTAAGCACACATACACTTAAAAATACTGCTCCATTCTTGAACTTATACCCTTCCCAGGCATGCATACAACTAAGGCAGAGTCATTACTCCTGCACTGCACAGCACTCCACAAAATACCTGATGTAGGCTAAGGGTGAGTTAAGCATACAGCAGCTGAACGTTTGAAGAGGTGAGTGAGCCTGTAGGCCTCACTCCAGTGACAGAGTAAAAATGGTAATGTGCACTACTACTGATCACCACACGTTATGCTGTCACCATCATGTTTGTGCTGCTTAACTTCTGGTGAAAGCAGTAGCCTTCCACCCCTATGAGGGTAGTGCTTTGGGTGCTACTCCCTGTCCAACAAGACTGCAATCCGTGGAGGGGCATGGCCTGACTAGAAAACATGGCAGCTGCATTGTAATAGAGCTCCTGGAGGCCGCTCCTTAATCTGACAAAATCCTACCCCATGCTACCTCACAACTCATCTCCAGACTCACTCATGGCTTGTGGACCAACGGGGGACTGAGGATGGCGGCTGGATTGTGCTGTTGTCCCCTGTGTCATTCCATGACTGCCAGGGGCCGTGCTGGGTAGCCACGAGGTGGCGGAGTCAAGAACACTGCGCTGTACGAGTGGAAGCCTGTGGCCGGCAGGTTTGATTGCGGCATGTGGTGTGCCGGCAGGAGACACGGTCAGAGCTCCCGGGGTGCCTCCCCCGTGTCCTGCACTAGTGGGGGTGGAGGCATCATACTCACCCACATTAAAGACGGCTCTGGCATGCGGCCCCGATTGAGCTGGGACGGATGACACCACAAGGGGCGCACCTTGACTGGGTGAGCTGTGTGTCCCGTACAGGCCATGCTGCAGTTATGGTGTCTGGCCCTGTTGGGATCCAAGGAGCTGCAAAGGGGCCGGGGCCTGGTGGGCGCCCCCCATTTTTTCCCTTGGGACGGCGAGGCACCATTGGAAGGGCCGCAAAGGCCACCTAGTGGAGGCTGCCGGGCGACCCTGCAGAAGATCAGCAAGCCAAGGTGAGCGGCTGGGGGCTTTCTGATGGCCGGGTGGGGGAGCGCCGCCGCATTGAACTGCTCAGCCTTACAGAAGCCCCCCCCACCCTAGCTGTATTACCGGTGTGGCGCTGCAGTGTTGCTGTGTTGGGGTGTGGGGGCAGGACCCTCGCTTCCGTAGGACAATGCTGCGTCTGTGAGAATACTTCCCTAGAGCCATGAGGTCTTCGGTGCAGGAGCACCTGCCTGTTTGGTACAACACATCCTGCTGCTGGCTCCCTCCTCACGAGGCCCCCCCCGGCTTAGTGGGACAGCCAACACCTGCTGACTATTTATCAAATGGAGTAGATACACCTTGGTGGTGAGAAGTGCATCGCAATTACACTGCCCGAAGGAGTCGGCCTATGGCCCCACACTAAACTATGCCCAAGTGATCCCTGACTCATGCATTTATTTTGGGCCCTGCGGCTGTAGTGCTTGCCTCGCCCACCTCTCCTGGTCACGATGTATGGCCCCATTGCCTGATTTCGACGGCGTGGGACTCCTTTTGGGAGCCTCGCCCAGAGTGGGTGTCTTGTCACGGAGGCGGCCCGGTTAGGTCCTGGTGCAGCTTGTGGATTGACGTCTGCTCATATCCTGGAGTGGTTGTTTCCGCACTGTATTGGGCCCCCTCTTCCTTTCCTGGGGGTGCTTGTTGTGGACCCATCGGAGGCCTACAGCTCGTGCCGTCCCATATTCTCACCTTCGGAGGACCTGGCAGGTGGTGCGCACAACTGAGGACGGACGTGAGACCTTGGAGGCAGTTACCATGATGAAGGATAAAGCGCTCCCCGCTGCCAAACAAAGCACTATGGACAAATATGCCGACATTTGGGGATTCTGTGCCGGCAGCCGGAGCTGGTGAATTGGCTGTGGATATTCAGGATAATTCGGAGCTCCTTGCAGCCATAACCCAGTCTCGTCACATGCTCGGTGCCAAGCTAGGGGCAGTGGGCTCAGATGTTACTTTACTTAGAAGAGTTGTAGATCGGATAACAGAGGCCGAGACAAGGGTCATGCGAGTTGACGGCTTGGTCACGGCCCTACAGCAAAAGGTGAACACACTGACTGTGGTGACGAAAGAACTGGCGACAAGAATGGAAGATGCAGAGGGATGAACTCACCGCAATAACCTGAGATTCGCCGGATTCCTGGAGGGATGTGAGGGGTCTGCCATGGACATGTTATTGACGCAGTGGGTCCGGTCGGTGTTGCCCACTGAGAACCTTTCATCGTGCTTTGTAGTCAAAAGAGCTAATAGAGCGCAGGTGCAGAAACCTTTTCCCGCAGCACTCCCTAGACCAGTAATTGCCAACATTCTGAATCATATGGACAGAGATGCAATCCTCAAATATGCATGATGCCAAGACAAGGTTATGTACCAATTCCTGATTACACAAGAATGGTACAACAGCAGCGCCAATCCTTTACAGAGGCCAAACGTCTACGGGATCTGAAGCTACAAAATATGCTCCGGCTGGTGGTGGTATTTAACTCGCAAACAGACTCCTTTGATTCTCCAGGGGAGGTTTTCCGTTGGACAGATAAAAAGGTGGTGCCTGGACCCCACACCCCGCCATGCATAAACTTAGTCTCGGAGGCTGGCTAGAAAAGACTCCGGCGAAGAGACGCAACAGATGCAGGTCTTCCTGGCGGAGCTCCCAAAGGGACGAAGAATCCTAGGCCCATCTGACTGGGCCCCTATGGTCATCACCAGCTTTACTTACGTATAGTTGAAGTGTACCTGAACTCTGGCAACATGTGCATGTCTGGGAATATATATGTGTGCTCAGTAGTGTGGATCACAGTATATGTGACCGCTAGCCACTGGGATAATGGTTTAATAACCCCTAGTGGCTTGTACTAGTTGGACACCAGGATCCATTGGGAGTGGTCACTCAGCGTCCCCTGTTGGGGCTTCGGGGTGACGCATCCCGCCATAGATGCTTCTTGTTTGTATGGGCGGGGTGGAGTTCTGGGAAAAGTTCTATGTTTTATGTATTTGTAATGCATTGACTCACTAAACACCCACTTCAGGGACAACACACAGAGATTCTGATACATATCCCCAAACTTCTTTATGAGTAATTCAAGAGTCGATGCTCCCGCCGGACTCGCATGATTACGGGGAGTCTTAGACAAGATCAAGCACGGGGCGGTCCTAAAACAGGCTAAAAGGTTGGAAGCTGACATACTTTTGCTACAAGAGACACATCTCCTAGGCACTAAGGTCCCCTGCCTTGCCAGATATGACTTCAATCAGGTATTCCATTCCGGATTCGCTAGAGGTTCTAGGGGCAGCTGTATACTGATTAAATGTGGTAGTCCTGTTTCGCCAACCAAAGTATAGACAGACTGCTACGGGAGGTATACAATTGTTACAGGTATCCTATATGGGGAAACCCTCACCCACTGGTTCTATATATGCCCCTCTTCCAACGGGGCAGGCGTTTGTGGACCTGGTGGTGCGCCTGTGGGGATAGCAACCATTATGCCTGGGCCTCACTTTGAGCCCAATGGGATTTAATATTCAATCCCATAACATTGAACCATTTGATAGGAGGCCTATACACACAAACAATCGCCGTAGGCTGAGATAGAGTGTCATTGCCTCAACCCAGGCTATTCAGAAGCAGATCTTTGAGGTTCTTGCCACTGCCCTGAAAGCACTGCTTAATGTTAGGGGGAATTCTTTGGTAGCTGCCTCATGCGGGGCCTCAATGTTATTCATAATACTATGTTCCACTCCTTAAGGAAGCTCTTTATGGTAGAGTCCAGGTCCCTTCCTAAGAAGGCCAAAACAGCCCCATGGTATACCAAGGCCTGTAGGTTAGCCCAGAGTGCCCTGATGGTTGCTATTAAAAGCGGCAACAGAGTCTTAATTAAGGAAGCTAGGGCCTCCTATAAAGCCACACTAATGAAGGCTAAGCGTGAGTTAGAATTGGCCAAATGGGGGGCCTTGCTGATGGCAGCAAAAGGGGAGGATCATCATTCGTTTTGGCCAATTTTGGCTGGTAGGAGCCATGGAGCCGGCTGCCCCGTTGAATTGTAACATTACTGCAGCTGCCAGGGCAGACCATTTTTCTGGGCTATATGCTGGTGGGATCGACGAAGCAGCCAAGCCCTGCTCTGATTGTACAACGGCTGTCGTAATTAAACCGACAGGGAACAGCGGTGTGGAGAGTGTTCTCCATGGGGTGGCTTTATCCAACCAGGATGATCGTGATATTCGTCCCATTAATGCTGGGAAGGTTGCTAAAGCGATAAAATGCATTACCCAGTTTCGATCTTGTTCCGAGGGAGGCCTTGTGGAAAGTTCTTATTGTCCTGGGACCCCCAATATACCTCATTGATGTTATCAATATGCTGCACAAGATGCACTACGCACAGGTTAGATGTGGCTCCCTAGGGGAATTGACAGCGCCCATTCCAGTTACTCGGGGAGTGAGGCACGGGTGCGTTCTTGCCCCGACCTTGCTCCTATTATATATTGATGATCTGGTGACCCATCTGGAGCTGTGAAAGCATGATGCCCTAGTTTGGTTAACAGAAAGGTCCTGGTGCTCCTGTTTGTGGACAACACCTTACTGGTCTCCAAATCTCCCATGGGCATATAAAATCTGTTGGACCAGTTTGGTGACTTCTGCAGGCAGAGAGGGCTCGAGATCAATCTTAAAAAGACTACGTGTATGGTCGTGAACCCTTGCCAAACAACCCACCCGCACCCATCCCTCAATGGTGTCCGCTTGGAGAGAGTCCGTACTTTTGAATATCTGGGGTACACTCTTACGGAGCACTTTGGTTGGTCTGCTCAGATCCAGAAGAGTAAACTTAAGCTACGGCACTATACAGGTGGCATCCTGAGGGCCTTCCAGGGTTCTAGCTTTCGACCGCTTTTTCCAGTCCTCCAAATTTACAATCTACAAGCACCTAGGGGTTGCTATATGGAGGAGAATTATAGGGCCATGAGAATGTCAATGGTCTGGAGTTGGTGGATTACCGCTTTTTATGAATTTGAAATAGTCTCCCCACTAGTATCCCACTTCTCCCTCTCTAGCTAGATCGTGGCCATAAATTGATCGCTCATAGAGTGGGCCTCAGACCCTTGTTGTACTGGAGAAGGGTCTGGGCCTCTGAAGATCGAGTGTCATATCGGATGGGATTGGAGGAGATCATAAGGCACCCTGGGCCACTAGTATCCCTTGGTTTTGGTTCAACAAATTTCGCTTGATGGAGCTTGGGTGTGAGCATCTGTGGGCGAACCCTAAGACTGCTTGAATTATACCAAAGTCTGTCCTTAAGGGAATCTACTGGAGGTGTGTAGATGGAGGACTACATAAAAATGAGAAGGTGGGCCATATGACTTTAGCTTTCCTAGAGTTTAAAGATGTTTACTCTCTGGAAGAGTACATGGATGCCATTGAGCCCCCCCTAGTAAAAACCCTGTATATTAAATTTTGCTTCGGGACTTTGACGCTTCGCGCTGTTACTGCCAAATGGCAGAGTTCCACCACCGATCCTGATATGACTTGCCCCTTCTGCCCTGAGTTAAGAGTCAATTGACCATGTTGTATTCTTTTGCCCACATTATCATACTCACAAGAGAAAATGAATACTGCAGCTGTGGGATTAGAGACTATAGGTCAGCTTCCAGGATTCTTAGATCCAACACAGCACCTCCAATTGTATTTACTGTCTCTCGTTTCCTGTTGTGCATGTGGAGACAGGTAGAGAAGTGTTCTGTCTTGAATGCTGCGGTGGGATTGTATAGATATGTAATGGCCGTTTGGCCAGGTTTGGGGGACCGCCATATAGTTAATGTTTTTATTCCTGCAATCAAGTGGATACATTATCAGTGTTTTGCCTATTTACTAATCTGAGCCTGGATTTTTGTAGGTTGTATTTTATGTGTTTTTAAGAAATTATTTGTGGACAATGTTTACATGTTGCTAGGATGCTGGCACTTATGGATCATGTTTACATGATTTTCTTTTTTTTATTCATTGCTTTATTGATGGTTTTTAATGTCTTAGTGTATTGATGTTTTTATTCGTATGTGCTTTTATGGCATTATTTGTTGGATAAATATTTGATTGATTGATTGAAACTAAACATAGGCAAAACTCTTCCAAAGGGGAGCGAGTGCAGGCAGGGCATGGACAGAACACATTCAGAGCCACAATCCTCTATGCCATATGTGCGTACCCAGAATCCTTTGTGCAGTCCCAAGCATTTCGTTTTCAATTTTACAGAAAAAATACTTTAATTAATAGCATTAAATAATAGGAAAGGTTTCTGTTTTGGCACCTACTGTGTTTTTGTGGCTCTCTTAACACAGAAGGAGTCCTAATTCGCTTTGCTAGTTTCCATTGTGTATAATTTTTTATAAGAACATATGTTTCAGAACATTCTCTTTTGGTGGAAGGGACATAAACATAAAAGATAGTTTTAGTGGTACTGCACAGGGAGAGCCAGGCTTACTTCTAAGGGAGGCAGTGCAAGAAAGTCCTTGGTAGAACATCTGGAGATCCACAAACCACTATACAATAGATGCATGTGCAGAATGCTTAACACAATATCAAACACTTCTTTTTCATTCTCTTTGGAAGAAGTACACTCCATAATATTAAGTACTAATTAAGGTTTTCTTTTGCGGCCTTATTGGTTTTGGGGAAGAGCATGGTGCACAAAGACTTTTAGCTGCATAATTTAGTTAACCTTGCCGCATAATTTGGTGCTCCTTTGGCGCATAATTCTAGTGGCCCTGCTTATGAATCATGACATAAAATAATGCTCAAGCTGATGGCAGAAAAAAGATGATTAAGCATAAAAGATTGTTAACTTTTAACAAAATAGGAATAACGCAGCTCAAATAAAGTAATGACACAGGTCAACAAGAAAAGTATGTAAAAGTAACACATGACACATAATATATAACGTTTACTTACTTATTTTCTTAGATCATACTTCAAGTAAGCACTAGCTTATAATGCTGATCATGCTGATTTGACAAGGAAAAGCCTTTCTTTGCCAGGTGGCTTCTGCACTCACTAAATAGTCCCATACAAAGAGTGGAAGCAATGCAACTCATACATTGCAATGGAAATACTCCCTAGAAGGCAGCAAGATGCACCAAACAGCCAAAAGCATGAGTTGAGAGATGTAAAGCCATTTAAAATGATCCAATTTGTGATTCACGTCTCATAAAATGGCAAAAGGGGACTGAGCCAAACCTGCTCTGTATGTTGAACACAATAGGTCTTACAGACAGCTGGCTGTCAAGCTAAACCTAAAACGTAGCTGGACTGGGAACAAAGAATGCATGGGTGGCATGCATGTTGTATGACCACAGTCAGTTCTCGATCACTAGAAACGTTCCCACCCAGACGAATTACTGAATGATTGGGTCAATAATCAGAGAATGCCTTACCAATTACATATTGGTAAAGGGTAGTGAGAGAGGCTAATCTGAGCATGTCCTGAGAATTACAAAGTGATGTGTTGCAGTCGCTGAGGTTGCCTAGTGATGGCAATGTCATGATAATTGCTGAACGATTGGCACAGTATGGTAGGCTACATCTTTAGTAGTAGTTTACCCCTAGAAATAGACAACACAGTATGGAACAGAAAAGTGAAGGCTCAGGAGTAGCTCATAGCTTGTGTTTACACAAAGAATGGGACATGTATTTTACAGCCTCTCAGCAGCAATGGTGGAAAAAGAATACATCAAATTGTTCCAGTAAGCCTCTGCATTAGGAATATGGGACATTGCACCAACAAAATAAAGGATAAATCCTGAAGGCCACCTTCAAGAGTTTTTGGGACTTCTGCAGAGAAACACCGAGTGGCGGTTTGAAACACTGCGCCATGCTTTTTTGTTGCCCCCCCCCCCCGTCCTGCAGGACATGTGCTACTTCTAAGATAACCATACTTCCTGGACAGTCCTGCTTTTTCAAGAACTGCCTCTGTGCTCCAACACTTTTTGTAAAAATAAATGCATGTCCTGGTTTTAAGAGAGGGTTGGGTGAGCATGCACATTTATCACAGTGCTGAAAAGGTTCACGTTTACACTGGCCCCCTCATCACACAAGGGGACAGAGTTTTTTTGTTGAGTCTCTGTAGGAAGCTCGCTCTTTATATAGTATACCAAAAAGAGGTCTACTGTGCAAAGAGTCCAGATATCCCTTATAAGTGGACAGGGGCTTGCTCTAGCAATCCCAAGGTGCTCTCTTGGGGGTAGTGTGGTTGAGCACTCTTACACTTATCAGAGAGGAGTGTTAGACATCTGAAGTATACACAAAGTCAATAAATGGTACACATGACTCAATAAGGAGATCTAAATACTTCAAAAAGAATCCGTAGGTGACGGATCAAAAGAACCTAGCCAAGAAACAAGGGCGGGTTCACCAATTGGGGTGAAGGCCACCTCTACTGGTAGAAAAGAAAAATTTCTTTTCTTGTGTCCCCTCACTCACCCAGGGTTGCCCCTAGGTGACATGCTTCATCATTGGGGCCATCCCAAACATCTACTGATTGGGGCGTGCTGGAACTTGCGGATTTACGTAGGAGCACTTACCTTGTGAGGCTATGTGTCGTGCAGTGTAGGGGGGAGTGGTGTAAGTGATGTTTAAAAAATTACCTAACTAGTGAGCTATTGTTTTATTCCTGCTCCTAGTTGGTAGGGATAAAAGGGGGTTAATAAAAGGGAAATGTAACTGTTATGTAATTATAATCCCTTGTATTATGTCAACATGTTTCAAGGTATCCCCTAAACCTTTTCTTCAGGACAACAAAGGGACCAGCCCTTTGTGTACCACTCCGTGCCGGACCTATAATAAAGTGAAGTGAAAAATTATGAATGCACACCTATTGTGTGAGCATTGGGAAAAATATATACATACGGTTGCTTCTGAACACGTAGTAATTATTTTTTGGCAAAAGTACGCCTCATGGTCTGTCTGGGTGGAGGGGCCTGTAGAAACCTGTGCTCAGCAACCCTCCGTCATTACGACCTATTCAGTCCCAAGGCAGACCGCATCTTGAGATCAATAAGGAGATCTACACCACTTTATAAAAAGATCACATATCTTTATATATATTTAGACACCAGAATCAATACGTTCAGGTAAGTACGTTTCGGACAGAAATATTTGCGGTTTTCAGAAGTCAACACTTTTCAGAGGGGGCAATGCTATCCAATGGAGGAAACAAATACTGCATACAAGTCTTTTACAGTAACCTACAAGACCACTCTCCTGGAGTAAAGGTTAGTGTTGGGCAAGATCCAAGGCAGCACCAACAGCTCACCTCGGGCGGCACTGGGGCAGCCAGGTGCAGTGGTGCAATACAGAATCGGGAAATCAATGGGGATCGGTCCAGTCCCAAAGAGGCTGCAGGTTTAAACTGGGGACCCAGCTGAATCAACAGGGGGGCTCAGGTCTCAGGATGCTCGAGAATGTGGGGACACCTTTGGTCCTCTTCTCCTCAGTCAATCCAAAAGGAGCTACAGAGGGAAAAAATTCACAGGCCGCCCTCCTCTCAACATATCATTAAATCAAAAAGACCTGTTCATGTAAGGCTCCTCTTCTTGAGGTATACGTATAAGTGGAGGCAGGGATTCCTTCACTATTTATCTATCTATCACTCCTCACTTAAATTAGAGGTAGTGTCCTACCACTTTACTGCCTAATTTTTCTAAAATCAATCTTTTTGCGACTGACAGTCCAAAAACCACATACCCCCTCTATACATAGGGGTGTTTTTATTTTCACGGGGTCATGTTTTGGTGGTAATTGTGAAATACACATTACAACTGGCACTATAATTTTTGGGCACTAATTTTTGGGGACACATTATTTGGGCAAGATGGTGGCCAATGATGAGAAAAGTGAGCATAGCTGGTGAGTACCAATCAGCAAGCTCGACTGGTGGTGCGCACGTGAGGTGCCATCTTGTCCTTTCACAATTTGTTTGTTAAAGGCAACATCTAGATAGGTGCAACCTGTGTATTTCTCATACCAATTAAGATACACCCCTATGTATAGAGGGGGTATGTGGTTTTTTGACTGTCAGTCGCAAAAAGATTGATTTTAGAAAAATTAGGCAGTAAAGTGGTAGGACACTACCTCTAATTTAAGTGAGGAGTGATAGATAGATAAATAGTGAAGGAATCCCTGCCTCCACTTATACGTATACCTCAAGAAGAGAGCCTTACATGAACAGGTCTTTTTCTTTAATGATATGTTGAGAGGAGGGCGACCTGTGAATTTTTTCCTCTGTAGCTCCTTTTGGATTGAGGGTTGTGAACGGCGGATCAGCCGTGAGAGCTATTAGTACATTTTAATTGGCACCAGTTGATTGTTACATTTCACCTTTGAGATCAGCCGTATGAGTTGAATGCACATCATTATTTGAGCACAGTTTAGTGTAGGAAGGCGATGGATAGAAATTGCTTGGCCTTCACAGATGAGCAGATCGCAGCCATTTTAGCAGGTCCCTCACTATTCCCAGATGCCCCATTATTGAATGTGACGTCAGCCAGGGAGGAATGGGAGAAATTGAGCAACATTAAAAAGAGACAAGTGAGAATAGCCTTACATGGGGCTTTAATGACTGAATATTTAAGAGCAGGAGCAGCCCCAGCCAGTTTATTGGTACGGATCGAACCTAGAATCTTCTTAGAAGACAAGAAATTTTGCGTTGATTGGTGCTACATAGCGAATAAATGTACTCGCGATTGGTTAATCTTAATTATCAACACAGCGAAAAGATTAAGTGAGGAGCTGTTGAAAGAAATTCTGGAATTAGAAGAAAGTATCAAGAGAGATACTACCCTCACGGATACCAAAGAACAATTACTAAGGATCCAAGAGGACCTTGGTGAATATAGGAATTATATGGTTAACCAAAAAATAAAAGGATTGAAACACAATCTTGAACGGTACACACACGAATGGGCTTTTCCCTATGTGGATGATAAATATTATCTTTCAGGCCCAGAACAACGACAATATATAGGGTAAGCAAGGGGTGGAAGACAGCAACAGTACAGGCGCACCCCACAAAATTGGACATTCGATAATACGTCAAGTGAAGAAGAAGAAGGGCAACCTCCGTCCAATTTAAACAGGGTGAGGTTTAATCAGCAGGAGAAGACTAACGAAGATCTAGGAGCTTTACTCCGTTCTTTTTTAGGGCAGAATCAGAGGGGCGAAAGAGGTGGAGGCCAGACAGGCAGAGGCCGCGGACGGGGCAATCAGAACCAAACATGGCAAACATATCCGCCCCGGATAACACGCAGTCGGGGGAAGAGTCAACCGTGAATGATATAGTGGTCAATTTATCTGACCATATCCTTACTATCAGTGAGATCAGAGTTTTAAACAAAGGGTTGGGGTTCGTTCCAACTCCCAATCATGATATGTTTAAATGCAGGGTTGAATTTCAGGAGACCATGAGAAAAATAAAACTTAAAAAGTTTTTTGCAAATAAACCACAAGATCCCCCATCTCTCTTCAGTACTACCCTCAAAAAGCCATCCCAATTTTGTCCATCCAATGTGATGGTGGGCCCTGAAGTTTTGGTATTCGAAAATAAGGTTCTGGAAGACATTACAGCACTAGTGCAAACGAATAGACAGAAAATATTTAACAACATGAGTCAGGAGGACTGGCGAGCAGTTAAGAGTCTACAGAATAACCACTTGCTCACTATAAAATCTGCCGATAAGGGCGGGGCAGTGGTTGTTATGAATACTGTGGACTATGATGCTGAGGTCTTGAGACTTATGGGTGCACGCAATAATTACCAACCATTGGTGCGTGACCCAGGTAATGAACTTCAAGACCTGATCAAAGAAATGGTAGGAATAGCCAAAGAAAAAAGATGGATTACAACAAAAGAAGCCGAGTTTCTGATTAATAATAAACCAAGAACACCGGCATTCTATATCCTGCCTAAAATTCATAAACCGCAGCGTCCTCCCCCAGGTCGTCCCATAGTGTCTGGGATTCAGTCGGTTTTAGAACCGCTTTCCCAGTTCTCGGACTTCTTTCTCAGAGAATCTGTGGTGAATCAAAGATCTTTTATTCAGGACACCACAGATGTCTTAAATGTGCTGGAAGATACCCACTTTGACTCTTCTTGTGAACTCTTGGTTACAATTGACATAGAGTCATTGTATACCTGTATACCTCAAGATGCCGCGCTGGTGGCAGCAGCGCGTGCCTTGAAGGAACAGGAGTGGTTCTATGACACACCACAATCTTTTGTTCTTCAATGCATTGAACTGGCACTAACTCGCAATTATTTCCGTTATAAAGATGACCTGTATTTACAAACTACAGGTACGTCTATGGGCGCAACATTTGCGCCCAGTCTGGCTTGTATATATGTAGGCCAGTTCGAGGAGAATTGCGTTTATCATCAGTCTAACCCCTTCCAGAGGAACATCCGCCTCTGGAAGAGGTATATAGACGATGTGCTATGCATTTGGGTGGGTAGAGAGGAGTCTCTGCTCGAATTTCTCAATTGGCTGAATGGCCAAGATACAAGCCTCCGGTTTACTTGGACATATAGTAACCAAAAGGTTGTATACTTGGACTTGGACATTATGGTGGAGAATGATACATTGTGTACAGGGGTACATCAAAAAATAACTGACAAAAACTCCCTCTTGCACTACCATTCATGCCACCCGAGGGCCTTACGTGATAATTTGCCGGTGGGGCAGTTTCTGCGGTATCGCAGAAATTGCTCCAGCACGGCATCTTATCTAGAACAGTCAGAAGGATTATGCGAAAAATTGAGGCAGAGAAGTTACCCTCGCAAAATTGTGAATCAAGCAAGAAAAAGAGCACTTAATACCCCACGTAGTGCTCTTTTGGAAAAGAATGTAAGGGAGAAGGACGACTGTTTACCAGTTGTTATGACCTTTGATCCATTGGCAACCCAGATTAGACAATCAATAAGGAAACACTGGACTTTACTGTCTACGACTGACTTCAAAATGCCACCCCCAAGGTTTGCTTTTAGACGGTCCAGCAATCTTAAGGACAAATTGGTACATTCCCGTTCTAAACCATTACAGAAAGAGACTACGGTTCCCCCGGGACATTACCCTTGCGGGACATGTTCAGTATGCAATCTTACAAGAAAGACGCTGGAGGTGGTTTTGCAATCTGGAAGAACATGGCATCTGAACCAGTTCAGTAACTGCAATACGATGAATGTCGTATATAGGTTGACATGTCAGTGTGGACTGCATTATATAGGGCTCACAACACGGAAAATCAAAGTGAGAATACAGGAACATTTGAGTACTATAAAATCCGGAAAATTGTCAACTAAACTAGTACAACACTGCAATGAACATAAGCATTCCTAGACATGTGTGGTGCTAGAAAAAGTAGGGGGGGGACCCATATAGTATAGATAGGGTCCTTGCTACTAAAGAGGCGCGCTGGATTTTTCAAGAGAAATGTGACCAGATTGGGTTAAACGACTTTATTGAATGGAATAAAGTCAGAAACTAAACACCATAGATGATTCACTCCTGAAAGCGTTGTTTGTATCTATTGGTATCCGAGAGGGTGAGTTCTTTCAAAAGTTCCCAGTATTTGAGCCTTACTACATAAAAGATGATTGTGTGTGTTATAAACATTGTGGAACAATAAAGGTTCTTGAGAGAACATGTTGTTGAAAAAAAGAAAAAAAGCACTGAAGAATTAGCTTAAGAAAGAAAGTAAAGTTCATGAAGTTTTATTAACTTTAAAAACCATCGAGAGTTAATAATAATATGAGGATGTGTTTTAATTGAAAATGGAAGAGACCACCCCTTTGCAGCTCTCTGTGATGATGTATCACAATAGAGTTGTAGGTTGATTATGGGTAGTCTAAGATGGCCGCCATAGTCGATGCCTAAGTCATGTGACGCGTACTGCCGGCCCCTGCCACGTGATGATCACGTCGGTGCAGCGACGTGATGCGAGGCGGAGCGGGAGGTTTTTAAACCTCTGCGACTCGGCTTCGGGAGCGAGGGTGGATTCAAAGCGTTCCGTGGAGAAAAAGGCGGTAAGGTGGTTATGCGCGCAATGAGGGGCTCAGAGTAAGTTAACTACTTTAAAAGATAGCAGGCGGAGTTGGAGGCTTCAGAATTAGAGTGATCCTGGTTTCGGGAGCGAGAGTTTAATATAACACGCTCCGTGAAAATGAAAGAGAAGGGTGTTAAGAGTGACCCGGTAGAGTTACCTGGTATCGGGAGTGAGACTTTGACATAACGCGTTCCATGGAAATGAAAAAGAGGGTGCTAAGTGCACGTTGAGAAGCTGCAAGTAGGCTGATGAATGAAATACGAGAGGCCAGTTTTATAAAGCACAGTAGGCTATTGAGAAGAGTAATGAGGCTACGATGGGGTAATCACTGTCCAATGCAGGATGATTGAGGTGTTCGAGTTGCGGTTATATGGGAAACGAGATGTTTATCAGTTGTTTCTTGATGTTTAGAAATTGGCACTACAATTGAGTGCACGCCTAAAGAAAGGGATTCACAACTGGAAGTCTCCTCAAGTTGACGGAGTGGAGAGCTGGTACGAATGACATAGGCTCCCACATGGTAATGAGATTTGCAATACGTCATAATGATGTGTATTTGAATCATTGAAGAGTGAATGTTTTTAATAACTGGGCCATTTTCTTTTTGCTTCTGACAGTTATTATATACCAAGTTACCAGTGTCCAAAATTGGTGATTGATGACCCAGCCCTGACGAAATTGCCTTGAAGTAATAGGGGCAATGAAACATGTTGGCAAATGTCTGCAGCAAAGGTCTGCGTAAAGCCGCCGGTTTTAAAATTTGAATAAGTGCACAAGTGAAGAATAAAAGTTGGTGACTGTGCTACTTACCTCAATTTTATTTTCACGGGGTCATGTTTTGGTGGTAATTGTGAAATACACATTACAACTGGCACTATAATTTTTTGCCACTAATTTTTGGGGACACACATTATTTGGGCAAGATGGTGGCCAATGATGAGAAAAGTGAGCATAGCTGGTGAGTACCAATCAGCAAGCTCGACTGGTGGTATGCACGTGAGGTGCCATCTTGTCCTTTCACAATTTGTTTGTTAAAGGCAACATCTAGATAGGTGCAACCTGTGTATTTCTCATACCAATTAAGATACACCCCTATGTATAGAGGGGGTATGTGGTTTTTTGACTGTCAGTCGCAAAAAGATTGATTTTAGAAAAATTAGGCAGTAAAGTGGTAGGACACTGCCTCTTCTCCTCAGGCCAGGGTGGCTGGGTGCAGAGCTGTCCTGAGGCGTCGGGTTTCTGACACCGGAAACACTTGCGGTAGAGGGGATCTGCACAAAGAAGCTGAAGGCGGCGTCGGGAAGCTCACAGCTGTGAAACTCAAGGTGGGCTTCGAGGCTGGAGGGTCTGGAGACCATGCTGGCACCGTAGGCCCACTTCAACTCGGGCTATGGGGCACGGGTGCAGTGGTGCTTTCTAGTGTCTGGTTTTTAGCGGGCCAGAGTCCTCGCAGCTCTTCTGGGTGCCAGCAGGATGCAAAGCAGCAGCTCCGCTACTCCACAGGAGTTCCTGTGTGTTTAGTTGAAGGCTGGAAGTCCTACCAGGCTTTTGAAGGCACAGGTAGCTGCAGGACAAATCGTCTTTGGTGCAATTGTTGAGGACAGCAAGCAGCCCAGTAGGGTTGGCACCAAGTCAGTTGCTGGTCTTCTGTTCTTGCTATTGGGACTCTTCAGCATCCGTCTTCTTCTTTCAGGTTGGCAGGATCTGATTTTCTGGTGCCAGGGGATCCCCTAAATACTAACTTTAGGGGCGTAATGCTGAACGCGTTGGGGAGGCAGACATGGTTCTATGCTGATAATTTCATTGAAGAAGATTGAAACCAGTTTGGGTGTGCTGCCTATGCTTCTCGGGGTCCTGTGGGAAGCCTCCCTGTTTACAAAATTCATGGCACAGCCCGGTGCCGGTAGGGGCATGCACCACCTCGAAAACGACATCGCACCACCTGAAAGGAGCTATACGGGTGGTTCCTGTCATCGCAGATTTCTGCGTTATGAGGGCCTGTCTTGACTATATAATTGGAGTCTATGACAGGACTACTGGACTTCTGAAATTGTATCATTGTATTATTATCGAATTTGGACCATGCATATTACACCCATTGGAGGGTTAAGATTGTGTGTGGAACTACTAGGACCACGATGCATTGGGTCCCGCTGAGGAAGCTCATTGGAGGACTATAAATCAATCCCAGGTGTGGCATTCCTAGTAGCCACAAGAACGAACTGCCGTTGGTACCTGTGATCAAGGCGCAATGCTGAAACCCGTTGGGGAGGCAGACATGGCTCTATGCTGATAATTTGATTAAAGAAGATTGAAACCAGTTTGGGTGTGCTGCCTATGCTTCTCGGGGTCCTGTGGGAAGCCTCCCTGTGTGTGTGTGTGTGTATATATATATATATATATATATATATATATATATATATATTCATAGAAAAAAAGTGGTTAAAGTGACGCAGCACAGCAGGATTTAAGGTGAGGGGATATGTATATATAAGAGACATGTGAGCAGATTTTGTGTGAAATGTGAGTATTAGGAGAGAAGCCAAGACAAATAATAGTTACAATAATTACAATCCTTGGCAGGATGCACCACAAAAGTCAGTAAATAAACTATGCTTAACCCTCTGGTAGCCTCGCACAGAAGCAGTCAGGCTTAACTTAGAGGAAATGTGTGAAGTATTTATGCAGCACTCAAATAGTAAGAAAGTGAAAACCCAACACAACAAACATCCCAAACCAATTTACAAAACTAGAGTACATTTTAATAAATAACATGACACCAAAATGACAAAAATCCAATAATTAGAACAGGAGTTATGAACTTTTACAGTTTGGGTTCAATTTTGCCCCTTCACCCAGTGAAAAGTTCTAACTTCGACTTCGTCACTTTTTTAGAGCTCGGATTCTTTCAGCAGAGCAAGACTGCAGGCTGTAGCTGAAGAGGACTCTAGGAGGCCAGAAACCTTCCAATCGAAGCGCTGCTGGATCTGATTTACTGCTGCAGAGAAGAAAGTAGAGAGGCCAACGTGAATCTTTGACCCAGCAGTGATGCAACTTCTTTGGATTAGCTTGGTTCTGGTCATACACCGATTCTCAGAGCAAAAAGTTGGCAAACAGTTTGCATGTCCCAGGTTTCAGGAAACTTTAGGAATTTTGACAATAGCCAAGGGTCCAGGACCTTGGGGACAGCACATGGGGGTAAAGACTCACTCCAGCAGAGGCCAGAAGCAGGGTCCACGGCAAGTCCAGTTTGAACTGGAGGTCAGCCAACTGAACCTTGGAGTTACTTTTGAGTCCTGGGTTCAAGGCACGCAGGTCCAGTCTTCCTTCAGGTTTTTCGAACAGCAGGGTAGTCCTTCTCATTCTTCACAGGTCTAGGAGCATTCTGAGGAAAGTACTGGGGTTGCCACATTTATGCTCAGTGCCAGCTTGTGGGTGGGGGGAATTCCTGGGAACTCCCTAACCAAAGGGGTAAAAGTTGTCAGGCATGACCCTATCCATTGCTTCAGTGCTTCCTGTATGTTTTACTGTAAACTATCCCATAGTGCCACACTCCATTTAAATCCAACATTCCAGAGCCCTTCTTCCCCTGGTCAGGGCTCCCTGTGCCTACTCAGAGGTGCGGCTATGGAAACAGGCAAAACCTCCCTTGTGGGCACTCAAAACCAGGTGTGGGGTAGTTCCCACCTCCCACTAACTTTGGAGCCAAGCTGACCAGAAAGACAAAGGGTGGTAGCAATATACATTACACCACAGGAGCGCCATTAACAATAGAGCCACACTGGATACTGGCAGGAAGGCACATTTGGCTTAGGCAGAGAAATTACAACTTTCTAGAATTAAAAGTTTTATTTTCTAAAATAGTAATATAAACTCCGACATGGCCATTAAGTTGGATTTTAAATTACTAATAAAATGAGTTCTTGAATCATGGTTTTAGCTAAGCATTATAAACTGTTATAATGCAACACAGTATTTTCTTATAGGAGAGCCAGCCTTGCCACAGTGAAAAACAACTGTAGGTTTTTAACTGCCAGGACATGTAAACCTTTAAATATACATATCCTACTTTTGAAATACCATGTACCCTGCCCTATGGGCATTAAGGGCCTTGCTAAAGGGAGACTTATAAGTTCTAAAAGGGAAGGTTTAGGCCTGGCAAAACGTTTATTTTGCCAAGATGAAGTGGGAATTCAATTTAAAACTGCAAACACAGGCTGCTAAGGTATGCCTGGGGACGGTTCACACTGCTACTTTAGTGAGTGGCACAGAGAGTGCTGCAGCCCACTTGTAACATTTAATTTACAAACCCTATGTACATGTAGTACAATATACTAGGGACTTATTTAGCAGGGCCACTGGAATTATGCGAGACTGCGGCTGTGGCGTTTTCTGCATAAGTATGGGTTTGCCACATTTGCTACATAATCCATCATCTACTGTATAATTTGCCGATTTTAACAAAAAAATTGTTTCTAGCTCAAGCACATCAAAAGTTACTAAAAACTTTGCAACATGTGTTCCTGAGCAGAGGAAGGCCCTTCTCAAAGGTTGACTAGTCAACTTTCAGTTGCTTATTGGTGTAGTTGGGTGATTAACTGGTACTAAAAAGGTGAAATCTTTTCCCAGACAGTGCTACCATGTGTAAAAATGACAAAATAATGAAGTAATACTATCACATAATTTGCCTCATAAAGCAGCATCATTTACTTTTTCTTAACGCATAATCTAGTTAATCACGTGGCATTATTTAGTCCTCCCCTGCCGCCTAATTACAGTGGCCTTGATTAGCAGTAAAGCAAATGTGACAATTTGTTGTATGGCAATTTTACCATGTTTAAGCGGGTGAGCACAATCACTTTAGCTTTAAGGCCAATAAAAAGGGTTGAGTTAAAAAACGACACAAACATTAGAAATTCTAGAGCTATAGTTATACCTTAAATTAATAATTTACGCACCACCTTTACATTACTATACATTTATTTATTCTTTATATACAAGCCAAACTTAAATATCACAAACATTAGAAATTCTAAACTTATACTTATACCTTACATTTATAATGTATGAAATACCTTCAGATTATTATAACTCACACACCTTCAAACACAGTGTATTGAACTTGGTAGCCACTGTACATTAACTATAACTCGCCACTCTACCATGCACTATGTTGTAACAAATGACATGATATGAGATGTCATAAGTGTTATTATGTATGCTATAAGCTCAGCTGGTATAAATGATGTGATATGAAAGGGTATAACCAGTGTATGAAGAAGGCACCGTTTGACGAAACTTCCCAAAAAGTGAAATTTTTTGCCTAGTTTGTGCAGGTAAAGTTTTGGGGTGATCCGTCAAGCAGGACTGATAAAAGGGGGATCGCAAAACCCGATTTCCCTATTAATGTTTCAATAGGAACTTTAGACACAGTTACAGCCCAGACACCTTAACAGATTTACACCAATGTTGGTATAAAGCTAGATCATGGTCCAGAAAGAGTGTTTTTGTGCTTTAATGTAAATCCGTTCAGTAGTTGTTGAGTAAAAAAAAATCCAAAACTTTGTATATTTCATGCTGTGGAGGCTTCACGGAAAAGAGAGATCTTATGCTGAGATCTGATTTGCTGCCACCACATCAACAACAATGTAGCATCAGCCATTTTAGGACTCTGGACTCCGCCTGGAGCCAAAAACTTTTATTTTTTCAAATTTTGCCACAAATTTGCAGAGAATCTGCAAATCTGTGACAAAATTAAGTTGGGATAAAAAAGTGCAGGGTATATAAACCACCTCCCCCCCTTGGGGTGGGTCAGGGCCCAGGGGACGGCACAATACATTCTTTTGGGGAAGGGGCTTGTGTTCCCCCTCCCTGAGTCTTTGGTAGGCCCCGAGGATACCATCCCCCGGGGACAACATGTAAAGTAAGGAGATGGGGTGCACGAACCTCCTCCTCGAGTCTCAATAAGCTGTGGGGACCATATCCCCCAGGGCTGAATTCCATTTAAAAGGAAAGGGGTGCGCATCCCCTTCCCAAGCCTTAATAGGCCCAGGAGACCCCATCCCCAGGGGCCAAACGTAAATTAAAGGAGAGTGGGGGCGCAGCCTTGAGCCTTTAACTATAACTCGCGCTCTTGTCATTGACTGCTAAATACCCCACATATTACATCTCTCACTACAGCTTCTATGACATAATTGATAATTTACTGCAACATTTGCAAGTAAATTATTGATGAGAAAACTGTGCACGTCGGGGCGCGAGTTATAGTTACCTTATGGCACTAGTAATAGTTACTTGAGATAGCTATAACTAGAGAATTTCAGTGGTTTTGTACTTTTAAAACATTATGTTATCACAGAAATTTTCACCTTACTGGACCATTACTTTAACCTTTGGTTTTTCAGTGAAAATTATATATATATATATATAACTTGGAATGAGACAGAAGGTAGAAAGACGAAAGAACACTGAACTAAGCCAGTTATATTTAGTGAACTAACAATAACTTGTGCCCCCCCCCCAATCATGGACTGCTTATGACCTTACATAATACATCACTCATGGCATGTTAAATGACATAATTGATGACATCACTGATTATAGTTAAATAATTACATTGTTAAAATTACTGAGCTCAAACAATAATTCCGACTGTGTGCTATAGTCTTTGTGAACAAGGTGTAATACAACAACCTCAATGGATGGTTGGACACTTAAAAGCTTGTCTGTAAGCTTTCGAAACATACACAAGAAATTGGATATTTCAGAAGTGAAGCCCTTTTGATGGCTGTCATTATCTTTACCAGTATTCACCCAAAGGATGGCTACAGTGGGGTGTAGGCCACTTTGGGAGAGCTGTCTGCTGAAATCATTGAACAGTAGACCCTTTGGTCAACCTTTGCTGTGAAGAGCTGAAGGCTAAGCAAATTGAGTGTTAAGTGTCATGGAGGCGTGGTGCAGGGCTGGGCAACAGGTGAGGCCCTCCATCCAAACATCCCCTGCTCCGCACACCTGAAGACCATTCACAGTGGAGGTTGTTCATATGTGGAGCGTTCGGCATACAGTCTGGCCATGGGCCATTTTCTTCTAATAACGTCACTTTAACCTTTGTTTTTTTCTGTAAATTTTCAAGATTTTTATTTAATATAAAGTATGAAATTATTACCATACTTAACTGTAACTTCAGTTTTTTCAGTGAATTTCTAGGGTTTTTGTAATGTAAAGTAATAGATTATTACCAAAGCTTACTATACCAATCACACACGGCCTTTGGCTGTGCATAGCGTGGGGTGGGGTTGGGCTGCCAATCCCTACAGTTGAGCAATGCGCTAATGTTAGAAATGGGGGTCGCTAGTTGGCAGTGGTAGGTACCTTTGTCCAAATAGGGACCCTTGCTTCTAGTCAGGGTAAGGGGGATACACACTTTAGATAACCCCTGCTCACCCCCTTGGTAGCTTGGCACGAGCAGACAGGCTTATCCCAAAGGTAATGTGTAAGGTATTTGTACCAACACTCACAGTAACAGAGTAACACAGTCAAAACACCACAAATGGGCACCACACCAGTTTAGAAAAATAAAATATCTTTATCTAAACTAAACAAGACCAAAACGACAAAAGTCCAACAAACATAGTTAAAAATATGATTTCAAAAGGTTTCAAGAGCTTGTACCATAGAAAACTATGGATGCGTGACTTTTCACCAAAGTACCTGTAGATGTGTCAAAGTTCTCAAGCCAAACAGCCGCAGCGCCGGAAAACAAAGAGATGCAACACTTTGGGGAGGCGATGCGACAGTCCCGCTGCAAGCAGAGGAAGGGTTGCGTCGAATCCGGTCTGTACGGGGAGTGATGCGTCGATCCTTTGTGACGGTTCCGGTCCACGGGAAATGCGTCGGAAGAACTTGCCGCACAGGTACGATGTGTGGAAATCCGGGATGCGTCAGCGATCGATGCTGCGACGTTGAGCGGCGCTGCATCGGTCCTCTTCAGCCGCGATCCCTCGATGCGTTGATTCTTGCAGCGGCGACAGGCGCTGCGTGGAAAATCTTCTCGCACCGTAGAGATGCATCGGGAAAACAGCTGCAAGAAGAGCGATGTGTCGATTTCTGTAGTTCTTTGAGTCTCTTCTTTCTTCCAGCTCCCAAACAGCAGCAACAACCTCCAGAGGCCCAAAACTGGCACAGGCACCTCTTGGCAGGCTAGAACTCACAGCAGCAGAGTTCAGGGGAGCTGGGGGTGAAGTCTTTGTGTCCCTGAGACTTCAGAACAGGAGGTCAGCACACTTCAGGCCCTTGGAGATCTCCTTCAAGCAGAGGACACAGCAAAGTCCTTCTCCTTTCCTTGGCAGAAACAGCAACTGCAGGCCAACCCCAGACACACAGCAAGGGCAGTACTTCTCCTCAGTCTCTCCAGCTCTTTTCCTTGGCAAAGGTTCCTCTTGAATTCCAGGAATGATCTAAAGTCTGGGGTTTTGGGTCTGATACTTATACCCCAAAATGTCTTTGTTCTCTTTGTGCAAGGGGCTCTGAGCCCAGTTCAAACCAGTTCTGGGGGCACTCTGCAAGTGCACAACAACATCCATTGTCAGTGTGAGCCTTGGCTCCAGACACACCACAGGGGCGGAGCCAGCATTGTGGAAGGCAGGCACAGCCCTATTCAGGTACAGGTGCTACTCCTCCCACCACTCCTAATGCAGATCAGGCCTATTCAGCCTAGTGCTGACTCATCCAGACTCCTGGAGCCACAGCACCTCCCCAGCCCCTGTCACTCCAAAGCCAGACAGTCAATCCACAAACAGGTAGAGGCCCACAGGATGGTTGAACCAGAAAATAGCCACTTTCTAAAAGTGGTATTTTCAAACACTCAATTTAAAAACCATCGTTACTAAAAGATGTGTTATTAAATCCCGAGTTGAGGGATACCAAACTCGATTTTTCTATCTTATCCCTATGGGAAGATATGCTTCTAAAATGCTACAAAGCATTCCCCATTCTGTCCTATGGGGAAAGATAGCCTTTCAATAGTGAAAAACGAAATTGGCAGTATTTCACTATCAGGACATGTTACACACAACAGTACATGTCCTACCTTTCACATACACTGCACCCTGCCCAGGGGGGTACCTTGGGCCTACCATAGGGTTGCCCTATATGTAAAAAAAAGGGAAGGTTAGGGCCTGGCAAGTGGGTGCACTTGCCAAGTCGACATGGCAGTTAACAAACTGCGCACAGGAACCGCGGTGGCAGGCCTGAGACATCTTTTCAGGGCTACTCATGTGGGTGACACAATCAGTGCTGCAGACCCACTAGTAGCATTTGATTTACCAGCCCTGGCACACTAAGTGCACTTTATTAGGGACCTACTGGTAAAACAAATATGCTAATCAGGGAGAACCAATCACAATAACAATTTACACAGAGAGCATATGCACTTTAGCACTGATCAGCAGTGGTAAAGTGCCCAGAGTCCTATAGCCAACAAACACAGGTCAGGAAAAAATGGGAGCAAAAAGCAAAAGGTTTGGGGATAACCCTGCAAAAAGGGCCATTTCCAACACCTAGCCACCCCTTTAATTTTCTGCAAAGCCTTGGATCCGTGGTTCTCCCGCAAATTTACACGTGGCTGTGCTGGGCATTGTGGTAGAGGCGCAGTTCCACACAATCGTGAAAAAAAAGATGTCATTTTTACAAAGGAGACCCATAGGGAAGTCACCCAAAAGGCCCAGAGGGACCCTGCCCCCTTATTTTTATTTCTTAGGACACCGAGTTCTAAAATACCGGCTGCAACTTTTTCTTCAGGTTGCGGCCAGCCAATCAGATAGCGTAATACCCTCAACAAAGGTACCACAGAGTGAAATATACATATATTTGAACCTTAATTTTTCCAAAACTCATGAACAGATCTACACCAAATCACAAAAGGCAAAACCTTTTAGTATAGATCTAACTTTTTGCCAAATTTGGTCTAATTCTGTTCAGCTGTTTTTTCTAAATCGCTGCTCAATTTTCCTGAGGAATATTGAATGGGGAAAACATGTTTTGGGATACCCCTTTTTTCTTGGCCCCTGCTTAACAAATCACTTCAAAACGTTCCTGGAAGGAGCTAAGGTGGATGAGAATATCTCAAAGATTCGTCAAACGTCGCTAAACTTATTAGCAAAAAAAAAATCCATGTCCTATGGAAATATAGTTCTAACTATAACTATCCACTGGGATCTGGGACTGAGTAAAATATATGGACCTTGCCGACGCTGCAGGGTTACCCCCAAACATTTTGCCTTTAACCTCCAATTTTTTTCTGAATTTGTTTTTGCTGGCCTTAGTACTCTGTTCACTTTACCACTGCCAGCCAGTGCTAAAGTGCATGTGCTCCCTCTTTAAAACATGGCAACATTGGCTTATCCCCAGTTGGCATATTTAATTTATTTATAACTTCCTAGTAAAGTGGTAGTACATCTACTTAAGGCCTGTTAATTAAAAGCTACTTGTGGGCCTGCAGCACTTATTGTGCCACCGGCTTAAATAGCCCTGTAAAACATGTCTCAGGCCTGCTATTGCAGTCTGTGTGTGCAGGTTAAACTGCCATTTCGGCCAGACAAAATAAACCTTTTGCCAGGTCCAAAACCTTCCTTTTTAATACATATAAGTCGCACCTAGGGTAAACCCTAAACAGCCCAGAGTGCAGGGTGCGGTGTATTTAAAATGTTGGACATGTACTTTTAGTTTTTACATATCCGAGTAGTTAAAAACTCTTAAATTCGTTTTTTGGGCTCTTCACAACCACGAACGGGCCAGTTGGTGCTGTAACATTGTCACTCGCATAGCCCGCCAATGCAAAGTTCAGTCAGCCCGACCCTTCGCGCTACAGTAACGACCACTCGCTGTGAGTGCCACTGCAAAGCTCAAGCCCCACCATTAGCAACGACAACAGGATCTTGGCGCTACAAAGACGACTGTCCGCAACGCCAGGCCTGCTCTCCGCGCTACATAAATAACTGTCTTTGATGCTTTCCTGCTCCGTGTGGCCCCCTTCACTGCGAACTGGACTCTTTGCGCTGGATGAGAAGGTTTAACTCTTTCAGCTGGGCTAACCTAGTTCCTGCATCCGACGCGCGCTTCATTGCAGTCGGCCTGAACTTGTGACTTTCTCCCAGTTTCGCACAACCAAATAGCCACAAGTAGTGCTTTGTTTTTTTTGCCTAATTTCAAGTATTAAAATTGCATATCTCCAGTTCTACTGATTGGATTTTTGTAGTTTTGGTCTTTATTTATTTATTAAAATTTGCTCTTTTTTAGGTCGAGCCTAGAGCAGCGTATGCGCTGCTTGCTCGACTTTTAGTAAGGGGGTTTTCAAAGTGCTACCAAGCCGGCCACCAGCTTGCTGCTACGCGCACAAGCGCGCGCGACGTGCACACTTGCGTGTTTTTTTTTTTGCGCGCGCACACAACTCCCGGGCTTGTTTTTATTTCCTTTTTGCGCGCGTGCGCACACACAACTCCCGGTCGCGGCCGCACGTCTTGCTCGCAATCACTTTCGCGCGCACCATTTGCTTGTTCTAGTTAGTTTTTATTAGGCTGCACAAGTGTCTAGTCATCTCCCTTCCAGAGGGGGGTGCTCCCTCACCCTTAGTTTAAGCTAAAGTTCTGAACAGTAACATTCCACCCAGGGGGCAGCCAGCAATACCACTGACTTCAATAGACCTAAATGAGCAGCCCGTCAAGGGTGCGTCATCACTGCTCTCTGTGTAGAGCTGCCCATTCATGCCCCCCATACTTAGCCTTTTCCCACTGGACTTGAGATGCGGCGCGCTGATGTGTAACAACATTCCCGCCATCACCTTTGTTGTAGTCACAAAAGAGAAGAACAAATCCGTCCTAGTAAAGAGAGCGGGAATCTGGACAACAATGCCGGAAGGCTGCAGCGTGTTGTGGGAGCTCCGCAGCCTGGCGTCAGGGAGTCTGTGCCGTCCTCGAATACCGACCGCCGCTCGAGCTCTCCACAGCTGTGCGCGGCACAATTAGCCTGTAGAAACAATCCTACCGTGGGCAGACCCTTGCCTTCAAAGTGCTGTTCTGTCTCGAGACCTCTCATCGAGAAGCTGGAAGTCAGATGACAAGCGGCCACTGTTAGGACATCTTCGTCTGTGGGAATTCATTTCCATCTATCTCAACAAAGCAACAAGAGATGTTTTGTCCAGGACGTAGCTAGAACTTAATATTTTGATGTAGTCCATACATCAAACTCTGTTCATTGCTTTTGTCCAGTAACAAGTGGCACATTATGCTTTGTGTAGCTGCCAGAACTCACGAGCCCTTGGCAATGACGTTTGTAAAATATGTTTTTTCACATTTTTAGAGGCAAAAGAACCTACACGTTGGTGCCCAAAGTTTTAGGGTATAATTGGTCTCCAAATATGTTGAGTGGATGTATTACTCTTACAAATAAACCTAGACACACTTCTGCTCTGTAAAATAGTCTCACCCTAGCTTACATGATGGTGGCTCGAATCTGGCAATGGGCAGAAAAAGAATCATTTTAAAATATTGTCTTTACACATGGTGACGACAACACACCGAAGTGCTCAGAAGCAGACGATTTTAATTAAGTTGCACTTTTATTTATTTATCTGAAAATATGCAAGTTTAGGCCATATAAATATATACAAGCGAATAAAAAACACTAAAATATTTATTTTCATTCCAAAAAATGTAAACATTCATTTATAACAAACCATCCCTTTTCATCATGTTTTCTAAAATATTAAAAAACATCCCCAGTTTATATCCTAAACCTATATTTTCACAGCATATGACACATGCTTGAAGTTCTGAGACTCTTCGTAGCTGTAACGTCCTACATTTTTGTAGTAGCAGCTCTCTATGATATTTCTTCCTAACTTCACAAATTAAAACCACATGAGTTTGAGAAAAGTCAGCATTGACATAAGGTGCCATTTGTTATCCGGAAATGTTCCCCATTGTCTTCCACAACCCTCCATTTCCTTGGGAGGGTGGTTGGCCCAATGTTAGCTTCAGCATTCATCTCCTCCATTTTTCTGGATTGTATATTTTTCAGGTATGATTGTGGCTGACTATTACATTTTGACTTAATTATATACTTGTATCTTGGCTGACCTGTATATGAGGGATAGCCAGCTTCAAAGAAAGCATTTGTAGTAGTATAAATGTAATCCTGTTTCTCCAGATGGTGACGTATTATATCATCAAACCCTTATTTTTTGTTAACATTAATCTTAAACAAGCATTGGCATAGCCAATAGGTCTCGCCTTTGGGACCTTATAAGTGTTTAACCATGCAACTGTCAATGTTCTTGCACCAAGGATATTGTGCTGCATAACTAAATACTTATAAGGTCCTAAAAGTGAGACCTATTGGCTATGCCAATGCTTGTTTTAATTGTGTTGTGTTTTCACTTTATTGCTGTTTGAAGTGCTGCAATAATATTTTACACATTGCCTCTAAGTTAAACCTGACTGCTGTGTGCCAAGCTACCAGAGGGTTTAGCACAGGCTAATTTGGGGTTTGCTTGTGACTTCACACCAACAAGAACTGGGGCTGCTGTTTGAGAAGGATTTCACCCCCTCAACCAGTAACCCAATTTCTTATAAATATTTATTTATAGATATACACACACACATATATATTTTCACTGAAAAAAGCAAAGGTTAAAGTAACGTTATAGTTAGGTGAATGTCAGTGACAACATTAATGTTTTGAACTCAAAATTGACACAGAAATTCACCGGTTATAATTAGCAGAGCTTGTGTCCCTGCAATGCACTGCTTATGACCTCACATATTGCATCACTGATGACGTTCTACGATATCAGTTATGACATCGCAAATGACATAACTGATGACCGTGCGCAGCATAGGTTTAGCCCTCGGGACTCGGGACCTTATCCCCTGGGGCCAAAACAGCCCCCTCCCCGAACCTTAATAGGCCCTGGGGACCACATTACCTGCGGCAGAATATAATTAAACAGGAGAGGGGGGCAATCAGCACCACCAAGGCTTAATAGGCCCCGTGGGTCCATAGCTGGGGTTTGCATTTATGTATAGTAATTTAATATCACTTGAGGTAAAAAAAAAAACTGGAAATTCACTGGAAAAAAAACAATGGTCAAAGTAACGTTATAGTTATAGTAGGTAAATATGTCAGTGACAACATTAACGCTGGTACAAACTATAACTTATGCCCCCGCGTGCACTGCCTATGACCTCACATATTACATCACTCATGACATGTTCTATGACATGAGTTATGACATCACTGATGACATCTCAAATTACATCATTGATATCACTGCAGCCAACCCCATACTGAGCAGGGCCTTCAGTCATGCACAGCAGGGGGTGGCCACCAGGCCGGGACCTGCAGTCAACCCCCTGTATGCAGCCAATCCCACACTGCACATAGCCGGGGTTGACCACAAGGCCTGGCCTATAGCGAGGCACTGTGGCCAAACCCCCAAAGGCAACCAACCCCACACAGGATTAGGACGTGGGCAGCGGGGTTGGTTATAGCACCTGGCCCTGGGGACCCCATCCCCCAGGGTCATGTATTTTCTTATTGGAAGGGGGCCAAGTGGCCCCTCTCCCCGAGCTGTTATCGGCCGCGGGGACCCCATCCCCCGGGGCCTACATTTCTAAAAGATGAGTGTCCTGATGCTCACCCAGGGCACCCACCATGGTCTCTTTGGGGGCCACGGGGGGAGACCCGAGGCCCCCACGGCCCCAGCCAGCTCACTGCATGCAGCAGGAGCCAGCATTGCTCCCACCTGGAGGGAGCAGTTTCTAATGCTGATCCATCCAGATGGGAGCAATATTTTGGTCCGTTTCACTGCCCGCTTCAGTGCGCGTAGGGAAACAGATCAAAAGTCAACTTCAAGGTGGGAGCATTTTTGAAGCTCTTGCCCACTGGGAGCAGACTTGGTGTTTGCTCCCACTTGGCGGGAAATTAAAAAGTGCTCCTGTCGAGAGCAAACACTGGTTTCCTTGCCCATGCTGGTGCGGGCAGTGAAACTGCTATGTCCCGGGGGTGGGCTCCCCGGTACATACTTACTGAGCCGGCCCTGGAAGATGTGGTCCCTGGGGCATTAATGGCTATGGGAGGGAGGCCGTACGGCACCCCTCTCCAAGTTATTAACCATGGGGCGGGCCCCCGGGGCCTTAAATGGCACAGGGAGGCAACCAGTGCGTGCTCCTACCCATTTTGGTAAATTTAGCCCCAAAGGTGGACTCCCCAGGACCTTTAGAGGCTCAGGGACAGGGGCCTCGCACCCCCTCCCCATATAAACTTATTGGTGGGCTTCCCGGGGCCTTTGGAGGCTCGGGAGGGGGGGACACGCAACTACCCTACCCTTTATGAATAGAGCCCCGGAGGTGGGCTCTCTGGGGCATAAACATATGTAGCCCAGCTGCCATATTTTTTTTATGCTGTGGGAATCCCAGGGGTTGCAGCATTTTTTTCCTGATTTATTGGGCTCCAGGAGTGATCCCTCTGAGTCCCCCCCATGCAGCCTAGGGGGTTAGGGTATCCCTATCCTGCCCCCTTAGACTATTTTTCGTTTTTTTATTAAGGACAGGGGACTAAGTACCCGACTCTTGTAATGGCTGCCAGCAACATTTTCTCATGTTGCTGGCAGCCAATTAGACGCTCGGTACTGTGGGAGAGCGGGATGGCCCAAGGGAAATAAAGCTCCCTGGGCCAATCAGACCGCTCTATTTTTAAATTGGTGCTCCTGCGAGAGTCTCTCAAAACTCTCGCGGACTCAACCGTCCAGATATACAATTATTTTTCAACCATAATTTCTCAAACAAAACAGAACAGTTTTACACCAAGTCACAAAAAGCACAATCTGTGGAGCAAGATCTAGTTTCCTGCCAAATTTGGTGTAATTCCGTTCAGCAGTTTTTGCTGTATCCTTGTCTAAAGAAGTCTATGAAAAATGCATGGGGATTTTGCATTTTGGGACCCCACTTTTTCTTGGCCTCCACTTAATGGATCACCCCGAAACTTTCGGTGAACAAACGAATCAAAATGTAGCACTTTTTTGGAGAGTTTTGTGGAGATTTGTCAAACGGTGCAAAGTTATCAGCAACACAAAAATGCTTTTCTTATGTAACAGCTGACTTCACTACAACCACCTAGTGGAGACCTCTATATATATTCCACAAAAAAAACATAAAGGTTAACGTGACATTATAATTGGGTATGGCATTAATATCTTACTTTACATTTAAAAAACCCTGAGAAAGTCACTGAAAAAGACAAAGGTTAAAGTGATGTTATAGATAGGGAAATATGTCAGTTAATACGTAACATTTAAAAAAAATTAAAACACTGAAATTTCACCCTTAATATGTCAGTTAAACCATAACATTTTTTTTTAAAAAAACTCTATAATTCACCCTTATAGTTTACTGAGCTAACTTAAAATTGTGCCTGCACTATGCTCTGCTTATGAACTCACAGATTGCATCACTCATGACATGTTGAATAACATCATTAATGACATCACCGATAACATCTCAAACAACATCATTGATGATGACAATAGGCATGGTGGGGGACACAAAGTCTAGTTAGCTCTGTAAACTATAACTTGTCAATTTCCGTGTTTTTTTAAATTTAAAATGTAATATTTTAACTGACATGTTTACCTACCTATAACATACTTTTTAACCTTTGTTTTTTTCACATCATTTCTGAGCGTTTTTTAATGGAAATAAATTACCACCATACCTAAATTAAAAAAAACGTTTTTCAGTTGATTTCTAGGGTTTTTCTTAAAGCAAATTAAGATCTTATTACCAAACCCAATCCCTCACAGACACCCACCCCACATTTGTTTTTAATAATTAATTTCCCTGGTTACTCAGGATTCCCTCTGGATCATGGCAACACTAAGGGGGTGTCCCTCTGGGACCCCACCCCATAAGGCTAGGTAGTCAGGGTATCCCTACTATGCATCTTACGTCCTTTTTGAAAACATTTGCAGGACACAGGGACCAGTTCCTCGAGCCCTGTAGTGGTGGCCGCAACAATTCTGTTCAAGCTGCGACCAGCCAATCAGAGTGATCATTCGAAACCTCTCCCTCAGCAAATCAGAACGCTTTTATTTTTTATGCCAAGGCCAACTGTCAAAATAACTATGCATTTATTTTGAACATTAATTTCTCAAAAACTACTGAATGGATTTAAACCAAATCAGAAAATGCATACTTTCTGGGTAAAGATCTAGCTTTCTGCCAAATTTGGCATAATTTAATTTAGCCATTTTGGCTGTAGCGCGGTCTAAAATTCGCAATGAAATTTCATGGGGAAATGGCAATTTGGGCCCTCTTTTTCTCAGCCCCCGCTTGACAGATCACCCGGAATCTTTCCAGGAAGAAGCTGATGTGGATGAACGTTTTGGGCCCAATTCAGATGTTGTTCGGAAAGCATTTTGACAGAATTGGTTCCAGAATGCTTTCCGTACGACTCAGATCGGGGGGGACCGACCGAGCAAGTACGATGCATCCGTATGCATCCGGATCTGATTCAGTTGGACTCCCATTGACTTCAATGGGAGCCTGTGTTCCGAACGAGAACACAGGCTCTCATTGAAGAAAGGACTGGCTGGGGAAAACCTTGCACCCTGTGGCGGGCACCCCATGGTGCCTACCACACTGTGCATGGTTGACCCCAACAGGCCCGATTCGGAGGGCCCCGAGTGAAGGGGGGCCTGCTATGGGCCCCCAAAGACTGATTCCAGCAGCCGATTCATTCCGGAGAAACCGATTCGGAACGGCTGTCCGAATCGGTCATCGTACTCGCTTGCTCGGAAAACCGAGTCCATAGAGCTGTACGATTCGGCTCCGAAAGACGAGACTTGCCCTAATGCCTTACGGAACTGATTCGGTCAGCTCAAACAGTTTCCAGGCATCGGAATCGGTCGTTGGGAAGTGTGTCCGATTCGGTCGGAAACAAGGATTCCGAATCGAATTCAGCAAACACGAATCCGATTCGGAACCCTTCTGAACTACATTGGAATCAAGCCCTTTGTTTGGAAAAGTTTTGTGAAGATTTGCCAAATGGCACCAAAGATATCAGTAAAACAAAAACAATTATTTCTACGAAAAGCCTGACCTAATTATAACTACAGAGCGGTGAACACCTTAGGTAATATATATATTTATCTCCCAAAATGTAATTATTTTAGAATTAGAAGCTGCTAAGCAACTGAGAAGATGGGTAGGCTGTGTAAACAGAATTGGGAGGGGAATGCTTATGCAGTCATCGCTCTCTCTATAACTATTTTAGCCCCTTTAGAAATACATTATGCCTCAAATTACTAAAAGCCCATACGATCTCTCCTGGTTTCATGCCTTCATGCCTACATTAACATCTCTATACAAATTTACTTCAGCCTGCACCTCAGGAAGGGCTTTAAATACAACAGCTCCTACTTCAACAAAATAGCATTTAGGACTGCCTCACTTTCGTCTTGAATAGAAAATGTTAGCATTTCATTGGAACTCTGTGGTGATGCTGCAGTTGATTACTGGGGTCATAACTAAGAGATTGCGGCTCGAATTGTAAGTGCCGATATCATTCTGCATGTCAGAATGATTTACTGAAATGGATCTGGAAGATATTTGAGTAGTCGTACAATATGTGTCCTCATTTTAACTTTGTAGACCACTATCCATAATTTCTATGACTAAATGAAACCCCTTATTTTGATTGATAACTGCAGTGTCCTCTGTAGGAAAAAAAAAAGTTGTTTTACAGCTTTGAATCTGTCGCAGCGCAATTTGCCCACCTTTCCATGTTACAAATACATCACAATTTCATAACAGATACATGACATGTATGTGCATTTAGCACATGATTCTTCTATGGCCTAACGATATTAAAATAAGTGTTGCACTTGACATTCTTACTAAAGTGCATTTATTGTAGGACTAGTGAATTTACTCAAACTATGTGTTTAACCATATTAAACAAGAAATCAATAAACCATCCTTACTTAGTAGACATTTACTTATTATAAAGATGAAACTCGCCTTCCATAAAGTGTGCCTTAATGCTTTGAATAACATTTACTGTTTAGATGATTGAATAGAAACCATACTCATATATGTTGAATGTGATTACTCTAGAAATTACAGAGTTTATGTAATGTGTGCACTAATGTTTCATATATTGCAATAAAATGTAGTTCTTAGACATACTGACACATATACATTTAAGATTTTACTGCATGCTCTATGTAATATGAACCCAATGTACTAACCATTCATATTCATTTGTGTTTAAATGTGCACACGCATGTTAAATATGCACCATTGTGTTAATACTTTAAGTTGTCTTTCGTAGGCCTGATTAACCCGCTGCATAAAATATTGTTTTCCATTTTCTGCTAACATGACATTTCTTGCAGGTATTCACACGCATTGTTAGTTGAAGAATAGATACATTACTGTACTAGTGATAGAGAGAAAGAGAGCCTGAGAAGACGACCTTGATGAAAGAACATGGAGAGCCAGAGCGTTAACTGAAAGGCCTATTCAGCAATGTTACAACCTGGCCTGTGTGTGAAAAAACTATGTCCTTTCTCATGTCTAGTGTGAGATTCTTTGTGAATTTTGCAGTCTACAACATCAGAAGTGGAGAAAGACAATAGACCCCCTCATGATGCAAACAGAGGGGTGTTACCTGAACAATTTTGGTGTGAATAATTGGAGTCTACACCGTCTGAGGTTACCGCACATTTCCCCGGACTTTGAGAGGTTTAGACCACTATGCTTTCCTTGATTCTTTGCTGAGTGTGGCTTTTGCTAACACTTACTTCCCTGACTCAAGAAGACTCTTGACTGAGCTTCTGAAATGCTGACACCTTCCTACTTATTTTCCTGCCTAATTCTATTTTCCTTAATGGAATTTCCTGATTTTTGAGACCCTTTGGACTTTAGAACCATCCTTTTAGCTTGGACTTTATTTTAGGTGATTTAGATTTACCCATGTATAGACAAGAAAACCTGAGACTTTTCTCTGAGCATCAAATTCTTTTGTTAATCTTTTGTATTGCTGTGACTGAACTTCTTGTTTGCCTAATATTGGTCCTCCTAAATTTCTTCCAGAGGTTGGGCCTTCTCGTTGTTATTCTGTACCTTTATAGCATGGTGTTAAGAGTCGTGTATCTCAACTTGATTCTTGATTTTCAATAAACCTTCTTACCTATATTTACTGATTCCTAGTCCTTATTGTGTAGCCAAATGAATTACACTGCTAATTGGAATATGATTGATGTAAATGTTAACTCCCATCACCTCTCAGGTGGAAAATAAAAGGTCCATCGGAGGACCAAAGGTAAGAAAGTGGGCACAGAAAACGCTGCATCAAACCCAACAAGATGGGGTTCAGGTGTACCATACTGTTATCATAAATATAGAATATTAGTGCTCTAGTTGCTTATTAGAACTCTATGGTAAAGCTGCAGTTGATGACTAGGAAGTTAACTGGCAGACTGCAGCTGGTGTTGAAAGTATGTGTTTTAGTCTGCATGTCAGAATGTTTTACTGACATGGATGAGAAAGAGTTTTGAGAAATCATAGAAAAAGTGTTCTCAATTTAGCTCTCTAGAGCACTAACCATAATTTATTTGGCAAAATTAACACCCGGTTTAGTATATTTATAAAGGAAATGCTTTAAGTTTTACAACTTTGATTCCATCAATCTGGCGTTCAGGTGTGCCACACATAATACAGAATGTTAGCACTCTTGTTGGTCATTAGATCACTGAGTTGGGATGCAGTAGAACACTCGGGAATTTACTAATAGACTGCTGGAACTACCCGTTTTAATCAGAATATTAGACTTTAGTCACACATAGCGAGGAAGATAGAGTAAACATACAGAAGAAGTACTCTCATTTTAGCTTTTGAGGCACCTTCCATAACTTTTGTGAGAAAATCAAGACAGAAAACAGTTTTATCTCAAACGTGGTCCATAAAATTCCAGCAGAGGGTCAGTATTTTTCACAGGGTAGTATCACCTGAGAACTGACCAGAATTCCTAAAATGAGTATGCCACCATAACAAAAAATGCTTTACATTGTGACGAGAATTTGTTATCACCCTTAATATGTGCTCCTTTTTGTGACCCTCAAAACCTGGCATTCACTACAATGCATCTCAATGGAGACCATGTGCCCGAGTCCAATAACAGTTGTCACAATATCTTGGCCATGTTGTGGCAATCCAATCAAAGGGGACAACCTTTGGGACTCCCCCACATGCCCCTGGGGTGCCCTTGGGACCCCCCACGTAACCCTGGAGGTCAGGGTGTGCTCATCCTGCCCTCTTACTTTTTAAATAATTTTCCTGGTGCAGGGACCAATCCTGTAATAGCTTCCACAACATATTGTTCATGTTGTGGCCAGCCATTCAAGATTGACCAGTTCCCTTTAAATTGACCAATCAGAGTAAATCTGGACATCAATGGTCTAGATATACCTAACTTTTTAACTCTGCAAAATGAAAAAAATAAATAAAAAACAAGCACAGGCTCCTATGCTTTTTTTCAACTGCCTCCTCCCCCCCAACCCAATGGGCCAGGGTCGGGGGAGGAAAATTAATTTTTGTGGGTAATGGGTGGCCGTAGCCCCCCCTCCCCAGGCTGATTTTGGCCCCAGGGCCAGGCACCTTTTTAAAAGGGAGGGGGGCACGTCGCCCCCCCCAATCTCCGGGCCATTTTCAGTGCTGGGGCCCCATACCCCAGGGCCCATGCCTTTTTGAAGGGGAGGTGAGCACACAGCTCCCCTCTCCAGGCCATTTTCAGCCCCTGGGACCCCATCCCCTAAGGCCCGGTGGATTTTTTAATGTGAGGGGTGCATTCAGCCCCTCTTACTGGGCCCCCATCCCCCGGCATATTTCCTAAGGGGAGGAGGGCCACGTGGCTCCCTCACCAAGCCACTAAAGGCCCAGAGGAACCCACCTGCGGGGCCGCAAAACTAAAGTGAAAGGGAGGGGGGACTGCACAGCCTCCCTCCCTGAGCCATTAATGGCCCTGGGGACCCCATCCCACGGGGCCGGCTCAGATGCTATGTCCCGTGGAAACCACCCTTGTCACCATCCCCCCGGCCTATCGCAGCCTGGGGTTTGCTGCATGCGGGGGGTTGGATTTACATATGGTAATTAAATATTACTTTGCGTTAAAAAAACAAAAGTTAAAGTAACGTTATAGTTAGGGTATAGGTTATAGTTATACTTGTCCCCAAAGGTAACTATAAGTCGCAACCTTGCCATGTACGGCTAATTACCCCATGCATTACATCACTTATGACATCTCCTATGACATCAATGAGAATATCACTGCACATGTCAGGGGTGCGAGTTATATATACCTTAGAGCACGAGGTATAGTTACTTGAAATAACTGGAACTGATGAATTTCAGTGTTTTTTTTGTTCAAATGTTACACTGTTACTGAACATTTCACCTAACTATAACTTTACAGTTTGTTTCTTTCAGTGAGTATATATATATATATATATATATATATATATATATATATATATATATATATATATATATATATATATATATATAGTGTGTGTGTGTGTATATATATATATATATATATATATATATATATATATACACATATACATACATATATTACCTACTGGCGTTCGCCAGTAGGTAGTTATAGTTAGAACCTAGTTTCCATAGGAAAAGCATTTTTTGATTTGCTAATAACTTTGGCGTCGTTTGACGAATCTTCCTGAAATTGTCCGAAAAAAAAGTCTATCCAGGTCAGCTCCTATCCTGAAAGTTTGGGGGTGATTCGTCAAGCGGGGGCTGAGAAACAAGGGGGGTCCCAAAACTCGTTTTCTCCATGTTAATTTCCATAGGAAATTTTGCGACAAGCTACAGCCCGAACTGCTGAACGGAATTACCCCAAATTTGGCAAAAAGGTAGAGCTTGGTTCTGAAAGCGACCTTTTTTTTAAATGGTGTAAATCCGTTCTGTAGTTTTTGAGAAATTCAAAAAATAAGAGTCAAAAAATCAATTTCCCATAGGAAACTTTGTGCAAGGCTACAGCCGAAACTACTGAACGGAATTACTCCAAATTTGGCAGTAAGGTGGCGTCCTTTTTAAAAATGGTGTAAATCCGTTCAGTAGTTGCTGAGAAATTAGAAAAATAAAAGTTTCGATATCTGGGTGGAGCCTAAGTCGCGTAAGCGAGCTTCACTGTGATTGGCTGCTAGTAGTCCAAACCAGGAAGTGTTGGCAGCCATCTTGTGGCTCGGTAGAAGCGAGTCACCCGAAAACGGAGAAACAAAGGTATAAAACAAGAGAAGGGGGCAGGGTAGAAAAACCCTGACCCCCTAGGCCTGCTCAGGGGGTCCCAGAAGGACCCCCAGGGCCCAAAAAATCATTTAAATTTTTTTTTTAAAAATCGGCAAAAATTCGCGCTGGGGTTGCGGGTTCTCGCGTTTCATTTTAATGAGGCCCTTGGGTGGGCTAGGTTCCGGGGGTATTTCTTAAAAAATAATAGCAGGGGCTCGCAGAGGTGTGCTGGGGTCCGCGCAGCCCCGGGGCTTCACTCATGCTCGGAGGGGGTTGCGCGGCCCCCCTTCTGGAGCCTTCTATGTGTTTGTAACTTTGGCGTCGTTTGACGAATCTTTATGAAATTATCGAAAAAGTTTCTCTTTTTTTGATTAGTTCTTATATTGAAAGTTTGGGGGTGAATGGTGTAGGAGGGGCTTGGAAAAAAGAGGGTCCTAAAACGTGTTTTCTGCATGCAATTTCCATACGAAACTTTACAGAAGATTACAGGTGAAACTGCTGAACGGAATTACGCCAAATTTGGCAGGGAGAAAGGTGATGGTCCAGAAAGCACGCTTTTGTTTAAATGGTGTAAATCCGTTCAGTAGTTTTTGAGAAATATCAAATTTTACTGATATCGATATTTGAGAATTCTGACATGTGATTGGCTGAGGGGTTACAAGCACCAGCTTGCGGCTTATTGGCTGTGAATGGTTGAAACCAGGAAGTGTTGCTAGCCATTTTGTGATTTACTCCGTCAGCTCGCATCTCTCCGTGTAGAAGCCATCGGGTTCGTAGTTTTACCTCTGCGAGGCAACACTCGCATCTGTGTCTGTGTGAGATATGCCTTTCACGCTGCCTCTCTTCATATCACCAGGTCGCGGCTATGCCTTTAGAAGGCCGTCCGTCGGCTCGGAGCTCTGTGAGTCAGTCTGTCGGTACGATCCCCTACACTACCCAAAGACTACCCAAACACCACTGCACTGTCGTAAACTCTAAAACACTACCCCCAGCACGATCCCCTACACTACCCAAACACCACTGCACTACCCTAAACCCTAAATCTACCCCCAGCATGACCCCTACCCAAACACCACTGCACTACCCTAAACCCTAAAATACTACCCCTAGCACAACCCCCTACACTACCCAAACACCACTGCATTGTCGTAAACCCTAAAACACTACTCCCAGCATGACCCCCTATACTACCCAAACACCACTGCACTGCCGTAAACCCTAAAACACTACTCCCAGCATAACCCCCTACACTACACAAACACCACTGCACTACCCTAAACCCCAAAACAGTACTCCCAGCATGACCCCTTACACTACCCAAACATTACTGCATTGTCGTAAACTCTAAAACACTACCCCCAGCACGATTCTTACACTACCCAAACACCACTGCACTACCTTAAACCCTAAAACGCTACCTCCAGCACGAACCCCCTACAGTACACAAACACCACTGTACTACCCTAAAGCATAAAACAGTACCAGTCCGTCAGTTCGCAGGTCTGCATCTGCGAGCCATCGTGTCCCTAGCTGTACATGTGCGAGCCAGTCCGTTAGGTGATAGGTGTGTCTCTGCTAGCAGGGCCGTTGGCCCGTTGGTGTCCCCTTGTGAGTTAGACCCGAGCTCTCCCTCTGCGAGCCAGCACGCTGGTGTGCGTTTGCGAGCCGACGGCCCGTAGCTCTCCCTGTGTGAGCCGACGGGCTGCAGCTCTCCCTCTGCGAGCCTGCCCGACGGCCTGCAGGTCTCCCTGTGCTAGCCGGATCGCAGCTGTCACTCTGCGAACTGATATTGGGAATATAAGGCGGCTCTAAAAAGAGCCCTTGTGTTTATTAGTTGGAGCTACATATAAGTGCCAATGCACAGCTTCAGGTTATTCAGAAAAACTCGATTTCCCTGATCTGTGAAGTGTACTCCATCACTTCTGTAGATATCAGCCATATCAAAACGTATGTTGTTGTTGTAGATCGACCCCATTCTATGGTCTCTGAGGTATGCAGACACAGCTTTGTTGACATTCTTCCTAGATTTTTCAATCTGAGGACAAAATTGGTTTGACCATTTCCACTTCTGTCTTTGGCATATATTGGAATATACAAAGACAGTTTGAGGCAAAAGCAACATCAATTGTCGAAAGGTGTCTTTCATTAGCATTTCCAAACCTACACCAGTCAATGTGCCTAGGTCGTTTCCACCACAGTGCACAATCATGAGGTCAGGGTGTTGGAGATGCAAACAGGTTTTAACCAAAGGCAACAATTGGTGCCACTTCAATCCTCTCTGTCCAAACCATTTAATGTCCACATTTTGTAAACCTAGGTCTAAGTCAATACGTCTCTGTTCTGCATACCTCTTGCACCAGAAAACATAGTTATGTCCTACGATCCACACTAGCATTTTGAAGGTATGGCTGGGAAGTATGGATAGATGTCTGTAGCTCATGCAGTCCGTTCGTAGAATAAGAGATTTGTTTAAAGGTGGGGAACTACTTTTTTTGTCATTCAAAACGATAACTGATTGGGAGAGGAAAAGCATTGTTTTTTAAAAGGAGGGTGCACATTCGTTTTGTGGAAAAGCATCTTTGTGATTGGTTAAGAAAAAGCAATTTAAACGTGGAGTACATATGATAAGATAAAATTTCGTCAACTCAACCACACCTGCTACTTGCATTTGGAAGGCACTATTCGAACTTAAAACAATCGTGAACTTTTAACCTGTTAAATGTTCGAGAAAATGTTGCAAAAAAATATCGTTAGGTTTAAAAAAATTGATGAACTTTTAACCTGCACGTGTTGTAGAATGTTCTAGAAAGTGTGTTGATAGAATACGTTGCACTTCTGACTTCTATGTGTCCTTGAATATTAAAAAAACTGTTTATATGGAAAATTCAAAAATAACCAATAGAGAGAAGTTTTGCAATCTAAAAGAATCAAGGAACTATTCTAATTTGTTCTTTACATGTATTTATGTGTGGAGTAACAAAATTACAGACACAACAGCACCAGGAAGAGGAACAAGCAGGGAGTGGGGGACGGGGGGAGATGAGCACAATGGCACACATGCACAATTAAGTACAGCACAACTACAGACAAACCATGGCTAAAATGAAACACACCAACAAGGAGCACAAGTCACACAACCCGCCAACATCACACCACTGAACAAGCACAGAAGTGAAAACCACACTACCTGAAAGGGAGATGGGTGAACAATACCTCACATGAAGGGACATCTCACACAGAATGCAGCACACACACACATAGGAAGCAGAGCACACCAACATCCAACACAATGTTGTCCAAACACAAACATTCGCACAATCTAACACAGGACACAAATCCACTCGCCTGTGGCGGATAAACGTCCAAAAGCGTCAGTACGAAACAGGCACATGAGAACGCATAAGTACAAACCCACAGTCCGGATGGGGTAGCAATTCACGTATGGCAGGCAGCCAGGGAGTCCGTGACACACACATTGGAATACAAATGAAGACACAACACATTTGGAGACAAGTGAAAATGTGGAAACTTTATAAAAAAAGTGCGTCAGTGCGGCCAAGAGTAGTGCCACGATATGCAGACAAATGCAGCAGCATGCCTGAATAAGGAACGTAGGAAAACGTCCATGTTCACCTCGGGGTAGTCCATCACCAACACACGTCAGTGTCAAGCAGCGTTGGTTGTCCGCGCCTCGGACATGAGTCGACACCAATGCAGCCATGTCCACTGTCGTCTTGGGACATGTGACCAGATGCACAACGTGCAATGATGCGGCGGGACACGTGCAATGTGGCACATCGAGTCGTGGTTGCAGGTACCTTGTCACTCGTCCATGAACGCGAGTGCAGCTGCGTAAGCCACTATCTCTAATGAGTGATGTTTGGCCACAATATTTGACATGTCGTCGACGTAATCCATCAGCTAACCGGGACAGATGTGCTGACTCCAACCACTGTACCCAATGTGCACCAAAGCAGAATCGGGAAGTGGGTCAATTTGCTCACTGCATACTACGACACGTGCAATCTCCCAGGCCCAGTTCCCAACATGCATGCCAAACATCCATGGATGCCATAAACGGGCATCACCATGACACTCCTGGTCAGGGGGGGCTGGCCACTTGCAAGTTCCTTCTCGGAGCAGCAGATGTGTTAGCGCAAGATAGCTCAGACAAAGAACCTTTCATCCCTACAGTAACTTCTCCAGCTGCATTCATACAGGATGTGTACAAAGGCCGGTCGTGGGTGTTGTGGGATGTCTGCGACCCTGGTCATCATGGATGAGATGCCCAGCACGTGGCACATGGGCGGGTTCACTGTGTGTTATGTTGCCAAACAGCTGCTCCTCCCTCCCACGAGCCCCCACACTTTTGTGCGCTGCGCTGTTGTATCCCGTGCACTCCTACGGCACACCATTGTAATGCCTATTCGCGCATGTCCTGCGGCATTCCAATCACACCGTGACACTGCCGTTTGGAGGTGGTGCATGCCACTTTACAACATCGGCTGGTGCGGCCCTTGTGGCGGCCACACCAGAACACAGACACACTTACCGCACTTCTTGCACATGGACATGTCCGAGACACCCCGTTCCCCTTGCCGGATAGGCACACCCCTGCGCTGACCTGTGTACGCCGGACCAGCACACACCGCTTGTGCATGCAGGAGGATGCGTGCGTAGCTACATGTCCAGGCTCACTGCCAACGCTGAGGTGACATGGTAACGTCTGCTGAAGACAGCACACTGTGATGTTGCAGGGCCCGTGCCCATCATGCTAACACAATGACCACATGGACACACTTGCTCAGATGCGGGTTCGGGGGGCGTTGGCGGTCCTGGGGTTGTTGCGATGAGTGTTGTGGCCCTCATGGGTATCCGTGTATCATGCTCATTGACTCTATGGCACCTGTGGGTGTTCCGGTGTGGCTCTTGGCTGTGGTCCCTTTCATGCTGCAGGTAGTCGTCCTGCTTAACACCAGCAGAAAGCAGGTGTAAAATCCCTGAGTGCTAACGCGGCTTATCGCCGGAATTTGTTTTGCATCGCAGTTTTTGCCTTTCGTTGTGAAAGTTGTGATGTGGTTTTTTCGTGTACAGAAAAATAAACGAACTGGGCAGTGTATCCCGTCAAGATTCAGCACCTGACCCACTATTCCCAATCAATATACATACAATGAGATTTCTTCATTGATTTTGTGTGTACACTGTAAATGCACCCACTACCACAGTGCAATTCAATACAGGATTTTAGTATTTAGAATAAAACGCAAAGGTGCACCTCGTGTGTTTTTGCACGGGAACGCCTACTCTGCATCTCATTATCAGCACTTTAATGCAACTAAAGTTGAGATAAATCTAACACACTATTCAGAAGCTGGTGCAAACTGCAGACCTCACCAGTATTCCTGCGATAACTGCCCCAAAATTTAACACGATGGTGGACACCACCAAATAACAGTAATAAGAACGTGAAAGAGTCACACAGCACTTAAGTAACAACCAAAAACTTTATTGAAATTTTTTTATTTTTTTTTCAAACTTTTTTTTTCCATTTACGAACATATAGAGGATAAACTAAATTTAACAAACTTAACACAAAACAACAAGGCGGAAGACTCCTGTCGGGTCCATGAATGTCGACGACACAGCCTGGAAAATAAAGCACAAAATAAGGACGTGTGTAATGCGCACATCAAAGGAGTGAGACACAGAGAAAGAGAGAAGGAAAAAAAAGCCAGAGAGAAAAAGAGAGGGAAGGAAAGAAAGGGAGTGAGAAAGGGAGAAGGGAGAGAGAGTGAGAGAGATAGAAGGAAAGGAAGGAAGAGAGTGAGAGAGAGAGTGAAGAGAGGGAAGTGAGAGAGAGAGAGAGAGAGACACTGCCGCCCCTGCGCATCCATGCCCAAATAATTACCTGCTGCCACCGGAGTTTCTACCAGTGGGCACTCCACGTGCCCGTGAAAGCTCCAGGGCCCGGTCCCGCCACCATGGCTTGGTGCACATTATGTGGACCCGCTCCGCGGCCCAGCAGATCCCACACATGTCGCTGATTCCTGAGTCATCAATGCTGGAGACCACATTAGCTTTTGGTGCCGCTAACCCTGTGCAACGCAAGTCAGCGCCACGTGGTGGTAGGCCGCTGACGGCCATACAACTTAGGGTGCGACTAACCCTGTGCAACTCAAGTCCGCGCCACGTGGTGGTAGGCCCCTGACGGTCACATCAGCTTCGGGTGGCACTAACCGTGTGCAACTCAAGTCCGCTCCACTTGGTAGTAGGCCCCTGACGGCCACATCATCTTCGGGTGGCACTAACCCTGTGCAACTCAAGTCCGCGCCACGTGGTGGTAGGCCCCTGACGGCCACATCAGCTTCGGGTGGCAATAACCCTATGCAACTCAAGTCCGCGCCACGTGGTAGTAGGCCCCTGACGGCCATACAGCTCAGGGTGCGACTAACCCTCTGCGCAACTTTTCATGTGCTCTTTATAATTGAGACCCGTGGAGCGTCCGCCATCCAGTCACCACCGGCAATAAAGGATGTGACGTTGTCGATCCATTATATTTGTGTGGTCACATGGCCTGTGACGCATGTGCCGGATGGGTGTGGTGTGTTTGGAAACCTGCCCTCAGGGAGTGGCCGTGACATGTTGACAACTAGACCAGTGACCTGCACACCAACAGCGAGTACGCCTGCGACAGGTAGCTATGTGGGGGGTGAAAACGTGTTTTCTCAATGGATTTTCCATAGGAAACTTTAGACAAGGCTACAGGTCAAACTGCTGAACGGAATTACGCCAAATTTGGTAGGGAGAAAGGTCTTGGTCCAGAAAGCGCGCTTTCTCGCATCGAGTGAAAATATAAAAGAAAGGTCCCAGGGGCAATTTAATATAGCGGAGCTCTGTCTGTGCAAGATAACCCTTTCAGCCCAACATCACCACTTCGCAGCTATGCCGTTAGAAGCCAGTCCGTCGGCTCGCAGCTGTCTACCTTTGCGAGCTTGTACGCTGCTGTTCCTTTGGGAGCGGACGGCTCGTAGTACTGCGTCTGTGAGTCGAGCGGACGGGCCACAGTTGTCCCTCTGCGAGCCTGGGTGCGAACTGTTCATAAGTCACACTACATAAGCATTGAAAAGCCATTTTGTGATTCAGTCTGTCAGCTAGCATCTGTCCGAGGCATTTCTGAAAACATACCGGAGTTCTTTCTGTGAGAGATACCCCTTTCACGCTGCCTCTCCCCACATCAGCAGGTAACGCACCCTCTTCCCACATTAGCAACATACCCCCAACAACCTTCTTGGGCCCGGAATTGTCCCTGTGCGGTTGGACAAACAAGAATCTTAGTCATGTATAGATTTACACATAAAACATTTTATTTAAACAAAACAACAACAAATAAAACTGAAGGTAGTCTGGTGCTGTGGTCGCTGCCACGAAGTTGGGGTCACTGCAATTCAGGGCTCAGGACACAGTTCCACATGTGGGATCAGCTTGTATTGAACAGGGTTAGTGGCACCACGTGTCGCGCCTTGTGTTGTACAGGGGTTAGTGGCACCACGTGTCGCCGGCCTTGCATATGGAAATATGCCTCACTGATCGAAGGGAGTCTGGTGCTGTGGTCGCTGCCACGGACTTGGGGTCACTGCCATTCAGGACTCAGGACACAGTTCCACATGTGGGATCGGCTTGTATTGAACAGGGTTAGTGGCACCACGTGTCGCGCCTTGTGTTGTACAGGGTTAGTGGCACCACCTGTAGCCGGCCTTGCATATGGAAATATGCCTCACTGATCGAAGGGAGTCTGGTGCTGTGGTCGCTGCCACGGACTTGGGGTCACTGCCATTCAGGACTCAGGACACAGTTCCACATGTGGGATCGGCTTGTGTTGAACAGGGTTAGTGGCACCACGTGTCGCCGGCTTGTGTTGAACAGGGTTAGTGGCAACACGTGTCGCTGCTTGTGTTGAACAGGGTTAGTGGCACCTAGTGTCCAATATTCGAATTGCGAGCTCTGCTGCCCGCAGTGTAGACTGCTAATGAGTGTTCGTTTGCACTTGAAGATGAATTTGGTGATTGTACTAAAGCTATAACTGATATAAAAAAGTTCTTGAAGCAAGGATACTAAAAGGATATTATGTAGGTTTTAGGCCTGTGATAGTTACTTGCCTACTAGACTCTGTAATTAATGAATCAAGACTTAATTTTAATTGTGAGCCCTGATGACCGCAGTGTAGGCCAGAGGTAGCGGTCAGCAAGGGCCCACAGCCACGTGACGTTGACTTGAGCTGCACAGATTGGGAGCATACAGTCTTCTTAACCGATTATACTCTCTTACACAATTTGCATCGGCACTAATCTTGAATTGTTAGCCCTGCTAACCGCATTGTAGGCCAGAGGCAGCGGTCATCAAGGGCCCACAGCCACGTGGCGTTGACTTGAGCTGCACAGAGTTAGGGGTACTTGAAGCACTTAGCGTGTGCGCAGTCAGCGATGATGCGTGGTCCGGGCTGGCCGCACTGGTAGCAATGTCTGTTGCCTACTGGACTGCGTCATCTGCAATTGCGAGTCGCTCTGAATTGTGAGCCCTACTCACCGCAGTGGAGGCAGGAGGCAGCGGTGAGGAAGGGCCCACAGGCACGTGTTGTTGACTTGAGCAATGTCTCTTGCCTACTGGACTGCGTCATCTGCAATCTCGACTCCATCTGAATTGTGAGCTCTACTGACCGCAGTGTAGGCCAGAGGCAGAAGTCAGGAAGGGCCCACAGCCATGTGTTGTTGACTTGAGCAATGTCTCTTGCCTACTGGACTGCGTCATCTGCAATCTCGACTCCATCTGAATTGTGAGCCCTACTGACCGCAGTGTAGGCCGGAGGCAGCGGTCAGGAAGGGCCCACAGCCACGTGTTGTTGACTTGAGCAATGTCTCTTGCCTACTGGACTGCGTCATCTGCAATCGCGACTCGATCTGAATTGTGAGCCTTGCTGTCCGCAGTGTATATCGAAGGCAGTAGTTTGTACAGACATAAGTCCGCGGTGCTGTGCCGCTGGGGGCCTGTGTGGCGGAAGCCAGCGATCGGCTGAGGAGGATGGCGGTCACGTCGGCGGCCTCATGGCAGGGTGAGGGGCGTCGCCCTGGCAGACGCTTTGGCGTTCCCACAAGTGAACTACGCCCAGAGCTCCAGCCTATTTATTCACACTCCTACGCTGAAGTAGCGTACGTCGGACCAGCCCACTCCGGTTACGCTTATGCTTACAGGGGGGGACGACACAGCTACATGACTGAGATCTTCCCTAGTGTTTGACGTAATATGGTTGGGTCCACTGTCCACAACACTACAAGCACCAGTAGTATTTGTGCACATGGAGAGGTGTGTGTTCTGCATACTGAGATGTGTCCAGCACATCACCGCTACACTTTGCATTGTGTGCATTGTTAAACATGGGTGAATTGCTTCCTTCACATATAGTTTGTTCACACCTGTCCCAATATTCAGCTATTGTGTGGCTGAGGGGCCATGCCATTTTCGGAAAGTTCGCTGTCTTCTTCTGCGCTGCCTCGGTGGTAGGGGGGGGTCCTGCGGGTGGTGGTGGGTGTTGTGGCGTTCTTGGGTGTCGGAGATGCTTGATCAGTAGGTCTATGACATGTGTTGGTCTTCAGATGTGGCTCTGGGCTGGGCTCCCTTTCATACTGTATGTAGTTGTTTAATATTTAAAAAACAAGAAGACATTATATAGTTTAAATAACAAATAAAAAAAATTACAGTAGGGAGAGGGGTGGTATGGGGGGGGAGGTCCTGAGGGTTGTGGCAGTGGGTGTTGTGTCCTTCTTGGGTGTGGGAAAAAACTATAGGTTAAATGAACATTATAATTAGAAGTTAGCATTAAAAAAAACATTGAAATTCACTGAAAAACAATAGGTTTCAGGGACGTTATAGATAGAAATTAGTATTTAAAAAACCTTTGAAATTCACTGAAAAAACCATAGGTTTCAGGCACGTTATAGTTAGAAATTGGCATTTAAAAAAACCTTTGAAATTCACTGAAAAAACCATAGGTTTCAGGCACGTTATAGTTAGAAATTAGCATTTAAAAAACCTTTGAAATTCACTGAAAAAACCATAGGTTTCAGGCACGTTATAGTTAGAAATTAGATTTAAAAAAACCTTAGAAATTCACTGGAAAAAACCATAGGTTTCAGGGACGTTATAGTTAGCAGGACATTTCACTCATACAAAACCATAGAAATTCCACCGTTACAGTTAGTTCAGCTAACTATAACTCGCGCCCCCGCAATGCACTGCTGATGACGTCACATATTACATCATTCATGACATGGTCAGTGACATCACTGATGACATCACTGATGACATCTCAAATGACATCACTGATAACATCACTGATTACATCATCCATGTGACAATCTGATGCACCTCCTCACACACTAATATAACCTTTGATACACTCACTGTAAAATACAGACTACCATTTTCGATAGCATTGACACACTAATACCAGTTACTACATACCCACTCAGTGATTCCTAGGTCTACACACACATCTACCCACTCACCCATACAATCAGTCATACATGCAGTCACTGATCAATAGAACACTATCAAATGCACTCATACACCTACATAGACATTGACACACCAGCACTCATCCTAGTCAGTTATGTACTCATCCTAGTCACTCATGCAAAGAATCAATCACAGTTCCATTTACTCACCTACAGTTATACACACACCACCTCATTTATTCATACAGATAGTAACGCATACTTAGTCTCTTATATAATCACTAATACAAGTATACACTCATACATACAGCCACTCTCACAATCACTGACTCTCACGTATAGTCATTTCTATACACAAACTCTCACATACACTGCCTTTTATATATGTACTTAGCTGGACATGTGCACTGAGACATCAATTCACTCACCAAGACGCCGATACACACACTTACCCACCCATACAACTGTTTCCACATGCACTCTTAAACTCATACACCCTGTCAATCAACCACTCACACATCTATGCACAGAGTCACACACCCCCCACCCAACCACACACACACTCAGTCTCCTATACAAATACGCAGGCAACTAATCAATAACCCATATAGACATTCATGTAGCTACTGACCAACCGATGCAGCAGCTTACACAACAACAGACAGAGTGATACAGACATTCACACACTTTAGACACTAACCCATGTATTCAGTAAGATACATTTAATCATTCACTTAAACAGTCAGTCACACACCTACTAAATCCTCCATCCAGACACTTATACATCCATTCATTCTTCAATACAGCTTGGTATATATATAATACATATTTAAATTTTAAAGAAAACCACATTCACTGGGTGATGTCATCAGTGATGTCATTTGAGATGTCATCAGTGATGTCACTGACCATGTCATGAATGATGTAATATGTGACGTCATCAGCAGTGCATTGCGGGGCGCGAGTTATAGTTAGCTGAACTAACTAGAACGGTGGAATTTCTATGGTTTTGTATGAGTGAAATGTCCAACTAACTATAACGTCCCTGAAACCTATGGTTTTTTCAGTGAATTTCTAAGGTTTTTAAATGCTAATTTCTAACTATAACGTGCCTGAAAACTATGGTTTTTTCAGTATATATATATATATTATTTATTTATTTTTTTTCACCAAAGGTCCAAGAACTTTAGGGAGCGCACACACGGCAAGCTGAACCACCTGGCTTTCTCTTTCTGGCACAATCTTGCATCATTGTTCGCTGGTAACATGTTACAGACCTGACGCGTTTCTAGGCTGCTGCCTTTCATCAGAGGTCGCTCTTGGAATGACTCACAGGCAGTTCTGGTATACTTATTTATAGCATGCCACGCCCTCAGTGGGTTTACTTTTTCGTTGCATGCTGGGTCCCGTAGTTCCCTTTCCAGAACAAATAATACCTTTAGTAGGTCCTGCTATCGTCATCACTTTCCAAGCATGTTTTCTCCACCCTTAGTGGGCCCCAGAACAAGGTGCAAGTAATTCTCGCCACACGGTGCTGCTCCCTGCGACAGGACTGCCGCGTAATATTATTTGTTCTGGAAAGGGAACTACGGGACCCAGCATGCAACAAAAAAAGTAAACCCACTGAGGGCGTGGCATGCTATAAATAAGTATACCAGAACTGCCTGTGAGTCATTCCAAGAGCGACCTCTGATGAAAGGCAGCAGCCTAGAAACGCGTCAGGTCTGTAACATGTTACCAGCGAACAATGATGCAAGATTGTGCCAGAAAGAGAAAGCCAGGTGGTTCAGCTTGCCGTGTGTGCGCTCCCTAAAGTTCTTGGACCTTTGGTGAAAAAAATATTACGCGGCAGTCGCAGGGAGCAGCACCGTCCTTCATAATCAAAGGAAGCCGTGGGTCGGAACTGGATCCGGACCCATTTTTGCGGCACGGCGAACTGTAGCGAGAATTACTTGCACCTTGTTCTGGGGCCCACTAAGGGTGGAGAAAACATTCTTGGAAAGTGATGACGATAGCAGGACCTACTAATAGGTATTATTTGTTCTGGAAAGGGAACTACGGGACCCAGCATGCAACGAAAAAGTAAACCCACTGAGGGCGTGGCATGCTATAAATAAGTATACCAGAACTGCCTGTGAGTCATTCCAAGAGCGACCTCTGATGAAAGGCAGCAGCCTAGAAACGCGTCAGGTCTGTAACATGTTACCAGCGAACAATGATGCAAGATTGTGCCAGAAAGAGAAAGCCAGGTGGTTCAGCTTGCCATGTGTTCGCTCCCTAAAGTTCTTGGACCTTTGGTGAAAAAAATATTACGCGGCAGTCCTGTCGCAGGGAGCAGCACCGTCCTTCATAATCAAAGGAAGCCGTGGGTCGGAACTGGATCCGGACCCATTTTTGCGGCACGGTGAACTGTGGCGAGAATTACTTGCACCTTGTTCTGGGGCCCACTAAGGGTGGAGAAAACATGCTTGGAAAGTGATGACGATAGCAGGACCTACTAAAGGTATTATTTGTTCTGGAAAGGGAACTACGGGACCCAGCATGCAACGAAAAAGTAAACCCACTGAGGGCGTGGCATGCTATAAATAAGTATACCAGAACTGCCTGTGAGTCATTCCAAGAGCGACCTCTGATGAAAGGCAGCAGCCTAGAAACGCGTCAGGTCTGTAACATGTTACCAGCGAACAATGATGCAAGATTGTGCCAGAAAGAGAAAGCCAGGTGGTTCAGCTTGCCGTGTGTGCGCTCCCTAAAGTTCTTGGACCTTTGGTGAAAAAAATATTACGCGGCAGTCCTGTCGCAGGGAGCAGCACCGTCCTTCATAATCAAAGGAAGCCGTGGGTCGGAACTGGATCCGGACCCATTTTTGCGGCACGGCGAACTGTGGCGAGAATTACTTGCACCTTGTTCTGGGGCCCACTAAGGGTGGAGAAAACATGCTTGGAAAGTGATGACGATAGCAGGACCTACTAAAGGTATTATTTGTTCTGGAAAGGGAACTACGGGACCCAGCATGCAACGAAAAAGTAAACCCACTGAGGGCATGGCATGCTATAAATAAGTATACCAGAACTGCCTGTGAGTCATTCCAAGAGCGACCTCTGATGAAAGGCAGCAGCCTAGAAACGCGTCAGGTCTGTAACATGTTACCAGCGAACAATGATGCAAGATTGTGCCAGAAAGAGAAAGCCAGGTGGTTCAGCTTGCCGTGTGTGCGCTCCCTAAAGTTCTTGGACCTTTGGTGAAAAAAAAAATATATATATATATATATATCCCATATGTCACTGTAGTCCTGTAGACGACATGTTGTCTTATTTCTATGTTTATCGGGTCAGAAAATCTGGTCACCATAGCTCTTTCGCTGTGAAAGAACATGTGTTTCCATTTTTTGCATCACTATGGTGTGGGCCACAAGCAGCCAACAGCCAAGGAGTCAGGTACACCTGTGCAAATTGGGGCTGTGTGGGATAACAGTAATCAGGCACTTGATCAGCTGAAAACGTACTATATAAAATAATGGTACTAAGTGGTCATTCTAAAAAAGTCGGAACATCACAGCCACATTGGGAAATATTTAGTGATCGGGTCTCTTCACTCACAGCAATACCATTCACCCTAACACACTAAACGGTCAAACACTAAGACCCTGTTACCCTGCTTGGACACTACCTAAACAATAAAATAAAAATGTTAATTAGGAAAAAAGATGGCCGTTTTTTAGTTCAACAATGGAAAATATAAGAAATGTAAAGGTTCAGCAGATGTTGGGGTTCAGATATGATGCAAGATTGGGTGAGATTTCTAACCCCCCCATAAAAGCTATTAGTTACAAAAACACACCGCTTTAGACCAGTGAACTTTCCTTTCCTACCCACTGTTAGAAATGGGGGTCTCTAGTTGGCAATGGTTTGCACCGTTGTCCAAGTAGGGACCCTTCTTCCTAGTCAGGGTAAGGGGGATACACTTCTAAAATAACCCTTGCTCACCCCCTTGGTAGCTTGGTAGGAGCAGACAGGCTTATCTCAGAGGCAGTGTGTAAAGCATTTGTGCATGCATACAGTAACACAGTGAAAATACTACAAATGGACACCACACCAATTTAGAAAAATAAGTAAAACTTTATCGAAACCAAACAAGACCAAAACGACAAAAATCCACAATACAATATTGCAAAAATAGTTACTTTGCAAGATACCCTTTAAATTGTAGAGATATCCACAAAACACAGTTCCTCCGAGTTGGTAGCTCCATCCGGGGCTTCCTTGAGCTGTAAATGACAGAGTCTAACAATTCCAGCTGCCCGCGTTGGTGTGGGGTCAGCTAAAGCGAAGACAGACTCAGAAACAGTACCTTTCTCGTTGCGGCCGACACAATGGTACGAGCCGGTCGGGGCAACGGTTGCATTGCAAACAAATGGAAGCGGAACAGGGTGTGGTGCCCTCACGGTGCGGTGCAGGCAGCGGCTCAGGTGATCATCCAGACGGCATTGGTGAGGCCAAGGCTTACGGTACAGGGTGAGACGGTGTTCAATGCGGTGCTGGCAGGCTGCGGTGCAGGCGACAGAGCCGGTCGATGTACCGGTTCGCACTGCCTCACTTCACCCTGCCCGGACGGTGTGGAATGCTGTGCCCTCAGGTCGCTGTGCAAGCAACAGCTCAGTGACGATCATCCCGATGGCGTAAGTGAGACCAGGGAAGCGGTGCGAAGTGCGGCAGTACCTTCTGCGGGGCCTTCAGGACACAGATTCCTGCGACGGACTCAGTGACAGAGTCAGTCGCCCTTTTCTTCCGTGGCGACTGAAACCAGCGGTTCCAGAGACGGTGCCCAGAAGGATGGTGAGGTCTTTGCTGTTCCTGAGACCTCGTGAACAGGGGGGCAAGTTCAACTTCCAAGCCGTTGGTGATACTTCGCAAGCAGGATACACACAGCTCCTCTCCTTGGCATTAACAGCTACTGCATGCCCACCTCAGACAGCACATAGCAAAGGGGCAGTACTCCTCCTCCAGTTTCTTCCAGCTCTTCCCTTGGCAGAGGTTCCTCTTGAAGTCCGAAGTGAGCTAAAGTACTGGGGTCTGGGGCCCAATATTTATACAGCGAAATCCATTGTTCTCTGGTGGCAGAGAAGCCCTGTGCCCAGCCAAAACCAGTTCTGTCCTCTCTAGTGCAGCTGCTCGGCAGGAGGTGGAGACAGCATTGACCAGAGCAGACCAGGCCCATTCAGGTGTGAAAGGAATCCCCTCCCCCTACTCTAAACGCAGCCCAGGTATATTCAGCCCAGCCCTGACTCACGCTGGAAAGGCAGGGCACACCTAACCCCCCCAAGTGGCTGTCTGAACAGAATGCACATCCCCAGCCCCTGTCGCTCCAAAGCCAGACAGTCAATACACAACCTAGCAGAGGCAAACTGGATGGTTAGGCAAGAAAATACCTACTTTCTAAAAGTGGTATTTTCAAACCCAGAATGTAAAAATCCCCCTCACTAAAAGATGCATCTCAACATTCTGAGTTCAGGCATACTAAACTTTATTTTCCTATCTTGTTCCCATAGGCAGTAATGCTCATAAGATGTTATGAGCAAACTCCCCATTCTATCCTATGGGGACAGATAGCCTTACAATAATGAAACGCGAGTTATACTTAGCTCAACAAACTATAACGCCAGTATTTCACTATCAGGACATGCCACACACATCAGGGCATGTCCTACCTTTCACATACAGTGCACCCTGCCCACAGGGGTACCTTGGGCCTACCTTAGGGGTGACTAACATGTAAGAAAAGGGAAGGTTAGGACCTGGTAAGTGGGTGCACTTGTCAGGTCAACATGGCAGTACCAAACTGCGCACAGACACCGCACTGGCAGGTCTGAGTTACATCTCTCGGGCTGCTTATGTGGGTGGCACAAACAGTGCTGCAAGCCCACTAGCAGTATTTGATTTACAGGCCCGGGGCACACACAGTGCACTGTACTGGGGACTTAATAGTAAATCAAATATGCCAATCATGGAATCACCAATCTATAACAACAATTTACAGAGGGAGCATTTGCACTTTGGCACTGAACAGCAGTGACAAAGTGCCCAAAGCATCTAGACCAGCAAAAACGAAGTCCAACACACAGCGACATAACAGGATGCAAAGGCAAAAACTACAGGGGAAACCCACACCAATGGTGCCAGGTCTAACATCCACAATGAGAAATCCATTAAAAACAGCAGAAAACAACAGGAAATGTGTGTGATAGGGATCTGTTTCGAACATTAGTCACATAAAAAAATGTTCTGCGTGTGTATCTGTACTAACATATGCCCTCCAAATGCATCTAAGCAGCAGGCATATATTCAAACCCACAATCTTTTTCTGTTAGCAAAATACCACTCTTCACATTTCTCAATTATTTTTACCATACATGAATTCTGCCTATACAAGTTTTAACTTTTGAAGAAAACAAAATTATACATATATAGATGTATATACATATATGTATATTCACTGAAAAAACCACAGGTTTCAGGGACTTTATAGTTAGAAATTAGCATTTAAAAAACCTTAGAAATTCACTGAAAAAACCACAGGTTTCAGGGACGTTATAGTTAGTTGGACATTTCACTCGTATGAAACCAGAGAAATTCAGCCATTATAGTTAGTTGAGCTAAGTATAACTCGCGCCCCCGCAATGCACTGCTGATGACATCACATATTACATCACTCATGACATGGTCAGTGACATCACTGATGACATCACTGATGACATCTCAAATGGCATCACTGATGACATCATCCAGTGACTGTGTGTTTCTGTAACGTTTAAATATGTTTTACATATATATGGCCAAGGTGTATTGAAGAATGAGTGGGTGTATGACGGTCTGAATGGATGATTTAGTAGGTGTGTGACTGACTGTATAAGTGAGTGATTAAACGTGTCTTACTGAATGCATGGGTTAGTGACTAAACTGTGTGAATGTCTGTATCAGTCTGTCTGTTGGTGTATAAGCGGCTGCATGGGTTGGTGAGTAGCTACATGAGTGTCTATATGGGTTATTGATTGCTTGTCTGAGTATCTGTATGGGTGACTGAGTGTCTGTGTGGGGTGTTTAAGACACTGCATGGATGTGTTAGTGGGTGATTCACTGGGTGTATGGGTTCAAGAGTGCGTCTGTGAGGGGCTGTATGGGTGGGTGAGTGTGTGTATGTCTGTGTTGGTGAGTTAATGGATGTCTCAGTGGTACATGTGAGTAACTACATATGTGAAAGGCAGTATATGTGAGTGTTGTAGTATATAAATGACTATATGGTTGAGTGAGTGATTGTGAGAGTGGTTGTGTGGATGAGTGTGTGCTTGTGTCAGTGATTGTATAAGAGAGTAAGTATGTGTTAGTTCCGGTGTGAATAAGTGAGGTGGTGTGTGTATAACTGTATAGGTGAGTAAATGGGAGTGTGATTGACTCTTTGCCATGACTAACTAGCTGTGTAAGTAACTCTATGGGTGAGTGGCGGTGTGTGACTGTCTGTATAGGTGTATGAGTGTATATGATAGTGGCTGTATTGATGAGTGACTGCATGTATGAGTGACTGTATGGGTCAGTGAGTGGATGTGTGTGTAGACCAAAGAATCAGTGAGTGCGTATGTAGTAACTGGTATTGGTGGGTCTATGGTTTCAAGAATGGCAGTCTGTATTTTACAGTGGGTGTATCAAAGGTTATATTAGGCTGTGAAGAGGTGCATCAGAGGATCACGTGGATGATGTCATCAGTGATGTCATTTGAAATGTCATCAGTGATGTCACTGACCATGTCATGAGTGATGTAATATGTGATGTCATCAGCAGTGCATTGCGGGGGCGCGAGTTATACTTAGCTCAACAAACTATAACGGCCGAATTTCTCTGGTTTTGTACGAGTAAAATGTCCAACTAACTATAACGTCCCTCAAACCTGTGGTTTTTTCAGTGAATTTCTATGGTTTTTTAAATGCTAATTTCTAGCTATAACGTCCCTCAAACCTATGGTTTTTTTCAGTGAATTTCAAAGGTTTTTTAAATGCTAATTTCTAACTATAACGTCCCTGAAACCTATGGTTTTTTCAGTGAATTTCAAAGGTTTTTTAAATGCTAATTTCTAACTATAACGTCCCTGAAACCTATGGTTTTTTCAGTGAATTTCAAAGGTTTTTTAAATGCTAATTTCTAACTATGCCTGCAGAGGTAGGACATGTGCAGAAAGAGGAAGAAAGGCGCAGAAAGAAGCAAGAGAAATGCAGAAAGAGGCAACAGAAGTCCAGAAAGACAAAGAAAAGTGCAGAAAGAAGCAAGAGATATGCAGAAAGAACCAACAGAGGTGCAGAAAGAGGCCTTGTTGCAAAGTCATCCTGTGCCCCCAACTTTTTGCTGACTGGTACTGGTGGTAACTGACTCTGACTAACCAGGCCCGAAGCCAGTACTATGCTGAAAGACACTTAGAATACAGTGAAAACATCTACATATACTAGGGTACACTATGTGTTGGGGTACCCCTGTGATTGGCATGACCTCCCCTGTAAGGCCCTAGTACATAATAGGGCAGGGGGATTAAAACTACCTCTAAGTAAGAGGTGCAGAAAAAAGCAAGAAAGGTGCAGAAAGAGGCAAGAGGGGTGCAGAAAGAGGCAAGAGGGTGCAGAAAGAGGCAAGAGCAGTGAAGAAAGAACCAAGAGATGTGCAGAATGAGGCAAGAGAGGTGCATAAAGAGGCAAGAGATGTGCAGAAAAAGGGAAGAAGAGTGCAGAAAGAAGCAAGTCAGGTGCAGAAGGAGGCAAGAGAACTGCAGAAAGAGGCAAGTGAGTTGCAGAAACGGGCAAAAGGGGTGCAGAAAGAGGGAAGAGGTGAGCAGACAGAGGCAAGAGGGATGCAGAAATTTGCAACAGAGGTGCAAAAAGAAGCAAGAGCAGTGCAGAAAGAACCAACAGAGGTGCAGAAAGAGGCAAGAGGGGTACAGAAAGAGGCAAGAAAAGTGCAGAAAGAAGCAAGAGAACTGTAGAAAAAGGCAAGAGAGGTGCAGAAAGAGGCAGGAGAGGTGCACAAAGAAGCAAAAGGGGTACGGAAAGAGGCAAGAGGGGTGCAGAAAGAAGCAGGGGAAGTGCAGAAAGAAGCAAGAGAAGTGCAGAAAGAGGCAAGAGGGGTGCAGAAAGAGGAAGAGAAGTGCAAAAAAGAAGCAACAGAGGTGCAGAAGGAGGCAAGAGAAGTGCAGAAAGAGGCAAGAGAAGTGCAGAAAGAGGCAAGAGAGTTGCAGAAACAGGCAAAAGAGGTACAGAAATAAGCAAGAGCAGTGCAGAAAGAACCAACAGAGGTGCAGAAGGAGACAAGAGGAGTGCAGCAAGAGGGGTGCAGAAATTTGCAAAAACTACCTCTCACTCAGAGGTGCAGAAAGAGACAAGAGAAGTACAGAAAGAAGCAACAGAAGTGCCAAAAGAGGCAAGAGAGATGCAGAAAGAAGCAAGTGAAGTGCAGAAAGAGGCAAGGGAGGTGCATAAAGAGGCAAGAGAGGTACAGAAAGAGGCAAGAGAGGTACAGAAAGAGGCAGGAGGGGTGCAGAAAGAAGGAAGAGAAGTGCAGAAAGAGGCAAGAGAATTGCTGAAAGAGGCGCGAAGGGTGCAGAAAGAGCAAGATACGTGCAGAAAAAAGCAACAGAGGTACAGAAAGAGGCAAGAGAGGTGCAGAAACAGGCAGGAAAGGTGCAGAAAGAGGGAACAGGGATGCAGAAAGAGGCAAGAGAGGTGCAGAAAGAGGCAAGAGGGGTACAGAAAGAAGCAAGTGAGGTGCAGAAAGAAGCAAGAGAGGTGCAGAAACAAGCAAGAGAATTGCAGAAAGAGGCAAGAGAATTGCTGAAAGAATCAAGAGAGGTGTGGAAAGAAGCAAGAGAAGAGCAGAAAGAGGCAAGTGAGGTGCAGAAAGAGGCAAGAGAGGTGCAGAAAATGGAAAGAGAACAGCAGAAAGAAGCAAGAGGGATGCAAAAAGGGAAGAAGGGTGTGGAAAGAAGCAAGAGAGGTGCAGAAAGAGGGAAGGCGAATGCAGAAAGAGACAACAGGGGTGCAGGAAGAGACAACAGGGGTGCAGAAAGAAGCAGGAGAGGTGCAGAAAGAGGCAATAGAAGTGCAGAAAGAAGCAACAGAGGTACAGAAAGAGGCAAAAGAGGTGGAGAAAGAGGGAGGAGGGGTGCAAGAATAGGCAAGATGGGTGCAGAAAGAAGCAAGAGAGGTACAGAAAGAAGCAACAGAAGTGCAGAAAGAAGCAACAAGGGTGCAGAAAGAGGCTAGAGGGGTGCAGAAAGAGGCAAGACAAGTGCAGAAAGAAGCAACAGAGGTGCAGAAGGAGGCAAAATAACTGCAGAAAGAGGCAAGAGAGTTGCAGAAACAGGCAAAAGGGGTGCAGAAAGAGGGAACAGGTATGCAGACAGAGGCAAGAGAGGTGCAGAAAGACGGAAGAGGGATGCTGAAAGAGGCAAGAGGGATGCATACATTTGCAACAGAGGTGCAGAAAGAAGCAAGAGCTGTGCAGAATGAACCAACAGAGGTGCAGAAAGAGGCAAGAGTGGTACTGAAAGAGGCAAGAGAAGTGCAGAAAGAAGCAAAAGAGGTGCAGAAAGAGGCAAGAGAACAGCAGAAAAAGGCAAGAGAGGTGCAGAAAGAGGGAGGAGAGGTGCACAAAGACGCAAGAGGGATACAGCAAGAGGCAAGAGGTGTGCAGAAAGAAGCAAGAGAAGTGCAGAAAGAAACAACAGAGGTGCTGAAAGAGGCAAGAGAGGGGCAGGAAAGATGCAGAAAGAGGGAACAGGGGTGCAGAAAGAGGCAAGTGGGATACAGAAATTTGCAAAAGAGGTGCAGAAAGAAGCAAGAGCAGTGCAGAAAGAACCAACAGAGGTGCAGAAAGAGGCAAGAGGGATACAGAAAGAGGCAAGAGAAGTGCAGAAAGAAGCAAAAGAGGTGCAGAAAGAGGCAAGAGAACTGCAGAAAAAGGCAACAGAGGTGCAGAAAGAGGACGGAGAGGTGCACAAAGAGGCAAGAGGGGTATAGAAAGAGGCAAGAGGGGTGGACAAAGAAGCAAGAGAAGTGCAGAAAGAAGCAACAGAGGTGCTGAAAGAGGCAAGAGGGGTGCAGAAAAAGGCAAGAGAAGTGCAGGAAGAAGCAACAGAAGTGCAGGAAGAAGCAACAGAGGTGCAAAAGAGGCAAGAGAGGTGCAAAAGAGGCAAGAGAGGTGCAGAAACAGGCATGAAAGGTGCAGAAAGAGGGAACAGGGGTGCAGAAAGCGGCTAGAGGGATACAGAAATTTGCAAAAGAGATGCAGATGGAAGCAAGAGCAGTGCAGAAAGAACCAACAGAGGTGCAGAAAGAGGCAAGAGGGGTGCAGAAAGAGGTAGGAGAGGTGCACAAGGAGGCCAGAAGGGTACAGAAAGAGGCAAGAGGGGTGCAGAAAGAAGGAATAGAAGTGCAGAAAGAGGCAAGAGGGGTGCAGAAAGAGACTAGAAGGGTGCAGAAAAAGGCAAGAGAAGTGCAGAAAGAAGCAACGGAGTTGCAGAAAGAGGCAAGAGAGGTGCAGAAAGAGGGAAGAGAGGTGTAGAAAGAGGCAAGAGATTTGCACAAAGAGGCACGAAGGGTGCAGAAAGAGGCAAGAGAAGTGCAGAAAGAAGCAACAGAGGTGCAGAAGGAGGCAAGAGAACTGCAGAAAGAGGCAAGAAAGTTGCAGAAACAGGCAAAAGAGGTACAGAAAGAGGGGACAGGGGTGCAGAAAGAAGCAAGTGAGGTGCAGAAAGAGGCAAGAGAGGTACAGAAAGAGGCAAGAGAGGTGCAGAAACAGGCAAGAGAAGTGCAGAAGGAGGCAAGTGAATTGTTGAAAGAAGCAACAGAGGTGTAGAAAGAAGTAAGAGAAGTGCAGAAAGAGGCAAGTGAGATGCAGAAAGAGGCACGAAAGGTGCAGAAAGAGGGAAGACGAGTGCAGAAATAGACAACAGGGGTGCAGAAAGAAGCAAGACGTGCAGAAAGAAGCATGGGAAGTGCAAAATGAAGCAACAAGGGTGCAGAAAGAGGCAAGAGAAGTGCAGAAAGAAGCAACAGAGGTGCAGAAGGAGGCAAGAGAACTGCAGAAAGAGGCAAGAGAGTTGCAGAAACAGGCAAAAGAGGTACAGAAAGAGGGGACAGGGGTGCAGACTGAGGCAAGAGAGGTGCAGAAAGAGGGAAGAGGGGTGCAGAAAAAGGCAAGAGGGATGCAGAAATTTGGAACAGAGGTGCAGAAAGAAGCAAGAGCAGTGCAGAAAGAACCAACAGAGGTGTAGAAAGAGGCAAGAGGGGTACAGAAAGAGGCAAGTGAAGCGCAGAACAAAGCAAAAGAGGTGCAGAAAGAACCAACAGAGGTGCAAAAAGAGGCAAGAGGGGTGCAGACAGGGGTAAGAGAGGTGCACAAAGAGGCAAGAGGGGTACAGAAAGAGGCAGGAGGGGTGCAGAAAGAAGGAAGAGAACTGCAGAAAGAAGCAACAGAGTTGCTGAAAGAGGCACGAAGGATGCAGAAAGAGACAAGAGAGGTGCAGAAAGAAGCAACAGAGGTACAGAAAGAGGCAAGAGTGGTGCAGAAAGATGGAAAAGAGGTGTAGAAAGAGGCAAGAGAGTTGCACAAAGAGGGAAGAGGGGTGCAGAAATAGGCAAAAGGGGTGCAGAAAGAAGCAAGTGAGATGCAGAAAGAGGCAAGAGAGGTACAGAAAGAGACAATAGATGTGCAGAAACAGGCAAGAGAAGTGTTGAAAGAGGCAACAGAGGTGCAGAAGGAAGCAAGAGAACTGCAGAAAGAGGCAAGAGAGTTGCAGAAAGAGGCAAGTGAGGTGCAGAAGGAGGCAAGAGAACTACAGAAAGAGGCAAGAGAGGTGCAGAAAGAGGCAAGTGAGGTGCAGAAAGAAGCAAGATAAGTGCAGAAAGAAGCAACAGAAGTGCAGAAAGAGGGAAGAGAGGTAGAGAAAGAGGCAAGAGAAGTGCAGAAAGAAGCAACAGACATGCAGAAAGGGGGAAGAGGGGTTGAGAAAGAGGCAAGAGGGGTGCAGAAAGAAGCAAGAGAGGTGCAGAAAGAAACAAAAGAAGTGCAGAAAGAAGGAACAGAGGTTCAGAAAGAGGCAAAAGTGGTGCGGTAAGAGGGGTGCAGAAAGAGGCAAGAGAGGTGCAGAAAGAGGGAAGAAGAGTGCACAAAGAGGCAAGAGGGGTACAGAAAGAAGCAAGTGAGGTGCAGAAAGAGGCAAGAGAGGTGCAGAAAGAGGCAAGAGAGGTGCAGAAAGAGGCAAGAGAGGTGCAGAAAGAGGCACGAGATGTGCAGAAAGAGGCAAGAGAAGTGCAGAAAAAGAAAGAAATGTGCAGAAAGAAGCAACAAATGCAGAAAGAGGCAAGAGAGGCGCAGAAAGTAGCAAGAGTGGCTTACACACCATTAGTACCAATGTAACACCCACATTTAGCAATAAGTAACAGGTGACCATTCTAGGTTTGCAAATGGCCTTCCACCACGCTGTAACACTTGTCACTGCATTTTTGGTAATGTTTGAGCCATTTGAGCTAGAAACAAGGCTTTATTTGTTCAAATCTGCAGATTAGGGGGGGCGTGGCTTAGCAGCCGAACATGGCGGACGTGTGCTAGGCGAGCTCCGTCCTGCCCGCAATAAACTTGTAATTTATCCTGGCTCCTAGTGCCCGCTACCCACTCAGCGGAGTGTCGGTGACCCCGGGCCCTGGTGGTGGAGGCTCGGCGGCGATCGTGGCGGCTGGGGCCCCCCGGGCAGCGGCGTAGAGACCACACGAGTCTGCGGCCCAGAGAGTGAAGGGACGCCGGGAGGTCGAGTGCCGGCGGCCGCTGGGGGCATCTGCGCCGGGACCCAACCCGGGTACCAGAGGACAGGCAGCACGGCAGCGCTCCCGCGCCGGGTGAGTGCAGTGATCCTGGTGGCGCCTGTGTCTGGGGCGCTGTGTCTGCGGCGCTGGTGGTGTGGCTCGGCGGCCATTACGGGCCGCGGTGGTGGAGTGGGCCTCGTGCGGGCCTGACTGGGTGAGCCTTCCCCTCCGGCCCCCATTCGCAGCGGGCAACACATCGGCCCTTCCCGGGGGGGCTCTTGGGGCTGCGTGCCCCCTTGCGGTGCCCATTGCTTCTTTCCTCTCCTCCCCTCGGCGGTGCGGTCGGCCCGCGTGGGAGGGCGGGGCGGGCGAGAGGAGGCGGCGTGGGCCGCGGACCAGTGGTGTGGGCAGTAGAGCAGACGGGGGAGTCACCCCTGGGGCCCAGTCATCCAGATCAACAGGCGGCCCGTGTCGGGGGTCGGTCGGGCCCCGAGGGCATAACGAGGGTTGGAGGTGTCCCGTGCCCGCAGAGGAGGTGGTCCGGACGGCCCGTGGCAGAGCCCGTCGTTGGGCGGTACGCAGGCCCTAGTGGCCCGCTGCAACCGGGGGGGACTCCTCCTCCCTGCCCGAGAATCTTTGATCGGCGGCTGGGTCGGACCGCGGGGCATCCACAGGAGCACAGTACCCATCACGGAGGAGGGGCCCATCTCGACAACTTGGCAGATCAGGGCGGGGACCTACAGGCGACCATGACTCGCGACAAAGGTGGCAGTGGACCGGCGAAGCAGGGCCCAATCGACAAATTCACGGGCCCGAGTGGGTCCGGGAGCCAACAAGGGGCCGTGCCGGATAATGCGGCGCTCATGGAAGCGATCACCCAGTCCCGAGATATGCTGGACGCGAAGATAGGAGCGGTGGGATCGGATGTCACGCTCCTGCGCCAAGACCTGCGCAACGCAGTCTCCCGCATCACGGAGGCCGAGACCCGCATCTCGGGGTTGGAGGACGACGTCACTATCCTGAAGAAGAAAGTGGCCGCGATGGAGATGACCCAACGGGGGCTGGCCCTGCGGGCGGAAGACGCGGAGGGCCGGGCCCGCCGCAACAACCTCCGCTTCGTTGGTTTTCCAGAGGGCAGTGAAGGGGGTAGTGTGGAGCGCTTCCTCATACAGTGGTTGGAGAGCTGGATTCCCCCAGAGGCATTATCGCGGTGTTTTGTGGTGGAGAGGGCCCACCGCGCACTTATGCAGAAGCCGCCAGTGGGGGCTCGCCCGCGTCCCATAATTGCGAAAATATTGAACTACATGGACAGGGACACGATCTTGAAACAGGCACGGCTTAAGGAACCCCTGCTACACGAAAATGTGACGATCCTCATTTTTCCGGACTACACGCGCCTAGTGCAGCAGCAACGGCAATCCTTTCAGGCTGTGAAAGCCCGTCTGCGAGAACTTAACCTGCAATACTCGCTTCTCTAACCTGCTCGACTGCGGGTGGTCTTCCAGTCATGCACCCATTTCTTTGACACTCCGGAGGAGGTGTTCAAATGGACAGACGAAACAGTGAGGGTCAGGGCACACACCCCACCCCGGATGGGGGCCGGGAGGGAGTCGACTCTTCCGCGAGTGAGACGAACCAGAGGAGGCAGCGATCCGGCCGTAGGGGTGCCAAGCGGTCTAGGTCAAAGCGACGCTCGCTCTCCTGTGGGGCCACATCACGGCCGGGAGGCAAGATAGTGCTGCCGCCAGGGAAGGACTGAGTGAGGGGCCGTTGTGGTCCATGTGGGTCTTCCTTTCCTGAGGTCCCTAGGAGCACAGTTGTTATGGGCCAGGACTCCCGCCACACCTTTCTGGGTGGGATACGGGCCCAATCGCTATGGGGTTGGGGTTGGGGATCCATTGGATGAGGTGGCCGGTCTCCTCCCGTTGGGGGAGGCGGGTCAATCATGCCGCGACAGATGCTTCAGTGTTCTTGAGGTATGGGGTGGGGGGTTTGTTGGGGGGGTTCGGTTTGGGGATTGGTGTCTGCTCTACAGCGACAGATGTAACAACATCCTCGAGGGATGGAGTTGGGGGTTTGTTGGGGGGGTTGGGAGGGGGTAGGTCAAGTTTACAGATCGCACTTCAAATACAGGCCCGTTACAATCTACACATGCATTGCCACAGCTCGCCAACAGTGTTGAAAGAGGATGCACCCCCTCATGGCTAGGATACCTGATAGAGGTCGGGTGACCCAGGACAGCCTCCGCATTATTAGCTGGAATGTACGCGGGGTCCTGGATAAAATTAAACGGGGGGCCATACTCCACCAGGCGAAGAGGGTGAGGGCCGATGTTCTCATGTTACAAGAAACGCACCTTATGGGCACGAAGGCCCTTTGCTTGCAACGGTATGGGTTCCATCATGTCTTCCACTCCGGCTTCACGAGGGGTTCGCGGGGAGTAGCAATCCTGGTGCAACGAAGGGTCCCTTACAGACATGCACAGCAGTGGACTGACACACAGGGGTGCTATATGTTTATTCGGGGTAAGATTGGAGAGGACCCCCTGGTGCTGGGCAGTGTATACGCTCCCCCTCCCCTACAGTGGAATCTGATAGAAAAGCTGCAGTCCCTGTGGGCCGATATGCCGGACGTACTGTCCGCAGTGGGTGGGGACTGGAATGACGTTATGGACTTGGCTAAAGATAGGACTGGGGTTGGGGGTAGTCCCAGAAGCGGTCTTCCCACGAAACTACATTCATTGGCGACGGGGTTGGATTGGGTCGATACATGGCGGCGCACCCACGGTGATTCCCGGGGATATACCTACCTCTCAGTGGTCCATAAATCTTTCTCCAGACTTGACTATATTTTCGTTCCCCAGGCGGTGGTTGGTAGGGTGGCGGCGACGGAGATATTGCCTCGGGCCTCTCGGATCACTCCCCGGTATCCATTGAGCTCTATATGGGCAGGGGGAGGCAACCATTCCGGTGGCACCTTTCAGTGTGGCACCTGCAGAATGAAGAATATGGGACTCATGAGCGAAGCAATTGCTCAGTACCTGACGACGAATGAGGGGTCGGTTTCCGGCACTGCCACTCTGTGGGAGGCGCTGAAACCCACTCTCCGTGGGGCAGACATATCCTGGTGCGCGGCGGCTCACAGGAAGCGTAGGGAGGAACTGATTCGCGCAGAGGCGGATATGGAGGCCCTCGAACGGCAGAATCGTGAGACGGGGAGTGACCAGGGTGTGCGACAATTGCTTCTTGCTCAACAGGCCTGTGCCGCCCTGCTGATGGACGAAGCACGGCAGGTATGGCTGGCGACGTGCAGCAGGATATATCAATGGGGGGACAAGTCTAGCAAGATGTTGCATCGACTGTGTCAGGGCACGTTCCACTCCCAGGTCCTCCCGGGAATTTTGGACTCGGCGGGAACACCGATTACAGACCCTCCGGCCATTGCAGAGAGCTTTGTCACATACTTCGCGGATCTCTATGCCCCCCGAGAATGTCTGCCGGCGTCCACCATTGATAAATTTATGGCAGATTTACCACCCAAAGCGGTGTCAGATGAGGTGCGGGATCAGTTGGAGGCCCCCTTGACAGAGGAGGAGCTGGGAGCGGCCCTGGGAGAGCTCAACCCCGGGAAAGCACCTGGACCCAATGGGTTTCCTAGTGAGTTTTTTCGCCGCTATAATGTACAGTATTATCGGGCAGTGGTGGAAGAGGCCCGGGAAAAAGGCCTGGTCCCCCCAGACTGGAGACATGCAGAGGTGGTGGTGTTCCATAAGCTGGGTCGTCCCCCAGAGCAGCATGCCTCATACCGCCCCATCTCTCTCCTAAATGTGGAGGCCAAAATTCTGGCAAAGGCGCTGGCCAACCGCCTTTTGCCCCATATTTCTACACTTGTAAACCCTGATCAGGCGGGGTTTATGCCCCAGAGGGCCACCAGACACAACATTAGGAGGGCGCATGTGGCGGTAGCAGCTATTCGGCAGACCGGGGAACCGGCAGCACTCCTCCTGGCAGATATGGATAGGGCATTCGACTCCTTGAGCTGGGTCTACCTCTTCGCATTGCTGGGCAGACTCAATCTGGGCCCGCACTTCCTCTCCTATATAAAACTCCTGTATACGGATCTGACGGCGTCGGTACGGGTGGCGGGCGCGACCTCCTCAACCTTTCATATTAAAAGGGGCACACGGCAGGGATGTCCCCTGTCTCCATATTTATTTGCCCTAGCCATGGAGCCCTTGGCAGCATGGGTGCGTATGGATGCACAGCTGCGGGGCTTCGAATGGGCCCCGGGACTGTCCGATAGGATCGCGCTATACGCGGATGATGTCCTCTTCTTTCTTACAGCGGTTGACAGGACGGGGCCACGGCTTCTGCGTATCATGCAGATATTTGGGGAGACGTCGGGCCTATACATGAATCCCCGCAAATCCACATTGTGGGCTCTGGGGGATCGGACGAGAATGGGCGCATGGGTGTCCTCGATCCAGTCGGCAGCAGGTGGCTTGAAATATCTGGGGGTGTTTCTCACGGACGTACCGGCAATAGCCTGGGAGCGAAACCTGGCACCAGTATGGGAGCGGGTCCGTGCAGACCTTAAGTCTTGGTCCCGTATGCCCCTGACATTGTTCGGTAGATCGGCCATATTCAAGATGGTGGCACTCCCCGGCTTCTCTACCAGCTACAGAATCACCCGTACCCGATCCCGCCTAGATGGTTCCGGCTGGTGAATTCTGTGCTTGGGCAGTTTCTGTGGGAGGGGGAAAGGTGCGCGTGGCTCTGTGTACATGCTTCTTGTCTACCTACTGTGGAGGCCTCGCGTCCTCGGATATTCTCTCATACTATCAGGCCTCGCACTTACTGGTCCTTAATGAATGGTGGTACGGTGATAGGGGAGACCCGGCGTATGCGCTAGAACGACAGCTTATGGGACGCCACACACTACAAAAGCTTTTGTACTCTGCTCAGTTGCGGGGTGCGTTGCCATCGGCCACACGGGTGGTCTTTTTGATATGGAGACAGGCGCTGCGGCGTATGGGTTGGTGGAATGTCCTGACTCGGGAGACCCCTTTGTGGAATAATGGGCATCTGCCCCAATTGGCGGCCCTTTCGGGCTTTCGGGGATGGGACAATATTGGTGTCTCCACCCTGGGAGATGTCCTGAGGGGCACGACACTAAAGCCTTTCCGGGATTTCCAGAAGGAGTTCCTCATGCCTCAGTCACAATTCTATCGATACCTCCAGTTCCGCCATGCCCTGTCCCCCAGTCTGCAGGGTCTGGAGTCCCTCCCTGAATTTAGTCCTTTGGAAGCAAAAGTTTTTATGGGGGACTTAAAAGAAAAGAAGATTTCCCAAATCTACCAGTCCCTCACTGCTCTCCCACACTTCAGAAGCTCCGGGGGGACTGGGAGGGAGACGTGGGCAGGTTGGAAGAGGAGGTCTGGACGGAGCCCTTGACAGCCCCGCGGGGGGCGGCTATAGCAATGCGACTCCGCCTAATCCAGTTCAAATACCTCCACAGGGTCTATTTTACTAGGGCAAGGTTGTGGCGGGCGGGACTGATCGCCTCCACGGAGTGTCTCCGCTGTGGACGGGAGGAGGGTACATTTATACACACGGTCTGGCAGTGCACATTGCTGGATAGCTACTGGAGGGGGGTATTCACATGTCTTTCTGAGGTCTTGGGATGGGAGCTTCCTCGCACACTGCAGTTGGCCCTGCTTCATGTTATGGCAGGGATAGGTGGCAATGCCTACAAACGGCACCTCATGTTATTGGGCTTCACACTGGCGAAGCGAGAGATTGCTAAGGTGTGGAAGGCGGTGCGGGCCCCCTCGGTGGCTGCCTGGAAAAATGGATTAGATTTTTGTATGGGACTGGAACAACCTATCTTTGTAGCCAGGGGATGCCCGCGCAAGCATTACAAAATATGGCAACGATGGGCGGAGTATCGGGGCCTATGGTTGGAGCCGCCAGTGATGGTGGAGCCTCAGTTATCGGGCTAAGATTCTGGGTCTGTGAAGGTAGCGGGGAGGGGGGGGACTGGGAGGGCGTGTGTATTTATGATAGGGTTTTTCGTTTTTACATCAAGGCTGTGGATAAGATTCTGTGGGATTAGTGCGATCTTTAGGGGGGGGTGAGGGAGGGGGGAGTTGGGGGGGGTTCTGCATCATTTAATGTGTCCTTGTTATGCATAGCTGACTTGGCAAAACAAAAGTCGATTGTTTTAATGCTTAAGTATAGTCTGATTCGGCAGAAGTCTCTGGTGTGCAGAGCCCTGCGTTATATGTGCAAATTGACGAATAAAATACGTTTTCAAAAAAAAAAAATCTGCAGATTAGGGAGCAGATGATGGATTATGTGGCTAATGCGGAAAATGTTTAATTGTGCGAAAGTCGGTGCAGCCAAACAGTCGCATAATTCCAGTGGCCCTGCTCATACCTCTGACTAGGTCCACAAGTGCTCCTCAGTAATTCCTTCTTTTTTTTGTCTCACTGAGTTCATAGTTGAGCTTCTATAGAAACGAGGAAGACTAAACCTGAGGTTTCCACTCCACAACACAGACTACCATACCACATAATTACTCTCCATATCACATAATCCCACTCTACATAATTCCTATACACTAAATACCACATACTTTCTATCCACATAATTTCACTGCACAACACACCACATAATTCCACTACACACAACGTACATCCACTTCACTCCAAAAAACATTAGTAAAAAACGTTTGCATTTATAACGCCAATAGCTCTAACTCTCGCAAATGCGAAACCTATTACATTGCAAATGCTTCTTTAACTAGTAGTCGGGTTTGCAGAGTGGTGGAGAAAGGGTGCTGGGCCTCCGACCAGCGCTTAGGAATTCCGCTGCGTAGGACGTACCAGAAGGGCTTCTTGGCCCCCAAAGTCCCTCAGGAGTAAAGTGGACTTCATCCCTCATCCCGTAGTCTGCCAGTAGTAGCGTTTGCAGAGTGGTGGAGAAAGGGGGGCGTGGCCTCCATAGACATTTTAGCAATCCCACTGTGTGGGACTTACTGGAGGTAACAAGAGGGGTAGTTGGCCCCCAAGGACATCCTTGGGGGCCAACTACCCCTCCTATTACCTCCAGCAAGTACCACACAGCAGGATTTCTAAGTTGTCATAGCAGGCCACGCCCCCTTTGCCCACCACTCTGCAAACGCGCTCCCTGGCGTGCCTTGGCTGCTGGGGGTCCTTACGGGCCAACTAGCCTACCTCTTACCTCCAGTAAGCCCCACACAGTGGGATTGCTGAGAGGTGGACACAGGCCACGCCCCCATTCTCCACCACTCTGCAAACGCGCCTCCTGGCGCACTCTTGGTTGGGGGATGAAGTCCCCTTGCCTCCTGAGGGTCCCTGGGGGCCAACTAGCCCTCCTGTTATCTCTAGTAAGCCCCACACAGCTGGGTTGCTGAAAGGTGGTCCAAGGCCATGCCCCCTTTTTATACCACTCTGCAAACGCGCCTACTGGCGCACTGCTGCTCGGGGGATGAAGTCAACTTTGGTCCTGAGGTCCTCAGGTCACAAGAGGACCTCATCGCCCCACCAGCAGTGCGCCAAGAGGCAGGTTTGCAGAGTGGTGTAAAAAGGGGCGTGGCCTCAGACCACCTCTCAGCAATCCAGCTGTGTGGGGATTACTGGAGGTACCTGGTGGGCTAGTTGGCCCCTAAGGACCCTTAAGGATCTAGGGGACTTCATCCCCTAACTTAGAACGCGCCAGGAGGAGCGTTTGCAGAGTGGTGCAGGGAGGGGGCGGGGCCTCCGGGAAGATGCCGGCTTTTCTTTTTTTTAAAATATTTTTAGAAGGGGGCTGTGTGGCCCCCCTTCTTTTAGTATTTTTTGGGCCCTGGGGACCCCATCCCCCAGGGCTTGAGCCATTTTTTAAACTTAAAAAAAAAAACGGGAAAGGGGCCGCGCGGCCCCCCTCCTGAGGCCGATTTCGGCCCCGGGGACACCATCCCTCGGGGCATGGCCTCTTTTTAAATTTTTTTTATGTTACGGGAGGAGGGCCGCGTGTCCCCCCTTCCCTGGGCCAACTCTGGCCCCGGGGACCCATCCCCCTGGCCTCATTATTTATTTTTTTAAATAACAATACCCCGGGGAAGTGGCGGTCCCTGGGGCTTGGGGGGGCCTGCCAGGCCCACCCACCCACAATTAATGATAGCCCCAGGGAGGTGGCAGTCCCCGGGGCTTGGGGGGCCCGCGAGGCCCCCGCCTTAAAATAACAATGCCCCGGGGAGGTGGCGGTCGACGGGGCAGCATGGGGGGGGAGGAGCCCCCCCACGCATTTTAAATAAAAATCCCTGGGGAGGTGGCGGTCCCCGGGGCTGGGGGGGGCGCATGCCCCCCGCATATAATTAACTAAGCTCCGGGGAGGTGGCGGTCCCCGGGGCTGCAGGGGCCCCCGCGGGCCCCCGCTAATTTATTGCACATTGCCCCCTGGACCTAGCCCACCCGGGGGCTAACAGAAAACAAAGCGCGGGAGCCCGCGCTTCGTTTCTTTTTTTTTTTCGGCCGGATTTGCGCACCCAGAGCGAATTCGGACGATTTTTTTTTTTTAAGATGCTTTTTTGGGCCCTGGGGGTCTTGGTGGGACCCCCTGAGCAGGCCTAGGGGGTCAGGGTGTTTGTACCCTGCCCCCTTTTCTTGTTTTTTAAAGTTTTTTTAACTGTTTTCTTGTGACTCGTTACCGAGTCACAAGATGGCTGACAACACATTCTGGTTTGGAGTGCTGGCAGCCAATCAGAATTAATCTCGTGCTCGGGAGGATTCCCGAATCCTCCTCGGTGCTCAGATATCGATATTTTTATTTTTTTAATTTCTCAGCAACTACTGAACGGATTTACACCATTTTTTAAAAAGCACGCTTTCTGAACCAAGACCTACCTTTTTGCCAAATTTGCTGTAATTCCGTTCAGCAGTTCAGGCTGTAGCTTTGTCTAAAGTTTCCTATGGAAATTAACATGGGGAAAATGCATTTTGGGACCCCTTTTTTCTAAGGCACCCGCTTGACGAATCACCCCCAAACTTTCAAGACAGGAGCTGACGTGAGTGAACCATTGGTTTTGAAAATTTCCCCAAGATTCGTCAAACGGCGCCAAAGATATTGGCAAAAGAAAAATGCTTTTTGAATAGAAACAAGGTCCTAACTATAACTACCTACTGGCGCCCGCCAGTAGGTAATATATATATAGATATATATATATATATATAAATCTATATATCTATATATAGATATATAGCGGTGAAGATTGGTTTTATAAAATCGCTTTTACCCATCTGTGAAAAGAAAAAGAAGCATTTTCTTATTGAATCTGTGCATGCACAAAATGTGTTACGGGTGTACATTTTTACAAATCTAACCCACATTTCTCCTGTACCCAAGATGTGCGCTTAAGGCGCATGTCATGCAGATCCTGCCACAGCTTTTACTCACAAAGGCATTGTAGTAAAGTGCCCTTTTCAGATGGTCATCCCCCCACTTTTTACTGCTAGATGCTGTGGTAATTGATCTGAAAGTGTGCTGGGTCTTGCTAGCTAGGCCCAGCACCAGTGCTCTTTACCTTAACCTATAAATGTGGATTGGTACACCCAGTTGGCAAGTACTTTTACACCCCTGTAAGGCCCTAGTATATGGTACCATTGGTATCCAGGGCAGGGATATAAAAGAGGTACTGGGGTTGTAGCACTTATTGTGCCACCCTGAGTGACCCGAGCAAAACCGAAGTCTGCAGGTCATTCATGTCAACCTTGCCTGCTCGAGTTCGACCCTGCACTTACCATGTGTGATAGCGGAATATGACTCATTACATCGCATAGCAATACCACGCATGCCATTACAACGCGGGTATTACTACGTGATGTCAATTACAACGACATACCATTACAACGCAAACTTTTACCACGACTATGCCATTACAACGCAAAGGCATGCGTGTTAAAGGTATACTCATGGTAAACGTTTGCAAGGTAAGTGACTCCACCCTACCCTAAACCCTAATGTAGTACCACTGCACAACCCTCCCCCGACCCCCAGTCCTCTCCCTACAATAACACTACATTACCCTGCACGACCCCCAGACACTACGCTAAATCCTAAAACACTACCCTACACAAACACCACAACACTACCCTAAACCCTAAAACACTACCCCCAGCACGACCCTCCCCCTACCCCCAGTCCGGTCCCTACACTCAAACACTACTCTGCACGACCCCCGGCACTACCCTAAATCCTAAAACACTACCCTACACTACACAAACACCACAACACTACCCTAAACCCTAAAACACTACCACCAGCATGACCCTCCCCGCCCCCCAGTCCAGTCCCTACACTGAAACACTACCCTGCACGACCCCCCGACACTACCCAAAACCCTAAAACACTACCCTACACTACACGAACACCACAACACTACCCTAAACCCTAAAACACTACCCCCAGCACGACCCTCCCCCTACCCCCAGTCCCTACACTCAAACACTACCCTGCACGACCCCCGGACACTACCCTAAAACACTACCCTACACTACACGAACACCACAACACTACCCTAAACCACTACCCCCAGCACGACCCTCCCACTACCCCCAGTCCCGGTCCCTACACTCAAACACTACCCTGCACGACCCCCAGACACTACCCTAAACCTTAAAACACTACCCTACACTACACAAACACCACAACACTACCCTAAACTCTAAAACACTACCCCCAGCACGACCCTCCCCCTACCCCCAGTCCGGTCCCTACACTCAAACACTACCCTGCACGACCCCCCTGACACTACCCTAAATCCTAAAACACAACCCTACACTACACAAACATTACAACACTACTTCGACACTACCCTAAACCCTAAAAAAGTAACCCCCACCCCAAGCGCAATCCCCCTTCCCTCTCTCTCCTCGTGGTTCCTCTCTCCTGGTTCCAGCGTCGTCTGAGGGGCGGTGCACGTCGTTGTGAGGAAACAGAACAGCCTCAGTTTCCTCACAACGATGTGGATAGCCATTACATAGCATGCGTTGTAAAAGCGCATGCGATGTAATGGTATGCGTAGTAATGGCTACGCGTTGTTACATCGCATGCGTTGTAACGCATGCGATGTAATGACTTGCGGGGTAACAGCCTCATTGTAATGGCTGTTTACCGTGACAGCGTCTCCTCACTGCATCTAGTATAAGTCAGTCACCCCTAAGGCAGGCCTCCTACAGCCCAGGAGGCAGGGTGCATTATATTATATGTGTGGGAATATATATGTTCAAGCATATATTGCCCTGTGGTAGCAATCTAAATGTAATTCTACTGCAAGCGACAGGCGGTCCATCGGTTAACATGGGCTGGCATATGGGCATTACCTATATGTCCAGCTCCATGATGGCCCGGCCAATTTCTTTCGTGTTTGCTGTCAAACACTGTGCTTTTTAACGCGACATGATGGTTGTGCCAGTATGTACGTAGATGGTGCTTTAGACAGTGTCCACCAAGTTAACCCAGCGTTCTCGTGCCTTGGTAGCCTTTCAAAGGTTTTGCCGCCAAGACAGAAGTCTGACCTCATGCTGGGGAGCATGTCCCACTCTCAGAGGCCAGAGACAAAGACCTCGTGAGCAGGAGGTGACACCTCCGCCCACACAGGACGGCTAGTGATTAGACTGGTGCAGCGGTGAGCCTCAAAGGCTGCACTGGTGCCACTGGACAAAGGAACTTGCCCTCCATTCGAGGATAAAGCCCCCCCGCTCCAGGCACTGTTTTTCACAGGCAGGCAGGAAATTAGCAATGCAGGAGGCATCCACCTCCACAAGGCTGACCACACCTCTAGGGTGTTGCAGCTGAGGTGGATGGTCATGGTGAAAATTAGGCTAGAAATCAGGTTACGACTAGTTTTAGTGATCCACACCCACAGGATGTCGTCACTTCTGGGGTGGGATAGCCGCAGGACAAGATTTCCATTGACTACTAGTCCTCACACCCTACTAACACCCCCTAAATCCAGGATTTAAAGGGCCCTCCAGACACCAGAACCTTAGATTGGACGTGATATCAAGAACAGACCTGTGTCCACGACAAGGCAGGACATCACAAAGACAGGTGCTAAGCTTTGCACCTGTGGTAGCCACCCTGCACCCGCTGGATTACAACTCGACCAAGGCAAGAGACTGGTTCCACCAGGACGACAAAACCCTCTGTAAACTCCAGACTTCGCAAGAACTCCAGTGGGCAAGAGGAACAAGTCCCCTGCAGTCGGCAGGGACAAATCGCTAAGTCCACAACCTCGAGGTCCTGCTCCCCGAGCCGACCGGTGTGGCTACACAAAGTCCTTGGGCAGGTGGTTTCTGGGAACTGTAGTCCCGGCTGTCAGTAAGGTTCAGCTTTCTCCACTGTTACCCTGGTCCTCTGGATAAAGATTTCCTCAACCGGAGTGGTTGCAGGTACCAAGGCTAGTTGGTGGTCAGTCTGACTACAACCTGCTTTACACAACGCTTCAAGAGAAAGATTCACCTTCACAAACAACCAGCCACCCCTGTGGCTCCATCGGAAAGAACTTGCATTTGTTTTTACCCTCTCTTGGCACGCCTGCCAGCTCCTCTGCCCGCGGATCCAGTTCAGCACCACAGATGGCCACGAGCACCTCTGCACCCAAGTCCCTTGAGCCAGGTAGATAGTAACTGCCGGAGACTCCTCGTCCAGTGCCAGCTCCTTGTTTAACTTCCAAAGGTTTTTGCTCAACTCGACCCATAAGTACTTTTTTGCTAAGGTAATCATTTTAACACCGCAAGTCTGATTGGCAGCTTTGTTTGACAGATAACATGCACCTCTGCACCCCACTCCCCTGAGCCAGGTAAAATTGTGCGAGCTGTCGTGAACTGGTTCTCTATTGACTCATGAGAACTTAACTCCAAGTGGGTTCTGTTGAACTCACTCTCTAAGTAACCGGTTCATAGATGTGTTTTTCCCATGGACCGCAACGTTAATGTTTTCACATTGGAGAGTACTGATTTATTTAATGCTTTAAAATTGATGAACTCCGGTTATACTGTATGTATTCATTTAATTTTGGTGTCTAAAAATATATAACAATCAGAGCTATTTTTATAAATTACGTCGGATTTCTCTCGAGTTGCGTCAATTACTTATCGTCCATGTTGGTGATGTGAAATGCTTGACACGTTCCTCTAAGTAGCCTGTCTGCTCTTCGCCACTTTACCAGGACTGAGAGGTGTACTGAGAGAGTACCCAGGGGCCATCTTTGTGTACTGTGCTAGTATTACATGGTAAGCCACTCCTGCCATACCACACAATACTTTCACCTTGCAACAGGCATGTGGTGGGATCTGTGCCTGTTGCATCTGCCATTTTCAACTGAAATTCTGGCTTGGTAGAAGGTAACCACAAAGGAATGTGCACTGCTGACTAGGGACAGAAATGCCCCCGGTCAGCGTTGCATACCTCTACCTGTATTGCACTGCGCATGCATGTAAGCTAATGGAGTATTCCACTCAATAACATTCTACTCTTCAATTAGAAGCAGGCGCACACTCAACAGAATACACATGCATGGCCCCTTTAAGGCCTGTATATGTTAGTGAGCTTCCTGAGCCATGCTCATGAAGAGAAAGGAGGTCTGCTGACAGTGACAGGACCATCAACTACATCGTCATGGGAGTCAATGGAGATTAGAGCAGCAGGCATGTACCCACTCATTTGATATTCTAAAAAAAGCAGGCATGCCAATGACAGGACAGGCGCTGAAGTCATGGTCTTGCCTTCCTGCATGGCTCAACAATGACTCTTCAGGGCTCCTTTTGTCCAGACAAGTGAACATCCATTCTGGACTTCTTTTAACCCAAACTTCTCACATTTGACTCACTTTAAATCTAAAAAATGTTTCTGTGTTTTCTCGGGCATAGCACCAAGCTGCATGTGTCTTTCTTAAGAACAGAACTTCATATTAAGATAACTGTTCATTCAGTCCTGTCTGACAATGTCCTATTTCTGATGCCTCCCATCATGTTCACTGGGTCTGTCATTGTGGTTCTCATGTTAAATATCACCTTGTAGGTAGCCTTTACTGAGAGAAAGTAGCTCCCCTGCCGAGAAGTAGATACTCCAATCACTGCAATGATGGGTTTTCTCCTTCCTCCATTTGTCACTGATAAATTCCTGGAGTGTTGTCACTTACTGTCAAGCAGATTTGTGGAAAGTTTTCTTTCAGACAACTTACTGCTTCATGCTCGCATTCAGAAACACATGAAACTTGGTAGCCTTCAGCTGCAAAAAGTGGGTGTTTCAGCTTCTTCTGTTTCTCTGAACCTATCGTGTCTGTCCGTCCAACAATATGAATGTCCTGGAAATACTGGCAGATTTCACGTGGCACTTTACAAACCTTGGTGAACAGAAGCTTCAGTAAAATGTTAGGAAACCGGCTGGCCATAGGCTCTTCAAGACTACAGAGCTCCTTAGCCTATCCCCAGTGCAGGAGACCAGTGCTGAGGCAGGGTATGCTCTCTCCCTGTGCTCATGTGCCTGCAGAGGCTTTATTTCGCAAAGACATTCATGTCTCTTGAGATAATAGGTTTCACACACAAAAGTCCTTACCTTGGCAGATTTTACTGCGGAGACTTGATAGCTGTGAGGACTGCTAGGCAGTCAAGCCTGTGAGGAAGCAGTCAGGACAACCTGGAGGGAGGCGCACTCTATTTGTGGTACTAACACAAGACAGTCTGCAGAGGGAAGCATTTCATGGACAAGCCTCACACTGCCTGCCTGTCCGCGGGCCAGAAGAAAAGCCAAAATGTACTCATGTGGGATAATTCTTACTTGAAGCAACTCTTTGAAATGCATCAGTCAATCAAACTCAACCTGAAAACCAACTGGTAGCACCCATGGAATACTCAATCTTCTGGGAGCTCTTTGACTTATCATTCATTCTTTTTGTTATTCATTAATGGTTCTGAGTGCACAACTCAGTCAGTTTATGAATTCACTTGTACTTCTCGTTATGTTTAATAAAGGGACCTTTTGGAGCAATGTGGTGTTTAGGGATGAAAATATTGACGGTATTGATTGCATAACAATCGAGTCATTTCAATTGTCCCTGACTCGGGACCGGGCAGGGCGCAAGTAGGTGAGAGAGGCGGGCGATTGTGCTTGATGCAAGTTTGACAACAGCCAACGCCCCCCACCGGGATCCATGGGGTAGGACTGACTAATGTCCGATATTATTACCCATTACTTTTCAGAAAGTGCTGAGGTAAAACCGTAAGTTTGCGATTTTCTTGCGACACAGGGTAGGGTGCACCTTAGCGTATGAACACCTCCCGTGTCCATTCTGGTCCTGAAGAAAGCCTTGCGATTTCGCGGGTTGAGGCTGAAACATGTAGACCTGGTTTTCCTGTCACCATAATCACTTGTGGATGTCACTGGTCAATTTAACCTTTTAGGACATCCCACTTTGTTTTTAACCTTGCCTTATTACTCCAGCATAAATTCAGGGATTACTAAAGGCAATTTTAACTGATTTTTTTCACCACAATTCACTTTGCACAATCTAAAAAACCCGCTCTCCTGTAATCAGGCGTTGTAGCACACCCGAGAGGCATTCGGCCGCTCGGGTGGGGACCCTATGATGAAGCATGTCACCAACCAGGTTGGTAAGTGAAGGTTCTTTTTATAAAAAGAAAGATTTTTTCCTCCTTGTGTTTCACTTTCATTCGATATACTAACTTAGACTTTAATAGGAACCATTCCTTCTTTGTTTATGAGTATTGACTACTAAAGGGGACTAGGAGTAGTTCCAGTATACCCTTTCTCTTCTTGTGTTTGACTGGTGATTTTTGTCAGTCAGTATTGCGTAAATCACAATTATTGAATTTCAAGTATTTTGTGCAATTTTTTTTTCTTTCAGTAGAAAATGTCTCAGAGGAGACTGCCCAGTATATTAAACGGGTAGCATCTGTGACTTTTATTTAGGAGGGAAAAGCGTGCATACAATTTTCATGCAGATAATCACACAAGCATGACAATTTCCATAGAGATTACATATGCCTTCTACTCCACATCTAACTCTAGACATTGTGTCTGGAGTTACACTGAGGAAGAAACTGTAGATTCTTCTCTTCTTTAGTCTGGTTTACTCACACCAATGAAGCCGTGGCTCATTCAATTGTTTAGAGGCCTTGGGAATAGGGACTTGTCATGAGGCTTTACTTGGTTGCAGGTGCACAAGAGTCGAGAGCTAGAACAATGAGAAGAGGGATACCTTCAGCGATGAACGCAGCTCCTCCAATAAAACTGTTGTCGTCGATGGCTGATGGACGTTAATACGGACTTGTGTTTTTTTTACCAATTGCGAGGCAACAACATCTTTGGAGAGATAATACACTTTTCACATGTCTATATTATTTTATTCTTGGTAAATAAATTGTCTCCTTTAGATATGCATTTACGTTATATCGGTGTATCCTCTTTTATTGTGTACACTTTTTACCTAAAATTCATAAATACTTTTTGCTCTGGGTTTTATACCCGAAAAAAGGAAATTATTCATCTGAACATCCAGGTGATATAAATTAGTCTCTTCGTACCTAGAAACCCCTCACTGAGATGGAAATATTGCAAGAGCTGGACAGAGAACCACACAAGGCAGGCAGGGAGACCTCATCTTTGTGGAACTAAGAGAGTCTAGACTAAGTATAACAGAGTATCTAAGAGCGAAACCTCATAGACAACTAAAGTAAGTCCGGCTTAATGGATCAAGATCGATTTTCTTCAAAGCAAAAGTTCAGATTCAATATGCGTATATCTCTAAGAGGAATGGGAGCTTTTTGAGCTTCTAAGAAAACACAGTATAATATCAGCAGGAACATGGTGGCAGCATCGCCTAATCCAGAATGGTTGGAAACACATTAAATAACTGTAGAGGATGCATCTTGTATGGGCAGAAGTGTGGAAATAGAATCACCACTGAGACAAACTGAGGATGGTGATAATACCATGCCCATTTGACACTACACTCATGGCTGCAGGCTAAAAAGGACAAGCAATGTAAGGGCAGATCTGACAGAGATGCCTGTAAGAGCAGAAAGAAGCAAATGTTAGTATTATTGTGGTAAACAGGAAAAGTGATGGCTAATAAATATCAATATATTTATGATAAATAAACTCCAGAAACGAAGTGTGTGTAAATAACTGACACGATATATTTATGATAAATAAACTCTAGAAACGAAGTGTGTGTAAATAACTTTGACACAAATGACAAGATTTACAAACCATGGCCTTGAATCTCACACCTCTAAATAAAGACAATCTTGTAGAGTCAATACAAATTTGCTAGTAATTTGTTTGTCAAACATCAGCACAACTCAACTTGACATTGATTGTTTTCGTCAAGGTGTTACACTGAAAAGGCGATGGAGGATGATGTCTTTGATAGTCTTGTCTGATTTTACTGAACATCATTGAGCAACTAGGCACTGACTACAGCTACGCAAAGGGTGTGTTACGAATCAAGAAGGTTCCTACACTTAGGAAGAAATTCAAAATCTTAAGTTTAATAGTCTAAAAGCAGTGGATGAAAGATGAACACTACACGATTCAGATTTCTAATATTAAATGAGTTGCGATTTTCAAAACTAAGAAAGGGGATCTATTGTAATCTTTTCAGAATAGAGGACCCAATTTACTAATCTGAGTTCCCCAACCAGGATGTGGAAATTGCACACTGAGTGGTTTGCGAACATATAAGTAATTCGTAATGCAGAAAATTTACAAAGAGGTCACGTTGCAAATTGTTCCTTCCCATTCCTGATTCACATGAATTTGAGTAAGAGCAAATGTGCGGGTTTGTGGTACTTTCAAGGTGGGTCCAACTGCAAAAGGTTGACGAATACCCACAAACTCACAAGTTTGCAGGTGTTCACAGACTTTTTGAAGGTAGTTTCCTACCCTGTTAAAGGCTATTAGCCCTGGAATTTGCAAAAGGACTTCTGGGAAAACAAAGACAGCTATAGCTTCCAAGACGTAGCCTTGAAAACCTTTGTGAATGAAAAAAAACCAAATCTAATTGAAATACAGGAGGCAGCCTACAGGAGTAGGTTTATAACTGTTTTGGTGAATCAGGCTCTACAACCATTAGTCTTAACTAATGACTTGATATGAGACAACAAAAACGTGATGGATGGAAATACATATGCTAATGCTTTTTAAACGCCTGGAATTCCTATGGGTAGCATTCCATTCATTCTTTTTTGAGTGAGAGTGAATGGAAGCCCAACCATTTGTTAGTCTTGACCCCGCCCCAAAGGAGGTGTCCAATTCTAGTAGCTAGGGCACGCCCTACCTGAATGGAAACACATGCAACTACATACTCGAGACCTCACAGTCCCGAAACTATACAAATGTAGGAGATACAGTTCTACATGCATTCAGCGTGTTTATGGAACTCGTGCTCTATTTCCAGCTGGAGTCTGACAACATAGGCAACACAGAGGGCATGACATGGAATCTAAGAGTACATTACCAATGACAACAACGTATTAATTTGAATCTAGAAAATAAGCAGACATGCATGATCAAAGCTTTGTGATGCTATTGACATCTCATTAAAATCAGTCAGTGTCTATGGTCTTTTAATTTGTGTGCACTAGGGTAATTTGGTAAGCTTTCAGGCAAAATTTTAAAAATCTTTATGAAAATCTGAAGTAGGAGTAGAAAGGGCTGTCGTTCAGGCCTGGCTCTGCCTATTTTCTGAGCCAAGAGGACACTGCTTACTTTTGTTATTTATATATTCCTGTTCGCAGATCTTGAGCAGGCTGCTGATCTTAAAACTATATCCCTGAAGGCCATAAATAAAAATATTATAAATTTGAATGTTCAAATAGACACCAAAATGACAAAAATTAGATGTAGAGAACCGGAGATATGATTTTTAAAAGTTTTAGGCATTTCTAGCGCTAGCCGATCACAGGTATCTGGTCGCACTAGACCGGGTCAAAGTCAAAAGTTAAGGCCAACCACGATAGAGAGCAAGTTGAATACAGGGACCAGGTTCATCCTGGTGGAAAGGTTAACTTCTGACCTAGTCATTTTTCTGGAGAAACGTTTTGTCAACTAGATCGTCGGCGGTTTGGGCTGCAGACTGGATCTGAAGAAGGGCTTGTCAGCTCACTGAAGCGCAGGTCCTTGGTGACAGCCTCGATTCCAGTTCGAGGCTCTCAGTGTCAACAGTGGGAAAGTTCTGAGCCGGCGAAGTCCAATAACTGTACCCAGGAAGTCCACAATGGCGGTCGGATGCTCCTCAAAGTTGGCTTCTGTGAAATCCCTCTACGTTCAGATTTAGAAACTTTTCTGGAAGTCAAACTCCTTTCAGCAGGGCAAACCAGCAAGTTGAGTCTAACTGGTGATTCAACGCCGGCAGTCCAGTGGTAGCCTCTGGTTCTTTTTGGAAAAAGTTTGGAAACGTTTATAAGTGTAGGAGAAGAGTACACTCTAACACCAGCCAAGGGTCCAGGAACTTGTGGGCACTAGTCGAGGGTTAAGACTCAATCTCCCAGAAATTACCATCAGGGTCCAGGGTAAATCCAGTTGGAAGTGGTCAGCTGGACTGTTGAAGTTGCAGGCCTCTTACAGCGTTTGTGCTCCCAGAGCTTAACAGGAGGCTAGTCCACTCTTCTGTCCTGGGTTCAAGTGGGAGTAGGTCCAGCCCTCAGAGTCTCTCACCATAGGTTATAGTAGGTGCAGTCCTCTTTCTGAAGTCCAAAGGGTTCAGCAGGTGCAGTCCATTCTTCTGTCTTCCTCAGGTCCAGCAGTATTCTGAAAATGGTACCCAGGGGTGCCACTTTTATGCTTGAAACTAACGTTTAGGTGGAGGAAAGTTCCTGACCAGTAGCCAAAATGTTCCCTAGCCACTTTGACATCATTTCTTGGGGGTCTAGCCCTAAACAATCCCACAGTGCCCTGCTCTGCCAAAATCCAACATAGCAGAACCTTTCTTCCCCTGGTCAGAGCTCTGGACACACTCCTGAGGAGTGTCAAGGGAAAATGAGACACTCCCCCTGCAAATTAGTTCTGAAACAACTCGCCCACTCCCTCCCAACACCCTGCCCTCCCCACTTGGGACTGGTGCCACTCTGACTACCTGGCCAAAGACATGGGCAGGCCTAGGTGTGAGGTACATTTACCTGTGACAAGGCATGTCCCTTGGAAGCTTGAGCAGCTGGTGGGCACACACGCAGGCCATCTTTTTAGGAGGAGGTCACACCTTCTCCCAACCAAGTGTCTTTTGTTCCCTTTCCTGGGAGCCATTCACACCCCCTTGCAGGGGGCCAGCAGACTGCCAGGTGACAGCTGGGGATCAACTTTGAAAGGGCTACTAAAGGCTTTATGCAGGAAATACCAACTTTCTAAAAGTCCCATTTTCAAACAGTAATTTAAATTCTGACTTGCCCATTAGATTGTATTTTAAATTCCTATTTGAACCCTTGAACCATGGTTCTGGCTAGTCCCAAACTGAAGCTATGCATTATAAGGTATTATAATTTATGTCAATGCTTTTCTATGGGAGAGCCAGCCTTGTCACAGTGTAAAAAAACTTTGGAGGTTTGTCAATGCAAGGACATGTAAAACATAAGTTCATGTGTCCTACTTTTTGAATACCAGGCATCCTGCCCTACAGGCATTTAGGGCCCGCCTTAGGAGTAACTTATAAGTATTAAAAAAGGAAGGTTTAGACCTGGCAAAAGGTTTCATTTGCCAGGTCGAATCTGCAGTTTTAAAACTGCACACTCATGCTGCAGGAGCAGGCCTGAAGACCAGCTTTGTCCTGTCTCTTTAGTGGTGCCACAAAAGGTGCTGTAATTCACAACTGACATTTAACTTACAGGCCCTGGGTGCACAGGGTACCATACACTAGGGACTTATAGGTAAGTTAAATATGTCAATCAAGGATTAGCCAATTTACATGTTTCTAAGGGTCCGAGAACATACACTGGGCACTGGACGTCAGCGTCCCAGTGTGCAGAGCCCTACATCAGCAATAAAATACAGCAAAAAGTGTGTGTGAGGGATGATCATTTTCATACAGCCCCTCTATACACCAGGGCCTGAAAAATCCATTCTCGTCAGGTTGAACAAGGGTCTTGAGGGGCATGTAGGTTTCACAAAGTTGAAGCATTAAATGTACAGCTCGATCTTCTTCATCAAACAAGTCAATAAATTCTATTCTTTAAGTAGGAAAGAGATGGGTCGCGGTACTTCCCCTGTACGTCAATACCTTTTGCTGTCCATGTTCTACTTTTCACTGGGTTTCTCTTTCTTTGCCAATGCCTGTTTTGTCACATGGTCACGTAGTCTTTACTCTTTAGGAAAGTCACACCATTTTTGCTGCAATCTTGGAAAATCAGAAATGAGCGGTCATCATTTGGACTGCTTTATAAACAAAAAAGTGAAAAACAGTTTTGCGGTAGAAGGGCCCTACCCTTCTGAGCCATCCACGCGCAGGCTCTCCATGACAAAAGTATACATTTGCTACAAATTACCTTGTGGCATGCAAGCATTTAAAATTGCAAGCATGAACAGCAAGTAGGGATTAAACGCAAAATACATAATGTCAAACGAGAATGCTTATTTGCATGTGCGCTGAAAAATGCCGGGCAGGGTGGTAAAATGTCAGTTGGGTGGAAGCCCTCATCACTGCTGCTGAACAGCTATGCCAGTGACAGCCAACGAAGGAAGCAATGAAGGAGGCGGGTGCACCTGGTTTGGTACAGACCACACCTGAGGCTTACTTTTAATTTTACTGTTGCCTCGATGTAAAGGTGTTTACCTTTGTTCATGCATAATTTATGGAAGGATTTATTTTCCTTATTTTGGGCACATAACCAACAATAACTACTAGATTAACCACTAGTCTTGGGTTCCGGAGTAGCGTGCTACTCTCCGTAAAGAGCTTCAACGCCTCTTCAGGTGTAGTAAGTGCTATATAAATCCAATTATAAATATATGTAAATGCTCGTGTGTGAGTGTTGCATACATATGCCTATAGCATAACATATTTATTTCACGGTGGCTCTTCTGTGCCACAGAAACAAGTGAACTATACACCCCTCTTCTTACTTGTAGATGATAAGTATTATGCCATTGACTCATATATCTTTTAGTATTTATATTTATGGTAGTGTATGGGCCAATTACATTTCTTCTCCTGGGCCATAGCTTAAAGGGAAATTGGAAAATGTTAATACAAATATATTCATAAATAAATATTGAATTATATATGAATACATATAGTAAGAGTCCTATTTTCCTCTCAGTTGACCTACACATTGAAACATTTCCAAAGAAATACAAATAAAATTAGAAACGTTTAGCAATTTTTTTTTTCAATTTGCATGCAACGGTCTTTAAAAACTGGTCAAAAGTTTGGGATGAATATCAAGTCATTTCTGTTCCTTATCAGTGTGAATGCATCTGACAAAGGCCACGTCCAAGGCTAGCCTATTAGATTGGGTGCACGTGGAAAGGTAATTGTTAAACTCTGTCAGGATCACAGCGTGAGCCTCAAACTGCTGCCAACATGAGCCAGCTGCTAATGCATCGGCCGAGGTACAAATCTGATAATTGTACAGGAGGCAAAATCTAAATCCTTTATTGTGGGCAGGTCGGGGGACCAGTGGCACCTGTCCGTTCTCTCTCATTAACCCCAGAGTGATTGTCTGGGCGGCTGGCTGGACAGGGGGCCGTATCAAAGGCAGCCGCTGAAATAACAAGCTGAACATACACACACCAAGAAATAACTTTGGTTTTTGCCAGACTGTAAACACAATATTGTGGCACATATATGTCCTTCTAACATAAGAGTTGGCAATTGAATATCGTTTTCTTATTGCGAAGCACCGCATACATTCATTCACGGCAGAGACATAGTGCTCTACACAGATGTGCCCTCTCGTGATAATGCAGCGCTTTGCGCTGACACAGTAACAATTTATGTGTGCACTTTTATGGGGCTAGGGTTACGGCTGGACAGATTGGCACTTTGTCTGTGCAGTGTCCATTAGGACAGGAACAGGTTTTAAGAAAAAGGCGCCAACATGATGCCATGGAGCGCGGCAGAGTGCACGACGCGCGACATCTGACGAGCTGCTGTTCTCGAGTCTTGACATTTCACCCTTGAAGTCTGTTAGCTTCGCCCACAGCTGCAGTCGTCCTTGGCGTGGAAGGCACCAGTTGTCGGGGCTCTCGTCCAGTCGTCAACACGTCTTGCCGGATGTCTCTCTGGAGATGGGCGGCGCAGAGAGTCAGCCTCATTCTGCCACGACCGCTCCCATCAGCGCGAGCGCTTGATCTGTTTCACGTTTCAGGGAATCAATAGTGCTCATCCCCAAAGAGGCCGGGCGGCCTTTGATTCCTGACCTGACACTTGCTAATGCTGCTCCTGACGGCCTGCCACTGCAGATCTTCTGAACTGCGCTCTGTGTTTGACAACACTCCTAATATGAATCAATATTCAGTGTTCAGTAAGTGAGCCGGGGAGCTGGTTTATTGCCGCGAAAGCCTGCACTGCCCCAGGGCAGCTGTCGGGAATGGGCACTTTTTAATAGCCCTCTCTTTTCACTTAGCATAGTCGGTAGGGGTCAGACATGGCATGATTTAATCAGCGCGCGATATCCGTAACAAAGAGCACTTAAAACGTAATCACAAAATTTAGGTAGAAGTGTCCCAGGGCTGCTGTAATTTTTTACCTCACTTAATTTTCCATGAGCTTGAAGCAGTCCTTTGTGTGCTGGGAGCTTGGCCATGTAACAAAAATACGCTTCAGCTGCAGAGGTTTTCGGTTTTACAGACAGGGCCTGTTTGCCACAAAGCCTTCGGGTTCTCCTGTGAAAAAATCCTGGTCTGGCTTCAGCTTGCAAAGGACTGAATGACTGCTGAGGGCGAGTTGTTACACCGCAGCCAGAGAGCGCAAGGTAATTCAGTCTTGTAAGACTCGCACTGCCACTTACTATAACACCAGTTATTGGTTTAGTTTTTTAGTTTCAATACTAGTGCAAGGCCGGAGGCTCAATGACGACATGCTCTTTACTGAAAATCTCTAGCAGCAAGGAGGGACAACAATAAACCCTAACGAGATGGAAGAAAAAAATCTCATCGCAAACACGACCATTCACATTCTAATGCCCCAATGGCGATGTTGTCACACCATGTTCACCCTTCGAAAGCCAAGGCCTGACATCACTCATCTGCTTCTGTGCAGCGTCTAGCTAATGTTAAATTTTGCAAAGCGTGCGAATGCCATAAGGCATCTTGGCACTGCAGTGTGCATGGGTCTTCCAGTGATGTGAAATTAGTTTGTGAAAAGCCAGGTTTTTAAATCCTTTCTAAACCTAACCAAATTTGACTGGGATTTCAGATTTAACGGAGGGCTGTTCCACGGTTTGGCAGTAAAACTCCCGCCTCCCCATTTGGTTAGTCTAAACTTGGAGATCCTGACCTTTTTGGTCGAGGTGGACCGAAGAGTTCTGGAGGGAGTGTACCATTTAAATCCATTCCCAAGATAATTCAGGACCACTGCCATGCAAGGCCTTGGGGGCAACACAGAGAGCCTTAAAGGCAATCCGTTTTCTGGTGGGTAGCCGGTGTAGGCTAAGTTGGTCCTGGGAAGCTGACTGGAATTTTGGAATTCCTAGCAGCATACGTGCTGCTGAAATCTGCAAGGTTTGGAGCTTATTCAGCAGACGTTGTTGCATATTTAGACAAAGAGCGTTACAGTAGTCAATTTTTGACAGGACTAGTGTCACGATCACAGTCTTCTGAAGTTCGTGGAGAATAAAAGAGAGGATCTTTTATCCGCACTGCGTTTAGCTTGTTTAACTGTTGTTTGCGGAAACATGTTTATCCATTTTGCAAATCACTGGTTTCGGCCAACTCGTAAGGGTGTGCATCAAAGTGCAGCATGCCCTTTTTGTGAGTTTTTTCACCTCAGATCCGACAACTGCCCAATTAACTTTGTGATGGTTACTACTCCGGTGTTCCCTTTGTCCCATTGGCTATATGCTGTCATGTGGGGCAGAAAATATTTTGTTAATTAGCCTTCCCATTTCAGTTGGTTTAGAGTTAGTAAATAGACCAAATAAAGGGATAGGTAATATTTTGTTTACAGTTTGGCAAAAAAAAAAAAAAAAAAATGAAAGGAATAGTTGCTAAAAGGCTAGTTCAGAGCTGCTAGGCCATTTTTTTATCCAACTAATGTCCGAGTTAGTTGTTATAGTTGGGGATAGTTAGGCTCATAGTGTCACTTTTTGTTAAGGTTTGATATAGAAGGTACAGACAAAGTGCCTGGGCTGAGTTTGGGGAATCTAAAAGGTTGGGAAACCTCCTTGGCAATGATTACAATTTTAACAGGCTTGGAAGTCAATTGCCTTTGGCCTCTAATTTCCTTACTAAGGAGAAAGTCATCTTGGATGCACAACCCGCACCTTACCATGATCCAATTTGCACCTTGAGGCATCCTAGATCAGTGAAATGGAATCATTTCATGACTCTTTCAGACTTGGTTCCACACTGGATCAGAGTCCCAATGGATACAGCTGACAAACACGTTGAAGGGTGAATGCCCTCATCTCATACTTTGAAGTCAACTAGCCAACATGCCTTCCATGGTAGCCTTCTGGATGAAAAAGAGTCTTAAGAATGGAATAGGTAAAGCTCACAATATTTGCCAGGATAAGCTGTTGTATATTTTCTTTAAAATCTTTTTATTAAAATAGTTTTTTAACTTGGATAAGTTAATTGTGTATTAAATGGTTAGAAATGCGTTATACATAATCTTGTTTCATCATAGTGTCTGCTGATATTTGTCAAACATATTTGAAAGAAAGTAGTACAATATCCAGAGTGAGATTAACAAGTGTAAAACCCCATATCCCAACATCTCTATAAAATATAAAATAACAAACATTATATAAGAAAAGAAAAGAGGGGAGAGGGGGAGGTGGAATAAAAGTGAGAGGGTTGAAAGCCGCCCGGTTTGGAGATCAGGAATCTCTCTATTGTAAGGGTGAGGAGCTCCCAGATGGGAGGTGTAGAAGTAGAGATAAGTGGATATCCAGAGGGGTCAATCAGTGCTAGGGGAGTTTTGCATGGCTTAAGAAGCTGGAATAGTACAGCACCCTTGTAATTGTTGCAACGTAGGCAAAAAAAAGGGGAGGAGGGGTTTAGTCTACATAATCTGTACCTCGCTGACCTGCACATCCATTTGTTAAAAATAAATGGCCATCCTCCGAAATTGGCAGAAGACCACATACAGTATCTGCAATATGCAGATGACATAGTGGTCTTGAGTCAAACCCCAATTGGCCTACAAAGAGTCATTGACCATCTGATTAATTATTTTGATCGTCAAGGGCTGGAGATAAACAAGAAAAAAACAAAGGTGGTGCGATTAGCGGGCCCACGGCCCAAAAAATTTAGGTGGTTTGCAAAGGGCAAACAAATAGAGGAAGTTGGCACTTATAAGTATTTGGGCATCAATTTAGGGCGATGCATGTCCTTTACTGATCAAAAATGCTCAATAAGAGCAAAGGCCCCAACTCTAAAACAAACAGCTGCAATCGAAACTGAGTTGCCCTTCATACAGCCATCTTTTAAAAACAATGGCAGCACAATTACTTCCAGCGCTGGCATATGGATTAGAAATATGGCATGGCCGGGAATTTGGAATTTTATACGAGCTACAGACAAAAGTGTATAAAGCTGTTTTTAACCTTCCCAAAGCAGTGTCACCAGCACAGATCCGCCTGGAATTTGGGCTCCAAAACCAGAAATTCCAGAGACAATATGTTTTTGTGAAACTATGCTGGAAACTTCGCTCCTCGGAACCCGGCACCATGAACAATCTATGCTGGACAGAAATAAAGGCCCAGTTTGATCAAAAACATCATATTCATGGGGCGAACATCTAAGATCAGCTCTGGTGGATCTAGACATCCAAGAGGCATGGGACAGTAAAATGGAGAGGGTGGCGTTCAATAGAGTGTGTAATGGCGCTGCAAAGAAATTATCTTTTTTAGAAGACAAAGTGGCAAAACGGCGACACTCTTGGACTGTGATAAATTCTTATGTAAAACTCAAACCGCAAGATTATCTAGCAGCACACTTCAGATTGTCATTAAAAAAGAAGTATATGCTGTATCGGTTTGGAGTCCATGAAACTAAGGATTTGCGACCAACATGGAAAGGGAAACATCAAAACACAAATTGTCGACTATGTGGATAACACAACGAATCTCTATGCCATGTGATGTGTGTCTGTCCTACAGTCAACGAAGCTAGAAGGACGCTTTTAAAACCAATTTTAAGAGAACTCAACATTCGTACTTGTAGGCAGACTATATCCCGCTGGGCGGGGGGGACATCAAACATCTTAATTTGTCGAGGGGCAAAGTTTTTAACTCTGATTGACTCACTTTTAAGAAAAGCGGACATTGAACCTGCAAATATGGTTGCAAATGAGCTGGAAAATTCTGTATATACTCAGATATAATGATGTACTTTTTTTGTGAAACTGTTTTAACTTGTATTTTAATAATTTTTAGTATCACGCTTTACGGCTGTAAAAAACCAAATAAAGATTTTTTTTTTTCTTCTAGTCTACATAGGGTATTGCAGCTGCATCCCACTGTACCCAATTCAGCTGAATAATTGCAATGCTCTAAATCTAGCTATTTGGTATTTTAAGGCCCTTGTCACCGATAACAAACATAATAGAGGGGATAGCAGGATCATTTCACCCATTAAATCTCACAGTAATCAGAGGTTTCTCTCCCTGGAATTCCTAATGCTTCCAGAGTCAGGGAAGTGGCTCAAGTCCTTGTTCATGTAAATTGATCCCTGATTGGCAGAAATTGTAGATAAGGAGCTGGAGTCCTAAGCCAGAGGTCATTTGTTAAGGATACATCTTTGTATGTTCACACAACTACATCTTTGGTCAAGTCACGCCAAAATCTTAAGAAAGTATTAAATCCAAAGGTTTTCCCCACAACCAGTTGGAGTTGAGGTCACTCCGACAGCCCATTTCAGGAGAGCTGCCCTGTATTCCACAAGAGAAGCACATTCCTGTACTTTCATTAATGCTGCAACACAGATTCCTTTCAACCTCCAGAGAGGCTATCAATAGATGGGAAGATCCCCGCACTTTCGAAGAAGATCTCGGGCCCCTAATGGTACATCATTCTCAATTAAGCCTTTGTTCCCAAAGAAGGAAGTATGAGAGAATCACCCTCTTTCTTGGAATTTCAAATGTCAGATCATCAGATTCTCTAGAATGTCACAAGTTACAAAATGGCATTGGATTCTCATCCAATGCAGTTAGTTTCTCCCCTCCTTTTGGCTTTTATAAAGTTCTAGTGGAGGAGGGAAATCCAGAAATGATTGGAAAGAGAGGTGGTAGAGGTGGGTCCTTAGCCGGCCACAGGTTGTATCAGCTATCTATTTTAGTTAATAAGGGATTTTATTGAATGATTTTGTGCTCTGCAATGACTTCAAAATCAATGGCATTCATTGCTTGACGTTTACTGATCTAGAAGCAGACTGCATGGCTAACAGGATTTTTGGTTTCAATTTGACCACCAAATCAGCAATATTTCCAGTTTCTTTGGGGGTCAATAAAAGTTTTAAGTCAAGTGTCTTACTTTTGGCCTTTCCCCAGCCTCTTTGCATTTTACAAAGCTTGAGAGAACTGTGGTGTATTTATATGGTATGGTTGTACAACCTTACTGTGTAATACACTCACAAAACTGTCTTCGATCAAAGTCAGGCTCATTTGTAAAACCTTTAGCTCAACCCTGGGCAGCTGTGGATTCGAGCAGCTTGGCTTAAACAAAGGAACTAGTGTAAAGCATGTAGAAGCACCAAACAACGAAATAAGAAAGTCACACAACATGGAAGAAATCCAACACTAATTTATAACAAGCATTTTCAATGCAATCGGTCTCGCCTTTGGGACCTTATATGTATTTAGCTATGCAGCACATTAGCCTGGGTGCTGAAACATCTACTGTTCTTTAACATGGAGGGAAAGTAAGCACCAAACTGCGTGACACGCCAGGTATGGGAACACATGGAGAGAAATATTGCCTTTCAGCGGGAATTGGTATAGTCCAAAGCTCTGTTTTTAATATAAAATCAGGGCCTTCGGTGGTCATAGCACTGAAAATACAAGACCTGAAAAAAATATTATTGTCTACGGGTGCTCGTGGAAGACAATTTCTATGGACTGGAATCTAGAGAATGCTAAAGTGATTCTGGTATTTTACTGACCTCTGCTGGTCGTTTTCTATCAAGAAAGTTAAATAGAGGCAGTTGCCAGAAAAAAAAAAAAAGAAAGTCCCTGAGCAGAAAGCAATTCTGGTATTTTACTGACCTCTACTGGTCGCTTTCTATCAAGACAGTTAAATAGAGGCAGTTGAACAAGCAGAAAGCAATTCTGGTATTTTACTGACCTCTACTGGTCGTTTTCTAACAAGACAGTTAAATAGAGGCAGTTGAACAGAAAAAAAGTCCCTAAGTGGAATCAGATAAATCCTAGGGCTGATCTCCAGAGCCCACAAAGTACATACATATATAAGTATATACTAAAGTATATACAAGAGGTCTCGAATGCTCGACCTAAAAATAGATTATATTTTTATACATTTTAAGACACCAACATGAGCATAATCCACCAGAGGGTCTGGAGAAATAGATTTTTAAATTGAAGCATAAATCTCAGCTTTTTAGTTCAAAGCGCAAACAAGCATTTATAACTGTAAAAATCAAAAACTTTTTGAAAGTTTGAAAGAGTTGTGTTTGGCTACTTCAGCCTCATTGGGGTGACCAAATCCAGCATCCATTTTTCTTCCATGTTTGTAAATTAAGATTCTATGTCAGGACCCGGAGGCGAGGATTATGCTATTCTTTCTTTGTTCATTTTATCAGCAGCCATATAAATATACCAATCAAAGACTTCATTTCCCATAAAACCCAGGGAATATGAAGTTCGAAACAAACAAGTCCATCAACCAATCATCCGCAGTGAGTGCCTTCATCTGCTCTTGTCCCTTTTCCATTGCCCTCTTTCTTCGCTACTCGCAGCCCACTTCAGATGAGTATCGGGACTCCGGTCCCCATTGATGTGTAAATGCGTATATCATCTGAGAATCACCTTCAAGATGCTCACCCACGCACACAAGGCCCTCCATGGCACCGGACCAGCATACCTGAACAGCCGACTCAAATTCCACGCACCCCAAAGGACCCTACGATCAGCCCAGCTCTCCTACGCCGTGGTCCCCCGCACCAGAAAGACCAGATCGGGAGGCCGCTCCTTCTCCTTCCTCGCGGCCAAAGCATGGAACGCCCTTCCGCTCCACCTCAGACAGACAACATCGCTCCCCATCTTCGCAAGAAACCTCAAAACCTGGCTTTTCGACAGACCCCCTCCTTGATGGATGGAACCTGCACCCCCCCCCCCAGCGTCTTGAGACCCTTACGGGTGAGTAGTCGCGCTTTAACAAACCCCTGATTGATTGAATGATCTGTGTTTGTTTTATCCTGAGGCAGCGATTCTGCCTTGTGCTGCTGAGCGGCCGCAGGAACACTTTGCCGCTCCTTTGTGGCTGCTTTGTGGCTGCTTCAGACCTATTTCTGGCGTATTGAGGGCCTGGGCACGCAGCAGTCCTCCCTTGTGCGTCTCACAACGAGATGCTCCCTTCCCTCAAAAACGGAATGGACTTTCGCGTCAGACTTCCCCCGCATTGCAGAAGGGGCCTCCATCCGCGGTAGAGCTGAGTTTGTTTGGCCCTGACAGCCTGGAGCAATTACACCTTGCTGGGTAAGACTTGGAATCAGTACGGTGACTCCTTTGTACTGGGAGACACTGCCCAGGCTGCAGAAAAAAAACAGTTTTAACGTGCCCGCGAATTTAAATGGTGATTTGTGTCTGCTGGGGCCCATAATCCTTCCATTACTGAAGGCCTTAAAGGGCCTGTAGCCCTGCTACCCTATACTCTCGGGGGCTCCCCCCCCACAGTTATCTGATACCGTCTTACCTGGTGGGTGACCACTACTGACCAACATTTTCAGATGGCTGAGGACATACCAACCTCACCAGCCACATGAAAGAATATGGTGATTATTACACTGAGGAGGAGGTGATCTTCTACTTCCCCGTCATGGACAAGTTCTGTGATGCAGTGGATGCCTCCATAATTAAGGCGGACTCAGACGCAATGGCCCCTTGGAGCAGAAGTAAATGGACATGGCACAGAGATATCTACAACACCTCCTACTGAGGCAAGAGCTCCCTGGGCCTTCAGCCCCTATACCTCCAGGGTCGTCCACTGCCCCCCCCCCGCAGAGAACCCACGCAAGCACCCGCAATCCTCAGGGGTGGACCTAGATGTGTTTTCTAGGCCTAAAAATGTGTTCTTAGGTGCCAACAACCTCTACTATGCCAGATCTGAAAACCTGGTGGGCTTATCGGCCCCAGGCACTGCTACGCCTCCCTCCTCCCAGACGGATCCCTCATGGGGTTGGAAGGCAATTCAGACAGCAACTTCTCCTGGAGACCCTTATCCAACCCCCCTACAGGGTCAGTCCCCTCCACAGAAGAGCCCTGTGAATCACAATCTGATATGTTGAACCCTGAGGAGCTCATGCACCCTTGCTCCTCCGAGTGGACTGCAGGGGACAAGGTACCCAAGTATGTGGCAAGCAGGCTCCGCAAACCTCTAGACCAGGAGGCATGGAACCGCATTCAGGCAGAGAGCCCCCACCCGTCTTTGAACGGGAAAATGTCCACCACGCCAGAAATTGACCTGCGCATGCCCACTTTTCTGGCCAAGTATATGAAGGATCCAAAGAAAGGTATCGACTGCTCCTGGTGGTCGTGCCAAGACAAACTCCTGGACGTAACATGCCCGCTAACAAAAATCTTACACCTGGTGAAGGACGCCAAGGTATCCAGGGCTATAATCTCCCCACAGGTTCTCTCCAGTTGGGCCCAACGGGCCCTCATTTTCCTTGGCAATGCCAACCGCACCATCTCTACTGAGAGGGGCAGGTCACTATTAATCAAAATTGACCCCAAACTAGGAGAACTGGCAACATCCAAGGACGGACTATTTCGCGACCCATTTGTCAAAGAGCTCAGTAAATTTGTGTTGACTTTTAATTCACTGAATAAGGCACAGTCATTGATTAAGCACATCTTCAACGCGTGTGTTTTCACTGGGGCTGACTGCGGCAGAGGGCGCTCAGCCAGCCAATTCCAATATTCTGCCTCCATTAGGGGCCAACCATCTCAGTAAGGCCAATGGCAGAACTCCTCACACTTTGGGGGATTCTATCCGACTAGAGGACGCACACGGCACAGAGGTTCCCACAACTGTTCCTGAGGTGGAGGCTCTTCCTCCAGCACATACAGTGAGTCGTTCCCTCATCTCCTGCAGGCGCTTGGGAGGCCAGTTGGCGCATTTCATAGACAATTGGTGGGCTCTCACGTCTGACGCTTGGGTACTCCAAACGATTCAGGGATTCCACATAGAATTCCACGGGTCCGCCTTCCAGCCCCTACCCTCTCACCCTCTCCATTTTTCTGAGCAAGAATCCACCCTCATTCAAGTGGAGGTTCAAGAACTACTTATCAAGGGAGCCATTCGCCCATCCATCTTGATCATCTAGATTTTTAAGCAACTTGTTTCTGGTAGAGAAATGGGACGGAGGTCACCACCCGGTGATCAGTCTCCGGGGATTCAACGAGTGGTTGGTCTTCTGCCACTTAAAGACATAGGGCATCCATCTCCTTCAGGCTCTTCTTCGTCCCAATGACTGGATGGTCAGGCTAGACCTCAAGGAAGTTTATCTTACGGTCCCGATTTTCCCACCGCTTAGTTGGTTTCTCCAGTTTCAATGGCAGGGACAGACTTTCGAATTCACCACTCTACCTTTCCGCCTCTCCTCAGCTCCCTGGTGTTTCACCAAGGTTCTTAAGCCAGTGGTCGAACATCTGAAGGCATCCGGCGTACATATGATTGTGTACCTGGACAACATGCTTCTCATGGATCAATGTCCTCACGCACATCCAGCGATAGCGGTGGACCTTCTCCAGTCCCTAGGTTTCGTTATCAATCGCCGTGGAACAGGTGTACCATTTTTGGCTCACAACCAGACCTGGTGATCGAGCTAGATGCCAGCAGCACAAGTTAGGGAGCATGCTGGGGGAAGTTTACCACCGGCCGAGGATAGTCCGCCGCAAAACAATCCCTGCATATAAACTGCTTGGAATTGATGGCAGGTTCTTTCGCTGTGAAATGCTGGACCAGAGACCGGGTACAATGTTGTGTCCTTCAAAAAATAGACAATGTAGCAGCGGCCTGTTATATCAACCACTTGGGGGGTATGCGGTCTAGGATCCTTTTGGATCTGGCCAAGAACTTTTGGGAATACTGCCTAGAACATCAAGTTTCGCTGATAGCGGAACATCTCCCAGGGTCGGCCAATCAAGTTGCGAAAGGGCAATCTCAACATCTCCGGGACACGAGCCTGTGGCAACTACTTCCGCCCATGTTTCGTGCCCTCTCTGCCCAATGGGGCCCCGTCATGATCGATTTATTTGCGTCCAGGCTCGGCCATCAACTTTCTTGGTACTTCAATTAGAGGCCGGACCCTGAAGCAGTGGCTACCAATGCTTTCTTTAAGGACTGGTCGACGGAGAAGGGATATGCCTTTCCTCCCTTCACCATGATAATGTGGTTGGTGACTCAAGTGCTCGTGCAGATCTGGTGGTGGTAAACCCAATGTGAAAGTCGCAAATATGGTTTCCAAGCCTGATGAAACTTTCTTGGGATTCTCCAATCCATCTACCCCTAGATCCCTTCCTCCTCAGCGATCCCTCAGGGAATCTCCATCATCTGGTGATGAACGGCACCCTCTAGCTTATGGCGTGGAAATACAGATCTCGATGGCAAGTCCCGGGCCTTTCGAGAGATGCAGCAGATCTCCTCTCCCGGGCATGGGCGGACGGTACAGTCAAGAGGTATCGATTGGCCTGGTCTCGATGGATGGGTTGGTGTCTGCAACAGAGCCTGGATCCCTTGGGGATGGACGTTGCCAATATCTTGAATTTCCTGGCCTCCTTAGCTTCGGAGGGAATGGTCTATGGATCGGTCAATACATTTAGGTCAGCGATTTCTGCAGGCCATGCTACAGTCGGGGACTGTTGGTCAGGGAACATCCCCTGGTTAAGAATTTGCTCTGGGGCATTCAGTAGTCTCTTCCACTGGAGCCAAGATATTCAGCCCTTTGGGTCTTGAACCTGCTTATCTCGTGACCAAGTAATAGGTACCTCTCCCAAAACAATTGTTGGCCAAGTTGGCCATTCTTTTGTGTCTGGTTTCGTGCAGGAGGGTATTGGATGTTAGTCCCCTGGGAATCAAGATGAGGACTTTTACACCGGACGGTGTCCCATTTCATGTCGCTAGACAGACCAAGTGTACCTACCGCTTAATTTCATGCCCAGCCTTTCCAGAATCTTCCGAACGATGTGCTGTCCAATGCATCAAATGCAAAAACAACAGTTGATGGACAGAATGTAGAACAATGTCATACATTCACCCCAGTACAGAGATCTGGGCCTAAATCCATCGTTTTTTTACTCACCATGCCATTCCAGTTTGAACCCAGCCATACGCAAATCAGTCTTGACCCTGTGCCTCATGGGAACAGTCCAGCCCGAACTGCCAAGCCAGGTCCTCCCTGGACTGGAAACAAGCCTCCTAGGACCGGTTTCGGGATTTCACCCTCTTCAGCCAGGATAGCTTGATTCCAGTGGCATGGAGAGCACGGGACCCACGTCTGGGCATACCCGTCCCACTCGGGGTGACAAATGCAAAAACAACAGTTGATGGACAGAATGTAGAACAATGTCATACATTCACCCCAGTACAGAGATCTGGGCCTAAATCCATCGTTTTTTTACTCACCGGTCCCAGGATGCTTGTTTCCGGTCCAGGGAGGACCTGGCGTGGCAGTTCGGGCTGGAATGTTCCCACAAGGAACAGGGTCAAGACTGATTTGCACATGGCTGGGTCCAAACTGGGGTGGTGTGGTGAGCAAAAGAATGATGGATTTAACCCAGATCCTTGTGACTGGGGGTGAATGTTTGCATTGTCCAGCATTCCGTCCATCAATTGTTTCTTTTGCATTTGTCGCCCTAAGTGGGAAGGGTATGCCCAGACGTGGGTCCCGTGCTCACTACACCACTGGATTCAAGCTAGCCTGGCTGAAGATGGGTGATGCCCTGAAACCGGTCCCAGGATGCTTGTTTCCGGTCCAGGGAGGACCTGGCGTGGCAGTTCGGGCTGGAATGTTCCCACAAGGAACAGGGTCAAGACTGATTTGCACATGGCTGGGTCCAAACTGGGGTGGTGTGGTGAGCAAAAGAATGATGGATTTAACCCAGATCCTTGTGACTGGGGGTGAATGTTTGCATTGTCCAGCATTCCGTCCATCAATTGTTTCTTTTGCATTTGTCGCCCTAAGTGGGAAGGGTATGCCCAGACGTGGGTCCCGTGCTCACTACACCACTGGATTCAAGCTAGCCTGGCTGAAGATGGGTGATGCCCTGAAACCGGTCCCAGGATGCTTGTTTCCGGTCCAGGGAGGACCTGGCGTGGCAGTTCGGGCTGGAATGTTCCCACAAGGAACAGGGTCAAGACTGATTTGCACATGGCTGGGTCCAAACTGGGGTGGTGTGGTGAGCAAAAGAATGATGGATTTAACCCAGATCCTTGTGACTGGGGGTGAATGTTTGCATTGTCCAGCATTCCGTCCATCAATTGTTTCTTTTGCATTTGTCGCCCTAAGTGGGAAGGGTATGCCCAGACGTGGGTCCCGTGCTCACTACACCACTGGATTCAAGCTAGCCTGGCTGAAGATGGGTGATGCCCTGAAACCGGTCCCAGGATGCTTGTTTCCGGTCCAGGGAGGACCTGGCGTGGCAGTTCGGGCTGGAATGTTCCCACAAGGAACAGGGTCAAGACTGATTTGCACATGGCTGGGTCCAAACTGGGGTGGTGTGGTGAGCAAAAGAATGATGGATTTAACCCAGATCCTTGTGACTGGGGGTGAATGTTTGCATTGTCCAGCATTCCGTCCATCAATTGTTTCTTTTGCATTTGTCGCCCTAAGTGGGAAGGGTATGCCCAGACGTGGGTCCCGTGCTCACTACACCACTGGATTCAAGCTAGCCTGGCTGAAGATGGGTGATGCCCTGAAACCGGTCCCAGGATGCTTGTTTCCGGTCCAGGGAGGACCTGGCGTGGCAGTTCGGGCTGGAATGTTCCCACAAGGAACAGGGTCAAGACTGATTTGCACATGGCTGGGTCCAAACTGGGGTGGTGTGGTGAGCAAAAGAATGATGGATTTAACCCAGATCCTTGTGACTGGGGTGAATGTTTGCATTGTCCAGCATTCCGTCCATCAATTGTTTCTTTTGCATTTGTCGCCCTAAGTGGGAAGGGTATGCCCAGACGTGGGTCCCGTGCTCACTACACCACTGGATTCAAGCTAGCCTGGCTGAAGATGGGTGATGCCCTGAAACCGGTCCCAGGATGCTTGTTTCCGGTCCAGGGAGGACCTGGCGTGGCAGTTCGGGCTGGAATGTTCCCACAAGGAACAGGGTCAAGACTGATTTGCACATGGCTGGGTCCAAACTGGGGTGGTGTGGTGAGCAAAAGAATGATGGATTTAACCCAGATCCTTGTGACTGGGGGTGAATGTTTGCATTGTCCAGCATTCCGTCCATCAATTGTTTCTTTTGCATTTGTCGTCCACTGCATGAAGGCCTATGAGACCATGACAGAAGAGTTTCGTCTCCACGGGGAAAGAATTATTAACTGCTCTAAGGAAGCCATTGAAGGCGGTCTCATCACCGACCACTGCGAGATGGGCTCATTGCATCATGCAAGAAACAGGCATTGATACCAAGGTTTTCGGGGCGTATTCTACCAGATGAGCTATGGCTTCGAAAGCCTTTGCTGTCAGAGATCACTTGGAGGATATCTTGAACACAGCGGACTGGTCATCGGATTTGACCTTTAAGAGGTTTTATTTCAACCAGTCTCCTCCATTGCGGCTCTAGTGGTGGATAAGCTTTAAACTAGCATAATCCTCGCCTCCGGGTCCTGACATGGAATGAAACATTTCCTAGCTAACGTAACGGAAAGTTTCAATTCTATTAAGGACATGGAGGCGTGGATTAGCCCGCCCAATGATGAATCATAGCCCACCCGGGTTACTGGATCTGCTTATGGATGTAAGTAATTTTTTAAAAAGTTTCCGTAACAATGTTACAGCATGGTTATGATTGTATTTTTAAATTCAGTGGTACACATGTTCTTGGTTGTACTGTTCTCTGTTACTCTGGTTGGAGACATTCACCAGGGTTTATAAGTGCTCTCTGGATTTTTGCAGAAACGGAGTCCTCTAAACAGGAGTGAAATCTTCCACGGTCGGCTTGGTGGCAGGAAGAAAGAGGGCAAAAGAAGAGGGACAAGAGCAGATGAAGGCACTCACTGCGGATGATTGGTTGATGGACTTGTTTGTTTCGAACTTCATATTCCCTGGGTTTTATGGGAAATGAAGCCTTTGATTGACATATTTATATGGCTGCTGTTAAAATAAATGAAGTAAGAATGGCATAATCTCTGCCTCCGTGTCTTCAATAGAATTGAAACTTTACACTACGTTATCTAGGAAATTTTTCATTATATAGAAAGACATTTGTGCAGTTTTGAAATTACAAAATTTGTCCGAAGACAGAAGGCCAGGCCTATAGGTCTCTTAACACCAATCCAAGTAATCTTTCCTGCTGCCCCCTTATGGTGCAGAACCCCTCATTCACTAAAATCTTTTCATTTATGAAAGCTTCCCTTAATCTGCATTAATTTCTCCATCTCCAAAAGCAATGGGGATTGGTATATTGGTTCTCCAGATGTAGGCCTGGGATGGAAAATCAATATCTGACCAATCTCCAGAAACCAAGTTAGAATCAGACACCAGAAAACTGGTTTGGGGAGTAAAATGTGGAGAAGCGGGTAGCAGAGGGGGTGGAATCGGGGCGGCCCCCTAGAAAAAAAAGACAGTGGCATATATATTGGTTTGGAACTCTAGAACTGTTTGTCAGTTCCATTTCAATAAAGGATCTTGTGTGAGAGAGGACCACTTATGCTCAACTTCAAATGGAACGAGTATCTGCAGACAGGTATATAAACAACTGTGGAGTGCTCGGCTCAAGGGCCTAGTACATTTGACTATGGTCTGTTGCACTTTTATCATGACAACTGGATAACGGTACAGGCAGAATACTTGCGAAGGCTTTCCGATGTGGCAGTAAGCCGAGGTTTCAAATAACTTCAGGACAGAAGCAATTGGATTCTGGATCAAGGTATCATGTTTCGGGGGACCCACACAGTAAGAAATTGCTATAAATGTGGAACTGAGAATGTACATATGTTTGTGCAATGTCCCAGAATACAAGTCTTCTGTCAAAACGTGGTTAAGGCTTTAACCGAGATAATCAACCAAGAAGTCAAGGTCAGCCTTTCACTTGTGTTTTATCATATAACTTAGGCATGCGATCTAACAACCACATTATTGAAAAGACAGTCCACTCTCTCATTCTATTTGGTGTTGCTGACCAGAAGATAAATATGTAAAAAATGGGTAATTTCAGTTCCTCCAAACAATGCAGAATGGCTTGATTCTCTGATGTAAGTTTGTAGTATGGAGCAGAGATATTTCACTATAAGGAAAGCAGAGATATGGCAGATAGTCAAACGGTGGTGGGGAGTAGGAATGGCTGGAACATTGGAAAGAGCCCAACCATTCTCTGAGGTTGTCTGAGGGTATATATTTCCCTCTTTCTCCATGATACTAAAGATTTTGGCCCATGTCTAAGGGGCAAGGCAGTGTTTGTTTTATTTTCGCCAGCTCAAATAAAGTACCATCAACATCTGGAGTTGTCAGTAGATTTACTCAGGTTATTGCTATCTTTTTCTTGACTGTTGGTGGATCCATTATGTACTTCTCAGAAGTTTGCACTTCAGGGACATTTTCCTTGATAGCTCTGCAAATTTCATAGGGTCCTTTGCAGGAATTGGCAGTCATCAGTGATCCTTCGACTTCATCAATGAAGGTAAATTAGAAAATGGATGGGCAGAATGGGGCACAAAAATAGGACTACATCACCCCACTATTGATCTCACTCAATTGGCTTTCAACTGATTCAAGATGGCAGTACAGGTAGCCTGTAATACTTACAATGCTTTACACAGTAAATGTCATGATCTACCTGAACCAGAAACTGACCGTATCAGGTGGGCAGCCCGCCCGCAGAAGCACAAGCACCGTGTTGCTAAAAATTCCAGTCTTCAAGAAAAGTCTAAAAAATAAACCTTCTCTGGAAATGCTTCAAAGATTTGGAACTTTATCTCCTCTTCAATCACAACTTTACACAACTACCAAACCTTCAAGAAGGAACTCAGGAATATAAAGTTCAAATGATTTTTACACCTGGAATACTGCTTTTGTATCTTCCTCTTACTGTCCTGTATCTGTAATTCACTACATATTTCATTTTATATTGTAATTCATTCTACAACAGTTTAAGAATTATTTGCACAGAACTCTGACATTGTGTGGGTCTCGGCCGCAGTAAATAAAACTGTTAGTAAATAAATAAATACATCAGTAAGTAAATACATACATCAGTAAATAAATATTGATTAGCTGGTGATGGAACAACACACTAATCATATTAGATCCCTCTCCAGTGGAGCTTATACTTTTGGCCTCCTTCTTAGGTGTGACTTGACAGCACAGTTGTCTGCAAAACACACTGTAACCTGTTCTTTAAAATGTACAGAGAGAGGGGCTATGACTCAACCCAGACGAGTATTTCTATTTGGCCTCCTGCTATTGGCTGTTTGGCATGAGTCCTGCAATGCATGCAGGACTATTTTACATCTTAAACATACACTGAATCATCACACATTAAATTCTTTATTTCATAGATGCATTTTATGTAGAAATAAATATGTTTTGTTGATTTATTACTGCATCAGATGTTTCTTTAATGTTTTAGTCAGGGCTCAAAACCTGCTGGCTTTGCCAATGCTCGTTTCTAGTCAGGACAATAAATACATATATAACTTCTCTTTGTAGGTCATATTTCAGTTAAAGGTGAACCAAGAGGAAACTGTTTTCTGGTCATAAGTCCTTTATTTAGCCTCTTGTCTTAAAAGCTTTGCTTGAGCTCATATATCTCCTCCTGTGGACTGGCGGGTGATTTTGAATATCATTGTGCACTACCCTGATGATAAAAGTTTTTGTTTAAACCAATCGTCTACTACATTGACAATGTTCTTGTGCACAAGAACCTGATTTGCTCTACGGTGGCATCAGAAATGAAAGTATTGGTAAGAGAGCTGCCACCTGAGGGGTGTCATTTTATATTGCAAAGCATACAAAATCATTTTCGACCACTACAGTGAAGTATAGACTCCAGACTGCACTATCGAGCCTCATTTGAATGCTCAGGTTAGATTTCTTTGCAGAAACCAGTTCCATCTATTTCTTCGCCCACTGGGTAATAGCAAAGGCAGGAATATATGTGTCACAGGACGCTGGCATGGATAGTTGGGATAAGAATAAGCCAACTTTCTTAAAGTGGCATTTTCAGAATTGTAACTTAAAATCCGACTTCAACATTAAAAAGGATTTAAAATTACAATTCACTTGAGTGTAAACAGCATACCACTTGCTGCTCATCATTTAAAGTTAGCACTTATTAAATGTAATAGGGTAACCCAGTGTTAGTCAATGGGCGAGATAGGCGTTAGAACAGTGAAAAACAACTTCAGGAGTTTTCATTACCAGGACATGTAAAGTACACATGTTCTACCTTTTTAAATACAATGCACCCTGCCCTATGTACCTGTGGAGCTACTACTGGGTGATTTTTTTTAAGTATTAAAAAGGAAAGTTTAGGCCTGGCAAAAGGTTTATTTTGCAAAGTCAAAATGGCAGTTTAAAATTGCACTACAGGATGCATGTTTTAAGTTGATACTTTAGAGGGTGGCACAATGAGTGCTGCAGGCCCATTAGTAGCGTTTGATTTACAGGCCATGGGTACATGAAGTACCAATTACTAGGGACTTACAAGTAAATTAAATGTGTCAATTAGGTGTAGGTTAATTTTGCCATGTTTGGAGGAGAGCGCACAATCACTTTAGCATCGGTTAGCAGTGGTAAAGTGCACAGAGTCCTAAAGTCAACAAAAACGAACTCAGCAAAAAGGAGGGGTGAAAGCAAAAAGAATGGGCGAATATCACACCAAGGATGTCAAGTCTAAAACATATGTTTTAGTAATTCAGAAATTACTTGTGCTCACTAAACTGTACACAGATATAACCTGCTACTGCATCTTTATTGTACAGCACCTGCCCGTGCACGACTAAATCAGGATACATACACCCTATATTTTCTGTATGTTTTCAGAAGCCCCAAATAAACCACAATTTCTTGTTTATTTCACATGGATTTGTCACAGAACAATAATGCTAGTTTCACATACACTTATATGGCAAACTTTCCCAATGTTCAACCCTTCTCAGAAGTTCATTTAGAGTTTGAGGCTAATTCTACGGGAAATACAATGGCGTGATAATTAGGTTATTATTGGTTTTACCTCTTGATTTATAGATTTCTACGAAAAATATGGACTGAAGAGAGTAGACTTATTCCATGACAAGATCTCCACCATCTACAAAAACTTCGGACCCCAGCTCACCACTGCCGACACCCTCAGCCTCCTCGCTCCCACAGATGCAAACCCCGACCACCTGCTCATCACCTGGGACCAGCTCACCACTCAAAACACCACAGTCATCAAGAACTCCGTCCACTCAGTAGCATCCACAAACCCTTGTCCCCACCACACATATTCAACCTCGGGAGCAAGATGATCAGCAACGAGCTCACCGCCATCTTCAACACATCCATCACCATGGCCTCCTTTCCCAAAGAATGGAAACACGCAGAAGTCAAACCCCTTCTCAAGAAACCTTCCTCCGACCCCAGCGAACTCAAGAACTATAGTCCCATCTCCCTACTCCCCTTTCCCGGCATAGTCCTTGAAAAGACCATCAACCACCAATTCATGGAACACCTTGAGAGAAACAATCTTCTGGACACCTCTCAATCTGGATTCCACACCAACAGCAGCACCAAAATCGCCCTGATCACTGCCACTAACGACATCAGAACTCTTCTTGATTGGGGTGATACGGCGGCCCCGATCCTCCTCGACCTCTCAGCAGCGTTCAACACTGTATCCCAGCACATACTTATCAAGAGGCTTCACCACATTGGAATCCAAGGAGACGTCCTCAAATGGATTGCCTCCTTCCTCACCAGCAGAACCCAGAGAATCCGCCTACTTCCTTTTACCTCGGAACCTAAGAACATAATTTGCTGCATCCCTTAGGGTTCGTCCCCGAGCCCTCCTCTGTTCAACACTTACATGACCCTCTTGGCCAGTATTGTCAGAACCCATGGACTGAACATTATATCCTACACTGACAAAATCCTGCTCAGCCTCTCGTTATCAGAAGACCCTCTAACACGATGGCCTACTTCCACGGTGCATGACGAGTGTCAGAGACTGGATGAAAGACAAATGCTTAAAACTCAACACGGGCAAAACAGAAGTGCTGATCTTCGGGAACTCCACCTCCCCGTGGAGCGACTCCTGGTGGCCTTCCAAACTAGGACCCTCACCCACGCCGACAGACCATGCCCGAAACCATGGCATCATCCTGGACAGCAAGCTCAACACAGTCTCCTCCGCCTGCTTCTTCACACTTCGCATGCTCCGTAAGATCTTCAAATGGCTCCCCGTCAACACCAGACAAACCGTCACTCAAGCCCTTGTCACCAGCCAACTGTACTATGGCAAAGCACTCTATGTAGGAATCACCTCTCACCTCCTGAAGAGACTGCAGACCATACAGAATTCAGTGGCCAGACTCATCCTTGACCTCCCTAAGCAGACCCACATCACCCCCCAACTGAAGAAGCTCCACTGGCTCCCCATCCAGAAGAGATGTAAATTCAAGATGCTGATCCACACCTACAAACCCCTACACTAACAAGGACCAGCATTCATCAACCACCGCTTGAATTTCCACCAACCCTCCAGACACCTGCACTCTGCCTCCCTAGGCCTTGCTCACACCCCTTGCATCCACCGAGGCAACAGTGGAGGACGCTGCATCTCCTACCTCGCTGCAAAATCCTGGAACGATCTGCCCCTTCACCTCCGACATCATTCTCGCTGCTGAATTCAGGAAAGGACTCAAGACATGACTGTTCAACTGATCTCTCGCATGCAGAAGGGCTCTCAGCGCCTGGATACCCTCTCGGGTGATAAGCCGCACTCTATAAATCCTGCTTGATGATGATGAAGTTAACACTATTTTCCCCTCACAACTGGCCCAGTATTGTGTTAGTTTTAATGGCAATTGTTTATTATGCTACTCACTTTTAATAAAGCGCTATTTGGTGCAGATCCATTCTGCAGCAGTCAGGCTGCCTATGAGGGGAACTTCCATGGGGGTTGTTCATAGAAAGGTCTAAGCACAGATAATTGAGCACTGAGTTTTCCCTATGGTTGAGTTCCATGGGTTGCGGCCAAGGGCATAACGGACACCCCTGCAGCCCCGCAGTGGGGGGGCGGGGGCAGTCTTATATAAATAAATGGGGGCCCCCTCAGCTTGTCAGCTCGAGGGTATGGGTATTGCCATAGGGCCCTTCACCATCCCTTGCACGAGGGCCACCCTAAGGCTTCCTTACAACACTGGTTGAGGTATGGGGGTTGCAAACGCTCTCCACACCCATGTGCATTAGATCAGTGTTTGACTTGTTTCTGCAGGGTGCATCACAATGCTGGTGCACGTCATCTTACCATCCACCTATCCTGGGTCAGCTGTTGTGGTCACCATGCCACTGGAGTCAAGCTATCTTGGCTGATGAGGGGTGAAACCCCCGAAACCGGTCCTAGGATGCTTGTTTCCGGTCCAGGGAGGACCTTGCCTGGCAGTTCGGCCTGGACTGTTCCCATTGGGCACAGGGTCAAGACTGATTTGCATATGGCTGGGTTCAAACTGGAATGGCATGGTGAGCAAAAAAACGATGGATTTAGGCCCAGATCTCTGTACTGGGGTGAATGTATGACATTGTTCTGCATTCTGTCCATCAACTGTTGTTTCAGCTGTTGTGGGATCCATCTTTGCTTGGGCTCTTGCTGGCTCTTGTAAGGAACTGCGTGGCGAACTGCTCTTTGCTATGTTTTAGTGAGTGATTGTTTGGGCGGTGGAGGTGCAGTGTAAGTTGTTAATTACCCTTGTGTATGTGTATTTGACTGAACCTGGAGATGGCCTGCTGAGTGGCTTGTTCTATTCTTTAGCTCGGTTGCCCCATGCTCCCATTTGTTTTCTGCTATTTTTGTTCATTCTAGCTTCTCTATCATATGCCCTTTTTCCTGGTTCTCATTTCTCCCTTTTCTCACATTCCCCTCTGTGGTTTCCCAAAGATGCAGCTACTGCACAAGTGATGCACACTAAACACGACACTAAGGTAGTAAAAGCGCATCATCCACAGTGGTATTACTGCTAAATACATGTGTGGAATCAGGAACAAATATGAAGTTATGTAGTTAGTGCAAAACTTTAAAGTAAGCCCTCCTGTGTAAGGTTGTCAGGCACATGATGACGCGTTAAAATTATTTTCTGCTCTGGTCGCAAAAAGAGCTAAGAGAAGATTAGCAACTGAAAAATAGACCCTCAATCCATGAACTTTAAAATGGGCAGTGTTTCAGGGCTTTTTCCACATGTATAGTTTCCCAAGCAAAATTAGCCCTTTACTATGTCTTCTTTACTCTGCAAAATCCTCTATTGATAACACAGATAACTTAACAATTATGTTATCACCTAGTTATGGGAAAATTCAAAAATTAAAACACAGTTTGAAAAAGTATGATAATTTGGGCACATTTAATAGATTTCATACTTGCTAACTAATTTAAACACAGTAGAACCTTTCGATTTCAATGTATTTTCTTTGCTTTTGGTACACTAAAGAACACACAATAATTAAGAATTGTTAATTGTTCATTAACAAGCCCTCGCAATTAACTTGCTTTTGAATCATGAGCAAGATGCTGCTTTCATTTCCTCCCCGGCGCGGGCCTGTCTTTAAAGAGATTTTTAGCAGGCCACCTGGAGTAACGCTGCCACAATGAAGGGAGCTGCTCTCCTATGCAGGAAGCGGTGGCAATCTTCAGTGCTGAAATCTGTTCCCACAGCTGATGACAGACCTCGGTGACACGTACACGGTGCTATTCACCGATACCCGACAGCTTTAATGTAAATGTTTTGAAACAGGCCTCAATTTATGCTCTGTATTTACTGCTTAGGCACAGTGAAATAAAACACTCCATTAATTAAAACCATCTCTATTATGTCTTCTTAAAAGGATAAAGGCGTTTAAGAAAGTATGTGCTCAGCTGGTTACAGTGGTCTGCTGGAAGCTCCAAACACATAGATTTTGAGGCTATCTTCAAGGTACTATCAGTTAATAAAAAGTGTCCATTTCATAACTAGACACATAGCAGGAGGCTGACCCAGACAGCACAAAACATTCTTGATAAATGTAACGCATTTCTAAGCATGATACACCTCAAATGGTTTCATATTATTGCACTGGAGAAAAACCACATCCCCTCATCTTAAAACAATCAAAATACAACATGAAAAAACTGTGAAAACTTCAAAACCTCTTCCACAGCCTCCGATATAAACAACCACAAGTTCCAACTCGATAGCCTGTAAGACTGGATTAAGGTAATTTGAAACACCCTGAAATAAAGTCGATTTTTGTTTCAAACTTTAGGCGGGAAGTTCAAATAGGCTATTTATAGCCCTCCATGACAAAAAATACATCTGGGGCCTAAGCCATCTTTACTTTGCTCATTAATGATTAAAATCCATATCCATCACTTGACTTCGGTAAACCGACAGTACCAGTTCACCGCTGAGATATCTCGGACTGGCCAGATGGTCATAACAGCATTACAGACTGTCTTGATCACATCCACTTCTGACTGAAGAAGAGCAACTTATTCCTTACCACAAGGGTTTGATGATACCCCACCCTTCATTTGGCCACTAAACTTTAAGAAAAACTCAGGATGTCCTCTTCAACCACAAGTTCTCTGTCACTTCAGCATCTGAGGGAGGGAGGAGGAGCCGGCAGGGATGAGCCGTCCTTGGTTCAATCTCATAGAAATATATGCACAGGAGAACAATAAGAGCGATGCATGCCAGAGGGATGGTGGATTGTAGCTTGCTGCACTTTTATTTTCAAAACACTTATAATTACTCTGTCTGCTCTACAAGGACTACTCAAAAAACCAAGGAAAGGCCCAGAGGATGAAAAGGAGATACTGGTTTGGTTTTAACTAAAGTTTTTGTTCATGGTTTATTTTTCGAGGTATAAACACGCAGATGAAGAAACTAATATGGTTGCTATAAGATATGAATTACCTGAACCCCGTAGCAGGGATAGTTCTTTCTTGCTTTTGTGCTCTAAAAAGCTTCCTAAGTTGAGTAACTTACCGTGGGTGCAAAAGGAAGAAACAAGCTCCTCCGATAACCCTTGAGCGAATTAGGTAGCTTTTGATTATGTTACAAGGCACTCTGAGTAACTGTGAAAAACTGTAAAACACCTTCTTTGACATGGTATTGTGCATATTAAATAATGCCAGGAAGAGGAAACTGTCTTTTCCAAGCGGCGGCTCCTCCGCTAAAGAGTCGCCCCACTGCTCTCCGAGCAGTTGAAAGAGGAAAAATAAAATGATAATAATGCAGCGTTATTATCATTTTATTTTTCCAACTGTATTGGCTCAGTTGGTTATGTGTGGGCGGAGCTGGGCTCCGTGACGCCACAGCATTGCAGGGGGAGGAGTGGTGGGTACTCTGTAAGTGCGCATGGCGCTTTGGCCAGCCGTCTCAGGCTGGCCAAAGCGTCATGCGCACTTTGCATGTTCTCCACCCAGGCTGCATTACAGCCTGGGTGGAGAACATGCCCAGGCTCCCACTGCCTGTCTGAGTGCCAAACCAGGGCACTCAGACGAATCACAACGCTGCATTGCAGCATTGTGATTGGTTGTAGGGAGCCTGGGAGCCCGGGTGCTTCCTGCTGCTGGACTCGAGGAGGATGAAGAGGACCAGGTAGAGGCAGCGGCCGGCGTGATTCCAGGTAAGTGTGTGGTTTTTAAAAAGATCTTTTTCATCCCTCCCCCCGTCCCCCAACACTCCCATCCGGTAGCAGCAGCTACTCGTCTTTTCACCATGACATACACCGATTTGAAGAAGCATACCTCCCGGATACTGAAGATGCTTCCATTGTGTAATCGGTATGCCACTAGGATAATAAAAAATGTGTTGCCTCAAGGCTCCAGTGTACATATCGTAGAAAAAGGACTTGATGATTATCACGCTTTGTTGTTGGGCTAGATGCCGCTCAGAAATGATTCATTAAACCCCATTTATAAGGGTAGGTATCTAGATTAGCTTGACTACAAAAATATTTATTGAGTAACTGGAACATTTATATCATGTCACAGTTTATACAAGGGTGGTGTTTAAATCTGAAGCCTGTCCTATGCGTGTTAGTCCAACTGAATGTGTGTGATAACTGGGACAGAGGAGAAGTGTTTGGAGTGTCAGGTTGGTTTGAGCGTTGGAAGAATCAAGCAAGGCAGCTGAGTTGTATGAGTGTCTCAATATGTGGACCACAGAGCTTCTGGTCTATATGTTTAACTTTAAATAAAGTATGTATAATAGACTATAATTCTGGTGCAGACTTTTAAAACCAGATTATTGGGATATTTGGATACTTTTGATCATGAATGCATATGGCTCTAAACTGTTGACTGGTACGGTCCTTTCTATGTCTGACTAAAGGCAGCTAAACTTTATTCCAGAATTCATATAATGAATGAAATGAAATGAATGAAATTAAATGAAAATGCCATTTGTTAAGCGCGGTAGCTACCCTAAGGCGTGCTAGCGCTGCAGACACACGCGTGCGGGAATATAAATAGGGTATATACAGGTTTGTTAAAGAGCAGAGTTTTTAAAAGTTTACGGAAGGGTAGCAGATTGGGCTCTGCCCGCAAGTGGAGGGGGAGAGAGTTCCAAAGTTTAGCTGAGTTATAAGCAAAGGAGCGGCCACCACATCTAGTTCTTTTGATCTTGGGCACTAGGGGGAGGAAGGAGGATGTTGATCGAAGCTGTCTATTCGGCTGGTAGGGAGTGATCAGAGATTGACTAATGGCAGGGCCCGTCTTCCAGAAGGCCCTATGGGCAATGCACAGGGCCTTGAATTCAATTCTTTCCCTAACCGGGAGCCAGTGGAGGCTTTTAGTCCAGGATTGATTGAGAGTCGGCGGGGAATCTGAAGGAGTGTTCGGGCTGCGCAATTTTGGATGACTTGGAGTTTGCGCAAGGTGGATTGAGGGGCCCCTAGATAGAGGGCGTTCCCAAAGTCCAGGCGTGATAGAATGAGACCCTGGACCATGATTTGTTTTGCCTGAAATGGAAGTAGGGGAAGAACTTTTCGTAGTAACCTCAGTAGACCATAGCAGGTGGCTGAAAGTTTAGCTGCTTGATAGTTAAAGTTGAGGGAGTTATCCAGCCCAAGCTTTTAATTGTGTTTTTTGGTGCTGGAGCAGGACCGAGGCAGATGGGCCACAGCGAATTCATATTGAGCTTGGGGGTATTACCTAAGAGCATGAGCTCGGTTTTGTCCCCGTTCAACTTTAAACAGGAGAGTGTCATCCAGTTGGCCACCTCCTCCAGACATCCACTCAGGTTGTTAGGGGAAGTATTTGGCTGGTTAAGGGCCACCACTAGCTGAGTGTCATCGGCATAAGTGATGATTTTTATGCCGAAGGGACGGACAATCTCAGCTAGGGGGCTCATATATACGTTAAATAGTGTGGGGCTCAGGGAAGAGCCCTGAGGCACACCACAACTGAGTGGCATGCTGGGGGAGGTAATATCGCCCTCAAAAACCTGGAAGGAACGATCTGCTAAAAAGGATTTGAACCAGGTGATGGCCTTTCCTGATACTTCTAAGTTGGTAAGTCGGTGTATTAGTATGTCATGATTTACAGTGTTGAATGCAGCAGTTAAGTCAAGGAGGATGATTGCTGCAGAGCCTCCTTGATCAAGGATCTTCCTGGCCTCCTCGGTTACTGTGAGAAGGGTGGTTTCGGTTCTATGCATAGGACGGAATCCCGTCTGGGAGAGATCAAGTAAATGATTACTCTCCAGGAACTCTGTCAGTAACGAGTTGACATATTTCTCCAGGATCTTGCTCAGCCATGGTAACAGGGAGATTGGTCGGTAATTACTGGGATTGTCTTGGTCTAGGTTGTTTTTCTTTTAAGAGAGCCTTGACCATGGCGCACTTCCAGGGTGGAGGGACAGTGCAGGAGGAGATGGAGGCGTTAAGCAGGTCGAGGGTGGTAGGAAGAATGTTTCCAATAGCTGGCAGCAGGGCGCGTGGGGGTGCCGGGTCAAGGGGAGCCGGATTTCACCCGGTGCATAATGGATTCTAATGTGCTGGGATTGAGAGGGGGGAGGGTATCCAGGGTGGCTGGAGATCGGGGTCCTGCACTTGAAAAGTTAGCAGTGGTTGTGTCGAGCTGGGTGGGGGAAAAGGAGGTGTATATAGTTTGTATTTTCTGGAAAAAGAAATCCGCCAGGTTGTTGCAGCGAATTTGGGCGTCGATCGGGTTTGGCAGTTTCTGAGGGACTTTGAGGAGTGTTTTTGCGATTCGATAGATTTCTTTGGGCAAAAAAGCAGCTGCTTTAATTTTTTCTTCAAAAAAAGTCGATTGAGAGGCTTTAATTTCATTTTTGTAGGCTTTTATTGCCGCCCTATATGCAGTTTTGCTAGAAGGGGAGTAATCCAGTCGCCATTTCCTCTCTAACTTTTTACAATGTCGTTTACTTTCCCGTAGCTTGGGGGAGTACGAGGGTGCAGTTGTAGCGCTGCGCTTAGTTTGAGAGCATTTCATGGGGAGCACGGAGTCTAAGGAGTTGTGGATCCGGCTATTGTATTCCTCATTGGCTAGGATGGGATTGGGGTTATTGGGTGGTCTTGAGGTTTCAAGGGCCGTCAACCAGCAGTCCAGGGGAAGTTTAGACCAGTTCCGTTCCCTACGAATGGTCGTGTTAGCGGGGAGGTGGGGATCGGGGATGACCCAGGAAAGAGGGATCAGGAAGTGGTCCGACCACGGGAGCGGGGAAGGGGTTCCCGTTGTGAGATCTACACAGTTACTAAAAACAGGATCGAGTAAGTGGCCTTTGGTGTGGGTGGGTTTGAACAATAATTGTTTGAGTTGTAGTGCGGAGAGGCTCATGGTCAGTTCTTTGGCGATGTGATCAGAGGCATCGTCAAAGTGGATATTAAGATCCCCTAATAGTGTGAAATTAGATGGCCTACATGCCAGATCGGCTGTGATAGGGGGAAGAGTGTTAAGAAATTGTCCTAGGGCACCGAGTGGACGATATATAAGTAGCCCGGAAAAGGTACTTATGGAGGAGAAATCAATGGCAAAGGAAAGACGTTCGCAGTCTGGTACCAAGTTAGGAGAGCTGCGGCACTTATAACAATCCTTAAAGATAACCGCTAGGCCTCCTCCTCTACCCTCTTTACGGTCCTCTCGTTGAATGTGATATCCAAGGGGAAGGGTTTGGATGAGATCCGGTTCTGACTCTGCGTTGAGCCAGGTCTCTGTCAGGAATAGAGCGTCCGGTTTGAGTTCTTCTAAGAGCATGCCAATTTCGGTGGAGTGTTTGGGAAGTGATCTACAGTTTAGGAGGTACATCCTTCGCTGGGTGTTCTTGGTAAGGGGGGCAGATTGGAAGTGGAATCCACAGTGTAGGCATGTGTTGTGTTCATCTGCCACGTTCCAAGAGTGATGGCAGCTAGCAGGGGTCGCTCCCCTAAGTTTAAGAAGGGAGTGGGGGCTGTAACTCCTAAAACGCGGTGAAAAATGGGCAGGGCTTGTGGCCCCTGGCCCCGTCCGGACGCGGACAGGCGCAGACGGGCGCAGACGGGCTTGCCTTTGGCGCGCCGGCGGCGCGCCGGCGGCGCGTCCGCTGCGCGAAGCAAATAGCATCCCAATTAAGTAGGAGGGGGGAAGATCAGCTGCTGGTCAGCTGACTTGCCTGGGTGCGCCGGAAGTTGTAATCAATTCCTGAGGTGCCTGGAATTCCCTCCACTCGATCCGAACAATCGGCGGTAGACCGGGGAAAAGCACCGAAGTATGCAATGTTGCGGTGAGTGCTGAGTAATTAAAGTGACAAGCATACAATTGTGGGGGAACAAGTACAAGCGAGCGTGATTTAAAAGCGTTTTTTAAAATGGTGAATAAAAGCAATGCAGTTGTGGATTAAGGAGCACTTTACTAGGCGCTCCTGATCTAGCGTTTAAGAGGTCTCTCTCACCGCTGCGCGAAGCAAATGGCATCCCAATTAAGTACACACACAATACACACACAATACACAACCAGTGGAACGAAACAACAAAAATAAATAAACTGACATGTTTATTATATTTTTCTACTGCTCTGTAGCATTAAGCCTTACATTTGCCCATTGCAAAACCAGAAGTGGGAGGGGGTAGGTAGGTGGGTGTGTGTCCAGTGTGGCAACGAGAGTGGCTTCTGATCACAGAAAGCCAAAGCCATTTTCGTCTCTGCTCCGCGAAGGGGCAGTTGCTCATAGCCTTATTGCCCTGGGCTGCAGGCACCTACAGTTGTTAATTGTCCCAATCACCCTCACCAACCTCATGGGCCTTTGACTGAGGCCTCGATCCATAAATGGAGGGGTGGGTAATTAGCAGTTGTTGTTGCCTGAGGGCACATGCAATAATGCTCAACTATGGATTTAGAGCTGCAAAGTAGCTTATGGTGACAGTGGCACATTTATTACATGTTATCTACTTAGATAAATAGGTTTGAGCGAGCACAGAACTCCTTGGACTGTCATCCAATTCTCAGTTTGCTGAGTTATGTAGGATTTAGAAGTTTGTAGGGGTACTAAAGACCACAGCAGCAACAGTTTTTCAGAAGCTCAGGGAGCACTTGCAAGGGAAAAAGGGAAACTGTCAGAAACAAATTTGAAGTTAACAGTCAGGGTAGCAAGAGTAGAAACTTAATGTGTACGACAAACAGAATATACCCTGGTGCACTTTTATTACCGGACCAATACAAGTTTCATCAAGTCAACCCTGCATCAAACCAGCAAGGGCCAACTCAATCTTTCCTTCTTTGAGGTCATTAAAATGACTTCCTCTATGACATGTAAAGTTACTGCTACCTGCTAATACAATGCTGTAAACAAACAACATTTGCAGTAGTAAACACTATGCAAAAGAAGTTCAGGATCCCAAATAGCTCCATGGAATTTACATTGCATGGTTTTTATTCTAGGCACATTTGTGTCCCAAGACATTGAAAAAATATATTAGAACTAGGTATTTAAAGAGATTGATAAAGGGCGGAGCCAAGCGACCAAACTATTGGTGATAACCTAATCAGTCCACCCACGTTATTGACTTGCATCCATGCTCTCTCCATGTGCACTAACCAGCGGCCTGAACTAGAGAACTTTGCGCCAGCCTTACTGGTTCATAAGTTCGACTCTCAGCCTATTTATTTGCACTTGACTTTCGTATTGTCCGTGCCAAAGTACAGGATGTTAGTCTTGGCTACGTTTAATGACAATTATTTCTTTGTAAAGAAGAGGTACAACCTTTTTAAACTCAAATCAAAACAATCTTTTTTCGGTTTACATAAACCATAAAAGACAAATTATATACAATGTTAAAACATTAAACAAATCTTAAAATAAATAAAATCAAGATACCAAAAATGTAAAAACAAACAGAATCAGTATGTTTATACTGTGCTACCTATAACATACCTGCTCTAGTTTACTGTTAAACGTTTCCTTACTTTGACTGCCTAATTAATAAAACTCAGTATGGCCACATATTTGGGAAGAGAGTCCAGTAATTGAAGCAATATAAGGGCCGGTTTCCAATTTGTAAAATGGAATAAAGTTGGTTTTAGGAAACAAGATCTGGGATTATTATAAAAACAGCAAAAAAGAATAAAGTGCTTTGGAAAGAGCGACGGTCACAAGGGCAGACTTTGCTGTCTCTAGACCATTAACACATGTTCGTGAAGGCCACCAGAAAATAATGGTGCTCTTCCGGAACCACGTCAAAATTATCGGTGATGGTGGTTTAAGACAGACTCAAGGTATGACTGCATGCGCTCTCCGAAAAGAACCAAGGGCCAGATGTACCACCATTCCATTTTGCGAGTTGCAAATTGTGTCGATTTGCGACTCACAATTTGCGACTCACAAAATGGAATGTACAACAGTGTCTCAGACACTGTTGGCGATTCCTAATGGGGTAGCTAAAGACCTAGCTCATTAATATTAACGAGGTAGGTCGCAATTTGCGACCCCTTAGGAATCTCACATTTTATAGGGATGGTGGCCTGCTGGGGACAGCAGACCACCATGTCTGTGTTTGCTTTTTAAATAAAGCAACGTTTTGTTTTCCAAATGCAGCCCGTTTTCCTTAAAGGAAAACAAGATGCGTTTAAAAGAAAAAAATGAAAAGTTTTCTTTTCATTTTTTAATGGCAGGCAGTGGTCCGTGGTCCCACGTTCTGTAGCTTTCTAAAAGTGGTATTTTCAGACCTGCAATTTAAAAACTAACTTTACTAAAAGATGTATTTTTAAATTGTGAGTCCAGAGAAACAAACTTCAATTTCTATCAGTTTCCAAATGAAATATACACTCGTAAGATGTTACAAGGCAGCCCTAATGCTAACCTATAGGAACGATAGGCCTTGCTGTAGTGGAAAATGAAATTCGCAGTATTTCATTACCAGGACATGTAAAACACAGCAGTACATGTCCTACCTTTTAAATACACTGCACCCTGCCCATGGGGGTACCTTGGGCCTACCTTAGGGGTGCCTTACATGTACCAAAAGGGAACGTTTGACCCTGACAAGTGGGTGCACTTGCCAGGTCGAAATGGCAGTTTAAAACTGCACAGACAGACTCTGCAGTGGCAGGTCTGAGACATGTTTGCAAGGCTACTCATGTGGGTGGCACAATCCGTGCTGCAGGCTCACTAGTAGCATTTAATATACAGGCCCTGGGCACACACAGTTTTAGTTCACTGTACTAGGGACTCACTACTAAATCAAATATGCCAATCATGGAGAACCAATTACCATTACATTTTACATGGGGAGCACGCACTTTAGCACTGGTCAGCAGTGGTAAAGTGCCCCGAGTCCTAAAACCAGCAAAAACGAAATACACAACACAGTCAAAAACTGGAGTTCAGAAACAAAAAGACAGGGGAAATCATGCCAAAAGATGCAAGGTCTAACAAACTATAAGTCGTGCTGGCTGGTAACATGAATGTGATGCACTGTGGGTCTATCACAGATGGGATATATGTGAGACCAGTGGGTCTTTAACAGGCTGGGCTTTTGAGAGTCAGGTGCATTGTTTTTGTGAGAAAAGGTTGCTGCTTTTGGAAAAGTAGATTGATGTGAGTGGTAACTTTGTAAAGCACTCGGGTACTTAGTGGTGGTATGTCAGTGACTTCAAAATTCAACCAATTTCGAAAATGCCTTCCTAGACACAAAAACAAAAGGGCCTAATTATGACTACGGTGGTTCGTAGGACAAGTTGGGCGGTCGGACCGCTATGGAACTGCCGCAACTGCCAGGGATCAGAGATCCCTGGCGGCGTTGCGGCGGTCTTGAGGCCGCAATATGCTTGGCTGTGCCACTGCTGCACTACCAAGCATATTACGAGTTTCCTCTCCGCCACGGTTTTCATGACGGTGAGCCCGCCATGAAAACTGTGGCCTCAGGGCCATGGGGTGCAGCAAGGGGGGCACATGTTGTGCCCCCCCCCCTGTGTGCAGTCACCCCCTTTCCTGCACAGCATGGACTTTTAAGTCCATGCCACGGAGGAACGTTCTTTGGCATTCCTATTGCAGTGCCTTTTTAACAGGCACTGCCATGGGAATGTCAAAAGACCACCCGCCAGACCACAAGATTACTCGTAATATGGCGGCCGGCTGGCCGGCGAGTTTGGAGGTCCTGGAGCAGGGGGCTGGCATGGTGGCCCGCTCCAGGACCGCCAAACTTGTAATCAGGCCCAAAGTCCATTGACATTCCAGTTACTGTGCATCATTCACACATGCTAAATGTAAAAGTTCGACTATGAGGAGACTGAAATTAATCATCCTGTCCCACTCTTGAGTATGATATCCTAATATGTAATGAACAGTACAGTTCCTTAAATTGTTTTCTGTATAAAGGCTGTTCGAAATTTGTGTGGGAAATTCATTTCAAATGACCTAAAATAGAAGTTTATTCTATCAATTGTAAGATTCTCTGCCTTCCCTTCCCTTGCATCATTTATTCATATTTCAAATACCACATTATTAGTTGACATTTCAGGAGCACTTTACCTGTAACCTTCTCACACTCTCAAGTTTTTTCACCTACTTTACAACCTCAGCGTCAGACTCTCCGTGTTCTACGTGGAAAATTATCATATGCGTTCTTAAAGCCAAGACAAAGCAAGTCAGCAGTAACTTTTTGAAGATAAGAGAAAGTCAGCTTTAACTTTTTGAAGAAAGCCATCAAATTTGTTTGGCATAAATCTTCAAAGCCCATATTTGCTATTACTTTGTTGGTTACCTTGTTCGAGGCGCTTCCATGGAATTAGGAACATTTGTTTAAGTATTGTGCCTGGTTTGTAGTCCAAGCACTGTACAGCCATATCTTGTGCCATATATTTTCCCATGTTCCCAATAAAAAGTAAAAATAATCACCATCAAAATATATAGGTTTTGGCGCCCAATTTAGAGCTTGGCAGAAAGGGTACTGGGTACTCTGTTGCAAACTTACGGAGTACCCTGTCTGTTAAACCCGTGATCCACCTGAATCATTTAGAAATGGGTAGACCTTAAGTTTTCCATCTTTGGAGGCCCAGTTGGCTCCATCGATGGAAAAATTCCTCCAACTGCCCGAAGGAGTAGGAGGCTTTCGGAGGAAGGGCATTACCCAGCCTGCCCAATTTAGGCTGGACGGGGTAATATCTTTTTGTTCCTATCTGCCATGCCAGGTAAAACCTGGTGGTGAGTGAAGGACAGAAAAATAAATGGCCCCCACACCGTAAGAGGAACTGCTGTGGTGGCGGTTGCTTTCATGGTACAGAGATGAGTGCTGGGTCACCAGTCTCCTCTCTTAATTTGATGGACAGAAGTCCATCATGATGGTGGAGGTATAGTCTGTCTCCCTGACAAGCTATTAGTTGGGTAAATATACCTTTTTCAGGATAGCTTGGTGCTAATTTGACTCAAAAAGAATCACTGCATGATGACCACTCAAGGCATCAGAGGAACTCAAACATTCACATGAATTCAGCTATTGTGACTTCGCATCACTCAGCCGCCCTCCTACTCAGAAAGCAGCAGATAAGCACTCCAGACAGTTGTGGTGGACGCTACATTTAGTGATCCATGGGATTTTCAAACTATGGACTCTTGTGGGAGGATTTTCGATTCAAAGTGATAATTCTGATAATTGACTACAATGGTGGCTTAGGTACAAAAGAGAGTTTAAAAAAAAAATTAAATATTGAAATATTACTACCATCACAGTGGAAGTATCACATAGTGGCAAAAGAAATTTAAACGAAATTGATGAAGATGTGGCCAGCGAATCACTATATTAATTTGCTCTTTTTCTGCTCCACTTTCCATGCTTATAAACAGGCAGTGCTTAATTTGAGCCGGGTCTTTCCGGTGCTAAGCACCGGCACTTAATTGGTTTCCGGTGCTCGGCACGGCACCTAATTGTCAACACCATACTTGGAACAGTCCACCACATGGTGGCTCTGCTCATCTAGTTTACAGATGAGCAGAACAACGGTAGTTTAGGAATACAATATACATTAAAATTGCTAATACCTGCCTCCCCAGCCATTCCTTTAGCTTTGGGGACCTGGAATAATCTGAACTGTCACATTTACATGCGAGAGAGATGGTTAGTAGTTGTTTTGGCAGCGATGACAAGGGCGATGGGTGGTGCAAGCTGCAGTGGCCTCCTGGTCAGAGCCCTGGCACTTAATATTTTACAAATTAAGCACTGTAAACAGACATCAAAATTGTGAAAAAGGCGACTAAGCCTTGACTGGCACCAAGGTGAAGCGATCAGGATGGACTTATTTCTTATTTTGACAACACATTCTTTGGGTCGTATTCGACTTTGCAAAACCTTGCTATAAATTCACAATACATTGTGCCCTTTCTGTAGGTGATCGTGATATTGGGAAAGCAAAGAAGCATTTTGTGATGTGTTTGTCCACTAGTTAACATTTCTGAAATTTACAGACATCACAAGCTGATCGCAGGAGGTTGACTTAAAATACACAGATGCAAACTCTCTGTAGTTAAGAGTGAGGGCACTCAGTACCCTTACCTAACTGCGGATATCAAAATCATTTTTCAATTTCTTCCTTGTAAATCTTCCATCACTATTAGCCTTCTCACTGTCAAACTCTCACTTTTAGTAGTTTCCAAATGTTAGCATATGTAAAAATGTAAACCAATTTCAGTGTGTTTTTCAAAACAATACTGGTTACTTACTAATGTTTGGCAATTTTTGTTCTACTGCAAGCGCTAATCAACTTTACTGCTGAGGACTAATAAGCGCCATTGTGCAGTCTTTTGTTTTTTAGGCAGCGCATGTGCTCTCTCTTCGAGACATACTGTATTCACTCTGTGGGCTTACAGCCCGTCCATTGCCTTTATATTCGTCCCTTCGATTGTCGTTCAAAAATGCTTGCTTGCTAGTGGTTAATCTTTCCTCTTTGTCTCTCCTTTTTGTGTTTGGTTTCCTCCCACAGAGCACTACCCAATTACTGGTAATATTACCCTTCTGTGTTTATGTGTTCATTTGGGTGACTATTTTTTTCTTTGATTCCTGCTTGTCTTCACTTCCCCGTCCTTCACACTCCCATGTGGAGTTCCACAGGGTTCCTCTTTAAGTCCTACGCTCTTTAATATATATGTTTCCGAAATGGCATTATTAATAAGATCTTTTGGGATGGCACTAACATCCTATGCGGATGACACCCAAATCGTGGTATCCATCAGTAAAAATACCCTACCACCAGTAAAAAGATTTAAGGGACTGCATGACAGCAGTCAGCTCATGGATGAGTTCGCACTGCCTTAAGCTGAATTCCAGGAAAACTGAGGTGATACTGTTCGGTAACTATTCCCCCTCCTGGTCTCAGATTTGGTGGCCAGATGACCTGGGAACAGCACCAATCCCAGTCCCTAAAGCCAAAAATCTGGGTGTGATGATAGATCAGAGACTGGACTTTGTAGTCCAAGTCAAAGCAGTTTCATCATCAAGCTTCTTCATTCTCAAAGCGATCAAGAAAATCCTACCTCTGATTCCAACAGAAAGTAGGAAAACTGTAGTTACATCCTTAGTCCTTTCCAAACTGGATTATTGCAACGGGTTATATCTCGGTATACCCATGAAGCAACTACGCAGGCTCCAGATGATCCAAAATGCGGCTGCAAGGCTCCTCCTGGGAATTCCCAAATTTCAGTCCGTGGGAAAGCACCTTCAGAGTCTGCATTGACTACCAATTAAAAGTAGTATCAAGTTCAAAACGCTGTGCATCACATATAAGGCACTACACGGGACCGGTCCTCAGTTCTTGAAGCGGTCACTCTATTGGTACTCTCCAAACAGATGCCTTCGATCACAAGAGGCAAAATTGATACTTTCTCAGAGATTTTTTAAATCAAACTGGGGCGGTAGAAGCTTTGTGGTGGGAGCTACGAAGCTCTGGAACTCCCTCCCTTTTACCATCAGAAATCTTCCCTCCTTGACACTGTTCAGGAAAGCCATTAAGACCTGGTTGTTCGTTGAATAGTGCTCCTGCTCGCTTCTTGACTGCTAGCGCCAAGACACCGTTTGGTATTCGTGCGCTGTATAAGTTTATAACATAACATAACATTGTGTTACCGTTTGCCCGTCTTCGGTGGTTCAGCTTCGGCGCACGTCACTTAATCTCCCCGTCCCGTTCAAATACCAAGATGAAATGTCAGATGCTTCAGACACTGTTTTTGAAATCATCTCTTTAACATTCTCGGACTTCAAAGTGCAAGGATTTCCCCTAAACCCCTCCTGCTTCACTGCTTGTTGCTTTAGTGAGCCTCGGTAACAGGACCTTCAGCAGCCCAACCTTGCAGCAAAGTGAAGGGCAAGGCTTGGTCAACTCCTGTTGCATTTTCTCTGACACTTGTTTATATAATGTGAACTGAAGCAACCCGAAGGTGTTGGAGCACCTTATATGAGCGCTAGTTACATTGCACAATGTCAGATTAATTTTTGGGGCATTTTTATAGAGTGCGAACTTGACTGATCCAAAGGTACTTAAGCGCTTTACAAAAGTGCCAGTTACTTTACACAAGGTCAGTATAATTTTTTTGGTTTTAGGTGCGCGGACAGTAAGTGATGCCGCGCCGCCCCTGTTTATTCATGATTTCCCCTCTACCTGACAAATGGGAGCAGCATTTGTCACTCTCACATCGCTGCATGCCCGCCCCGCTGCCTCTTCCTGTCGTCGTCCTCCTATCAGAGCTCTAATTTCAAAACACATTCATGGCAGCTCCACAAGGACTGTGAGACATTTTTTATTTTATAATGTGAACTCGAGCAAACCGAAGGTGTTGGAGTGCTTTACATGAGTGTTAGTTACATTACCTAAGGTCAGATAGATTTTTGGGGGTATTTTTACAGAGTGCGAACTCAACTGATCTGAAGGTATTGGAGCGCCAGTTATATTACACAAGATCAGGTTAATTTTTTTGTTTTTAGGTGCGCAGAGATTAAATGATGCTGACGTCGTCCCGGTTTATTCATTATCCCTTCTACCTGACAAATGGGGGCATTTCGTTGTTATTATGTCCAGTGCTTCTATGGGACAGAGGGCGAGGTCGGAGGCTTGCTGGTAAACAGATAGCGCGAGTAGTGTTTTCAATGGAAAACTCTGGAGAAAGGTGTCTGGTGAATAGAAGCATGGGGGAGGAGGAGGGATGTGACGTCTCTGCCATTGGAAAGTACTTCACTGCTTTTTTTCATAGACTGTTCAATACTCTATGATAGAGTCGCACACATAATGTTATAGTACTGTTGACTTGCATCGAGGCACTTGTCTTTCTGTCTGTGCATTAAAAAGCCTTGGAATGTGTCCATAAATGTTTCCTGAGGCAAGCATGTATTCCTGAATCACACTGCATGAGCGAGTGTGTAGTAATTGTATAGCTCTTCAATCCCAGGCGGCACAGTACCCAGGATATTGTGCTGCATGCCTAAACACTTATAAGCGATACAAAAGGGGATGATGGACGGAACGTTTGAGCCAATCAAACACTCACCCCCAGTCAACTGATCTGGGTTTAATCCATCATCATTCTTTAGCTCACTCCACCACCCCAGTTCAGACATGGCCATATGCAAATCAGTCTGACCCTGTGCCTCATGGGAACAGTCCAGCCCGAACTGCCAAGCCATGTCTTCCCTGGACCGGAAACAAGCATCCTAGGACCGGTTTCTGGCATTCCAGCCGTCATCAGCCAGGCTTGCTTGAATCCAGTGGCAAAGTGAGCAAGGGACCCACGTCTGGGCATACCCCCGCCAACTTAGGGCGAACAAAGCGATACAAAAGGGGATGATGGACGGAACGTTTGAGCCAATCAAACACTCACCCCCAGTCAACTGATCTGGGTTTAATCCATCATCATTCTTTAGCTCACTCCACCACCCCAGTTCAGACATGGCCATATGCAAATCAGTCTGACCCTGTGCCTCATGGGAACAGTCCAGCCCGAACTGCCAAGCCATGTCTTCCCTGGACCGGAAACAAGCATCCTAGGACCGGTTTCTGGCATTCCAGCCATCATCAGCCAGGCTTGCTTGAATCCAGTGGCAAAGTGAGCAAGGGACCCACGTCTGGGCATACCCCCGCCAACTTAGGGCGAACAAAGCGATACAAAAGGGGATGATGGACGGAACGTTTGAGCCAATCAAACACTCACCCCCAGTCAACTGATCTGGGTTTAATCCATCATCATTCTTTAGCTCACTCCTCCACCCCAGTTCAGACATGGCCATATGCAAATCAGTCTGACCCTGTGCCTCATGGGAACAGTCCAGCCCGAACTGCCAAGCCATGTCTTCCCTGGACCGGAAACAAGCATCCTAGGACCGGTTTCTGGCATTCCAGCCGTCATCAGCCAGGCTTGCTTGAATCCAGTGGCAAAGTGAGCAAGGGACCCACGTCTGGGCATACCCCCGCCAACTTAGGGCGAACAAAGCGATACAAAAGGGGATGATGGACGGAACGTTTGAGCCAATCAAACACTCACCCCCAGTCAACTGATCTGGGTTTAATCCATCATCATTCTTTAGCTCACTCCACCACCCCAGTTCAGACATGGCCATATGCAAATCAGTCTAACCCTGTGCCTCATGGGAACAGTCCAGCCCGAACTGCCAAGCCATGTCTTCCCTGGACCGGAAACAAGCATCCTAGGACCGGTTTCTGGCATTCCAGCCGTCATCAGCCAGGCTTGCTTGAATCCAGTGGCAAAGTGAGCAAGGGACCCACGTCTGGGCATACCCCCGCCAACTTAGGGCGAACAAAGCGATACAAAAGGGGATGATGGACGGAACGTTTGAGCCAATCAAACACTCACCCCCAGTCAACTGATCTGGGTTTAATCCATCATCATTCTTTAGCTCACTCCACCACCCCAGTTCAGACATGGCCATATGCAAATCAGTCTGACCCTGTGCCTCATGGGAACAGTCCAGCCCGAACTGCCAAGCCATGTCTTCCCTGGACCGGAAACAAGCATCCTAGGACCGGTTTCTGGCATTCCAGCCGCCATCAGCCAGGCTTGCTTGAATCCAGTGGCAAAGTGAGCAAGGGACCCACGTCTGGGCATACCCCCGCCAACTTAGGGCGAACAAAGCGTATACAAAAGGGGATGATGGACGGAACGTTTGAGCCAATCAAACACTCACCCCCAGTCAACTGATCTGGGTTTAATCCATCATCATTCTTTAGCTCACTCCACCACCCCAGTTCAGACATGGCCATATGCAAATCAGTCTGACCCTGTGCCTCATGGGAACAGTCCAGCCCGAACTGCCAAGCCATGTCTTCCCTGGACCGGAAACAAGCATCCTAGGACCGGTTTCTGGCATTCCAGCCGTCATCAGCCAGGCTTGCTTGAATCCAGTGGCAAAGTGAGCGAGGGACCCACGTCTGGGCATACCCCCGCCAACTTAGGGCGAACAAAGCGATACAAAGGGGATGATGGACGGAACGTTTGAGCCAATCAAACACTCACCCCCAGTCAACTGATCTGGGTTTAATCCATCATCATTCTTTAGCTCACTCCACCACCCCAGTTCAGACATGGCCATATGCAAATCAGTCTGACCCTGTGCCTCATGGGAACAGTCCAGCCCGAACTGCCAAGCCATGTCTTCCCTGGACCGGAAACAAGCATCCTAGGACCGGTTTCTGGCATTCCAGCCGTCATCAGCCAGGCTTGCTTGAATCCAGTGGCAAAGTGAGCAAGGGACCCACGTCTGGGCATACCCCGCCAACTTAGGGCGAACAAAGCGATACAAAGGGGATGATGGACGGAACGTTTGAGCCAATCAAACACTCACCCCCAGTCAACTGATCTGGGTTTAATCCATCATCATTCTTTAGCTCACTCCACCACCCCAGTTCAGACATGGCCATATGCAAATCAGTCTGACCCTGTGCCTCATGGGAACAGTCCAGCCCGAACTGCCAAGCCATGTCTTCCCTGGACCGGAAACAAGCATCCTAGGACCGGTTTCTGGCATTCCAGCCGTCATCAGCCAGGCTTGCTTGAATCCAGTGGCAAAGTGAGCAAGGGACCCACGTCTGGGCATACCCCCGCCAACTTAGGGCGAACAAAGCGATACAAAAGGGGATGATGGACGGAACGTTTGAGCCAATCAAACACTCACCCCCAGTCAAGTTGGCGGGTATCGCTTTGTTCGCCCTAAGTTGGCGGGGGTATGCCCAGACGTGGGTCCCTTGCTCACTTTGCCACTGGATTCAAGCAAGCCTGGCTGATGACGGCTGGAATGCCAGAAACCGGTCCTAGGATGCTTGTTTCCGGTCCAGGGAAGACATGGCTTGGCAGTTCGGGCTGGACTGTTCCCATGAGGCACAGGGTCAGACTGATTTGCATATGGCCATGTCTGAACTGGGGTGGTGGAGTGAGCTAAAGAATGATGATGGATTAAACCCAGATCAGTTGACTGGGGGTGAGTGTTTGATTGGCTCAGCTGCTCCGTCCATCATCCCCTTTGTATCGCTTTGTTCGCCCTAAGTTGGCGGGGTATGCCCAGACGTGGGTCCCTTGCTCACTTTGCCACTGGATTCAAGCAAGCCTGGCTGATGACGGCTGGAATGCCAGAAACCGGTCCTAGGATGCTTGTTTCCGGTCCAGGGAAGACATGGCTTGGCAGTTCGGGCTGGACTGTTCCCATGAGGCACAGGGTCAGACTGATTTGCATATGGCCATGTCTGAACTGGGGTGGTGGAGTGAGCTAAAGAATGATGATGGATTAAACCCAGATCAGTTGACTGGGGGTGAGTGTTTGATTGGCTCAAGCTGTTCCGTCCATCATCCCCTTTGTATCGCTTTGTTCGCCCCTAAGTTGGCGGGGGTATGCCCAGACGTGGGTCCCTTGCTCACTTTGCCACTGGATTCAAGCAAGCCTGGCTGATGACGGCTGGAATGCCAGAAACCGGTCCTAGGATGCTTGTTTCCGGTCCAGGGAAGACATGGCTTGGCAGTTCGGGCTGGACTGTTCCCATGAGGCACAGGGTCAGACTGATTTGCATATGGCCATGTCTGAACTGGGGTGGTGGAGTGAGCTAAAGAATGATGATGGATTAAACCCAGATCAGTTGACTGGGGGTGAGTGTTTGATTGGCTCAAGCGTTCCGTCCATCATCCCCTTTTGTATCGCTAAACACTTATAAGGTCCCAAAGGTGAGACCTATTGGCTATGTCCATGCTTGTTTCACTTTTGATCGTATTGCATATGTTCATGGACCCAAACAGGACCAATGCACCCAAATTCATAACAGCCCCATGGGTATAGAGATCAAATTAATTGGCGTGTAGATGCATTGCACTGCGCTCACACACCCTGATGTGAATTTGACACTCAGTAACGTCGGTAAGTCGCTTTGGGAGTGAACATGGGTTTACTATTGGCAGTAGTGATTTACCATCTGGCACCGCAAGCAGTGATCGTGAGTTTTCCAGTGTTTGCTCTTGGTGGGGAAATTAATTACATCCAATTTATCAAGTCAATTCAGCACATGAAAGACATTATTCAACATAAAACAAAAATAGTTAAAAGCGTAGATATGATTAAAACCAGTTTATTACAGTTCAGAATAGTTCTAAATACAACAGATTTAAAAAAAATTAAAAGACTGATAGTTATTAGGCGCAATATAATAAAGAGTGGGCAAAAATAGCAGGAAAGTCAAGCATTAAGATCCGAGACTGAGCGTAGGAAATTCAGCATATCACATCACTGCATCTACCGTGGGTAGGTTCCCAAGTAATATGCATAGCTTTGCCCTAACTTTCCACATAGCCAGTAGATAACATGTTAGTGCAAAAATTAATTGCTTACTGAGGCCAGTTCTTGGTATCCTTAAGGCATCTTTATATGCTCTAGTGCCTAAGGACCGGCACAGCTGTAATATCTAGCATCGCCTGCTGCTCTCATATGCCAGGCAGAATAACAAGACATGATCTAGAGTCTCCTTGGGAGCACCACATGCCGGGCACCGCCTCTCATCCACACTGGGTACTTTAGTCTATCTAGCTGTAAAAGACCGGAGAGGAAGGGTCCCGTAGCGTAACTGCAAGAACAGGTGCCTGGCAATAGGAGGTTCAATCTCATCTAATAAATTTTCTCTGCTATAAACATCTTAACTGCAAGAAATGCATCGGTCAGAGAACCTCTACTTTCATTGGAGTTTACTGCAATGTCTATGTGTTGCAAATAAGCTTTTTTGATGCTGTTCTTGGAGAGCCCCGCTGACTTGTTTGGGGTAAACCCAGATCAGTTGACTGGGGGTGAGTGTTTGATTGGCTCAAGCGTTCCGTCCATCATCCCCTTTTGTATCGCTTTGTTCGCCCTAAATTGGCGGGGGTATGCCCAGACGTGGGTCCCTTGCTCACTTTGCCACTGGATTCAAGCAAGCCTGGCTGATGACGGCTGGAATGCCACAAACCGGTCCTAGGATGCTTGTTTCCGGTCCAGGGAAGACATGGCTTGGCAGTTCGGGCTGGACTGTTCCCATGAGGCACAGGGTCAGACTGATTTGCATATGGCCATGTCTGAACTGGGGTGGTGGAGTGAGCTAAAGAATGATGATGGATTAAACCCAGATCAGTTGACTGGGGGTGAGTGTTTGATTGGCTCAAGCGTTCCCAGGAGGGATCTCACATACTTGTTCCAAGGGATTTTACTAGAGACTGAAAGACTAAGGATCTCTACTAGGCCTTCCTGGTACTGTTGGAGCTCTGGAGTAGTCCAGAGCCTCTTCCAGTACAAGATAGGGCGTACACCAATTTTAGCAGATAAGAGTCTCATCCCAATGTCGAGTCTAAGGGGAAGCAACGGGGTGCTTATGGAAACACCTACCAGTTGTCTGATAAACTGATTTTCAACTAAATCACGCATAGTCGCATCCACATGGCTCCACAACTCTGCACCTTACGAAACTGACCTCATAGCCTGCGATTGATAAACTTGCAGGGCTGGGCTTGCTGGTCGAAACTGCGATCTATATGCCATCTTAGAAATCCCTCCCACAATTTGCTCTAGTTTGAGCCTACACTGAGTGATGTGTGCCTGCCACCCCATGTGTTCTGTGACTGTAATACCCAAGTATGTGAAGAATGTACTCTTTCAAGGGGGGACCCTGCTAGAACTGGATTATCCCTGGTTGAATGCCCTGGGTTTAGAATCATGTACTTTGTCTTGCTTATATTAATTTCAAGGCCCGGATCCCTGTAGAATTGTTGAACGCGATCCTGAAGCTTTTGTAAGTCCATGGGGGACTTTGACAACAAGAGAGTGTTGTCAGTAAACATGAGGGCAGGAATCCTTATGTTCACCAATCTGGGAGCATTGTTGTCAATCAGCCCCAGAAAAGGCCATTGTTATAAAAGGAAAGGAGTGTTGGGGCAAGTACAGAGCCTTGTCTTACCCCTCTACTTACAGGGATGGGCTCCGTCAGCTCACCAGCCTGGCCACACCTCACATGCGCATAGTTGTTCATGTGCTGCCTCACAATAATGTCAAGTAAATCGCTGGGTACTCCAATCTCTTGTAATACCCACCACAAGATGGGTCTGGGGACCAGATCAAAGGCGGAACTAAGGTCGACAAACACGACATACAGGCGTCCGCCCCCCCAAGGTGACCACCTTCCAATACACCATCAGGAGCCAGAACACCTGATCGATCATGCTTATGGCCTCTCTAAAGCCCACCTGTAGGGGGGACAGAATGTCATTTCTAGCCATCCACACCTGCAATCTACCGAGTATGAACCTACAAAACAGCTTTTGCAAGCTGTCAATAGGACTTATGGGTCTATAGTTTGATGCTTCATAGCGGGCCCTTTCTTGCAGATGGGTATAATATCAGCCCCAGCCCAAGTGGGGGGCAAAGGGGCCCCTTTTTGAAAAGCTGTGAATAATGGGGAAACGTAAGCGCCCCAGATTTCGGCCTCCATCCGAAATACATCCCCGGGAATTTTGTCTAGACTTGGTGCTTTATTGGGTACTATACTCTGTATGGTTAGACATATTTCAAGTTCTGTTATTCCCTGGTCATTGAGGGCACACCTCGGGCCGCTGCTTCAGAGATGTCAACTTCCTCTCTTAGAACCTGAATTAATTGACCCCCCAGTCCCTGATCCCACTGAACCACTAACAGCAGGGGACTGTTTTCCCTTCTGCACATACAGGCTCGATTAAAGGGCTACCCAGTCACTTGCTGAAATATTAACGTCTATGGGACGGGACCCTTCCCTGGTACCACTAGAGAATGTTCCAGAACTGATGGTGATCCCTACAGCTGGCAGCTTGTAGTAAACTCTCCCATTTGTACCTTTCCCATTCTTTTTTAGCATCAGTAAGGGCCTTTTCATGGATATCCAACTTATCATGTTACTCCCCTACCTTTCACCTTATGAATTCCTTGTTTCTTAGCCAACATAACATTTCATTCCTAGACATTCTCCATTATTGGTACAGACCGGACCTAAGCTGTACTTTAAATCAACTTGCAAAGACATTTTGCAGTTTACCAGCCTGTTTTATTTTAATTACAGCTTCACATGCCCATTTACATCAAACTAATTCCCTGGTATAGCCTTCATATGTTTAGATTCCACTCTCATCTTCATCAGGAATTGTCATAATTTCCCAAGGAAACAGTCATTATACACTGTATTCAGCTGCTTAAGTTCAAGTATCCCCCATACATCTGCGCACCTTCAGCAATCAATGCAAAGGAAAGGTCCTTTTATTCCATATAGGTATATGTTGCCATTTAAATGTTGCAAAACTATCTAGGGAGCAAAAGAGCACAACAAATGGCAGGGAATCATTCAATATCATGTAAATGTAGTGTAAGGGAGAAGTTAGAATTATCTTCTAAATTGGCCCGGATTAGTGTGGGGGAGAAGGAGGCTCCTTATTGATGATAATTTTTGATTGATGATAATATTTTGCCAACGTCATATCATCAATCACAGGCCTAGTTGAGAAAAGAGCCCCTTTGATGGGGTCCCACAAAAAGCCGACCAAGTGTTTCAGGAATTAAAAAGGTGCTTCACTCTGGGGCTGGTGCTTCCCTAACGCATCTACATCCCGAATAGCTCATTCTGATAGAGGCTAATACTACAAACACACCACAAAAGGCAATCTTATCTTTATAAAATGGAGAGACCGATTTTAGCTTACTGTGGTATATATTGCAGAAAGCTCACATCTGCAAAACTAACCTGTACCACAGTCAATAAACAGCCCTAAGCTGTCAAGGCACCATTTTTTGAATAGCAACATTCGCTGTTGGAAACTAAATTCAGAGACACTGTGTACTTGAATAAGCGGTGGTTCTTTCATAGTCTAATCTAGAAAATGTGGAACTCTCTAGCTCTCACATAAGAAAAATTCAAAAACATCTCACTTTCAGGATGACCATGGTAACTTGGCTCTTCAATCTTTAGACCCTGGAGTAATACTTAACGCTCAACAAGACAACGCTGACAAATCCTGAAACACAGCAATATACTTCATAATAAGTCACATCGACCAATCATAATTTGATGCTACAAAAGGCCACCAGAATGTACTTCATCAATCAGGTTTGTAGAACTAATTCTTCATGCAAAGTGTTCTGTCTCACCTCACATATCTCTGTATGCAGGGCACAAGTCAGGTAAAAAGAAGTGGGGGGACTGACCAAGTTAGACACTATGCAAGTGACATCATGACGCGAGCCATCACAGCACATGACGTCATGACGTAGCTTAAAAGAAATAAAATAGTGTGATTTTAATTATTTGTGTAACTACTGGGCCAGACCACCCCATCTGAGTCTTACAGTGTCTGCACTTATATACAGGGACAGAAAAAAGGCAAAAGCACGCCTCTCTTAAGTACCTGTAAAGAGATAGCAAGCTGTGTGCCTTTGTTTCGCTCTGAGGCATTTACATTTGTGTGAGGTTCCAGGCCGCCTCCAGTCAAGATATTCAAACAAAAGGAGGCCTGATGGCCTCTTAACTTCGGCCTGGCTGGAGGAGAAAAAAAAAACACCCCTCACTGCCTGCAAGTTGTTGCTGGAAATGGAAAGCAGACAACGTGCAGGCGCTACTGAACGTGTCCCAATGTCTTACACCAGGACAAGTTCAGCATATTTCTGTGGGGCCCAACTTCTTGGCAGGGGGGACGGCGTTCACCCTGTGAAAATAGGGAGTGGACGCTGTGTACCTGCGTGTACCCCCGACTCGTGCCCTGTTTGTATGTATCCTGCCAGCAACAAGTTCACCACGCCATGACCAGACTGCGTGTTAGGACCTCGTACATCACACCCAACTGTTACTACATAGGACAGAACCACAACCACATGCTCTTCTAACCTAACACACAGGTCCCTCTGTAGTCACAATTGTAATCACTTCAATGTAACACAAGTGGCTGGTGCACGGAATACAAATGCTAAATATCATAAAATCACTTATACTGATCATTGATACATGCATATCAAAGTCAGACCATTTTCTGACCCAATATCAACTCTGCTGATCATTGTATTACTTCTGACTTTATTTTAAATATAATTTTTCATTCACAAAACAGCATTCATGAATATGAGGTCATCTGTCAGATACCAAAGTAAGCAGTCCAAGACAGTATGTAGGCAAATTGATAGTTTAGTTGTGCGAGATTGTAGATGTTGCTGATTGCAATAATGTCATCATCAAATATTTTTTTTTTAAATTTAAAAAAAGAGTATGGTGCCACAGACATGAGGGCTTGAGTTCAGGAAGACGAACACTGAAAAGTCAGGAAGGGGTACCATAAAAAGGATCTGCAACGTTTTATCTGCAAAAGAACTTAAGGATACATCATTGGACTGTTTTAAAGATTCCAAGATAGACTGCAACGCTTGGGATGCAAAATCTCTAACTGCTTAGCAGAGATTTTAATGGAGGTCTTCTGTGCCTTCTGCTGTGCGCATGATTAATTAAAATTGTGCCATACATTTTCAAGGCAAATGTAATTGATCCCTCCAGTTACAGACTTTTGCTATCTTTGACCCATGTGTACCCAGTCTTTATACTTTGTCACAGACATTCCTTTACGACACAGCTCTATTGTGTAATTGTACTCTTGGATCAACTAACAAACATAAGTCCCTTTATTCCACTCAAATGACTCCCCACAGTCAAAATGTCCTGTACAAGGTGGTTCACCTTAATGGATTGTCATCTATAGTGATCTTGGGCAATTGGCTGCAGTTAGCATCAACGCTCTGAAATGATACTAAACAGCTAGGAAATGAAGGTCAAGCTTTCTTAAAGATATTTCACAAGGACTGACTGACAATTCCTTTTCTGCTGTTCTTCTACAAGGAGAAATTGCATCCTTGCACGTTCACACTTTTAGAACCGGAACCCACTTTGCACCCTTCTGTCGAATTTTGGCTGCAGCGTCTCCATGACACTCTGAGGAAACACCTGCCGTTGCCTCGACTGAATGAACTGATGATCCTGAGACATCCACATCCCCGCATTTCGGCATGATGACTATTATCTGTTTCATGCACGTATGCAGAACTCTCCCCTTCTCTCCCTCTCTTCCTTTTTATTAGTAGTAACTCTTTGCAGCACCATCAAAGAGGATAACTTTAGTCATTCCTTACGGTCCAGCCTGAGACCTTGATATACATTTGCCCAGTGGTCATCTTCTCAAACCTGCTAGGCCATACTCTATGCCTGACCCTTATCTTCCGGGTCATCCATTTTCCTCATTTTTCCTGTGTTGAGCCCGAGGACCCGCTCCAATATGGCGCCCGACGGGTCCTCTTACTCCATTTCCCTTGAGTTCTACAGGTCACTGCAAGAAGGCCCCCACGCATGGGCAGCGCATCTTCCAGCACACGTTTGTGGTGACGTGACTACCAGTTACAGTTCTGTCAGGTAAAAGAATTGTAAATAATGTTATTCATTAAACATTAGGTACTGGAAGGGCGTATAAGTGGTCCCTTCAACATCTGGGAAACTTCTCCTGACTCAAATAACACAAATCTTCCAAGAAAAAGATATCTTAAAACCACTGACGCAACACAGATATCAATTATATTTTAAATATATTTTTTTCATATATCTAAACATACATATATATCTCTTTTCATATTTCTCAGTTCAACGGCTGTCCAGAAAACATAAAGAACATAAACAACAATACATCACATTAACATGTACTTAGTGAAAATCAAAATCTACCAGTGACAACATACACAGACATGAGACCTTGGAACCAGATATAATCAAAATGTCCAATACAATTTTTATTCAATGTATCCTTATATCTTCTTCACATATTTCTAAGGATAGCTGACCTAGGACATAACGTAATGTCCTCGACGTTTCGACCCTGTGTTCAAGTGTTATTGATATACAACATGTCGGGTTTTCCTAAGCAATAAAAGAGTCCAAAGGACATCCTTAAATATATTGAAAGAAAGACACATATGACATGTCCAAAACGGTATCCGTTAGATATATATCATGACATTTCAACACCCAGCCGGGGTTCACTCACTGAGGGGAGGTTTTTTTTTTTGCTATCCTCCTTTAATTGTAGTCCTCTTGGCCCAATTGAGACTTAATTTGTCACATTATGTCCTATGTTAGCTATCCTTGGAAATATGTGATGAAGATATAAGGATACACTGAACAAAAATAGTTTGGGGACATTTTGATTATATGTGGTTCCAAGGTCTCATGTCTGTGTATGTGATCACTGGTAGATTTTGATTTTCACTATGTATATGTTAATGTGATGTATAGTTTTTTATATTCTTTATGTTTTCTGGACAGCGGTTGAAAAGAGAAATATGGAAAGGGATATATATGTATGTTTAGATATATGAAAAAGAATATATTTAAAACATAATTTGATATTTGTATTGAGTCAGTGGTTTTAAGATATCTTTTTCTTGGAAGACTTGAGTTATTTGAGTCAGGAGAAGTTTCCCAGATGTTGAAGGCATCACTTATAGGCCCTTCCAGTATCTAATGTTTAATGAATAACATTATTTACAATTCTTTTACCTGACAGAACTGTTTGTAGCTCATAACTGATTTCCTTATAGAACACAAGGCTGCTTTTGATTATTTTTTTTTTAATGTTTCAAGTTTGAAAAATTGCAGTGAGAGTTGGCAGTGATCTTCTGTATGACACCTACTCTCCCTAAAGCTGCCACCCCAATTCCCAAAGGGAAAGGGGTCTTAAAGGGACCCCTTCCCCTTTGTGAATCAGTTACCACCCCAGTTTGGGAGTTGGTAACTTATCAATGGTTTGTGACCAGATTAACAGTCCCAAACCATTGATACATTTGGTGCCGAACCGCAATTTGGAAGGGGCGCCCAAAACACGCCCCTTCCATATTACGAATCGGTAACCATGTCTAAACTAATTTTAGGAGTCAGTAAAACTTTGCCAATAAAAAGTTCAGTACATCTGGCTATTAGTGAGGTGTACACTATATGGCAAATGTTATGTTAAGTTAGAAATTTGTAAAGCATCTGGTTACTCCAATACGGAGTGTCCCCGCGCTAGGTTTTCTCCTAAAGCAATCAAATCAGATTGTTCAGAGAGCCAGCCAT